>CM075814.1:637500-1035000 GCA_037975025.1 Excoecaria agallocha | reverse complement strand
AGGAAGCATTTCGAAGCAAGAGCAGAAGATGTTAAACAGATTAAACAGAAAGGAGATGAACCCGATGGTCCGGAAGATAAAGAGATGTTCATATGAAAATTTTTAATTTTGCAAAATGTTATGCTGTGATTATTGGCTTATATATGTATCGAATCTTGATTTTTGTTGATGGAGTAGGTATGTGAACTTGGAAAAAATAAGGGAACTCTTGGAAAAAGGTGAGAAAGAGTGGAAGGATTTCGCAGCGTTAGCTGAAAATATTAAACAGAAAGGAGATGAACGCGATGGTCCTAAAGATAAAGAGAGGTTCATATGAAAATTTTTAATTTTGCAAAATGTTATGCTGTGTTTATTGGTTTATATATGTATCTAATCTTGATTTTTGTTGATGGAGTAGGTATTTGAACTTGGAAATAATAAAGATGCTCTTGAAAAATGATAAGAAAGAGTGGGAGCATTTCGAAGCTGTAGCAGAAGATATTGAACTGAAGTGCATCAAAAGATCAATATTTAGGGCTTGGGTGGTTAGTTTTTTGTGACTTTATTTTGTAGTTATTATTATTTTTTTAAAATTTTAGTGGATTCAAATTATGATCCGGATCGAAAAGTAGATCTCCCTTATTGAGATCTCCTGATATGATCCGAATTGGATAAAAAATATTTACATAACATTATATTACTGAATTCACTAAGGAAGTTGTTGTTTGTAGGTTAATATTTTCAGGCAATACGAATCAATAAAGAGCGCTATGACGGATAAAAAATCACCAGTAGATGAGTTGAACACGCTGGCATCAGTGGTCTTTCTTATAGTGATAATTATATTGTGGTTACTTTTCATGAAACTTTTAAGCTCAAGAACACTTTTTTTCATTGGTTCTCAACTCGTAGCTGTGGCATTCATCTTTGGTGACGCTGTCAAGTCTTTATTTGAAGACATCATTTTTGTGTTTGTGATGCATCCTTTCGATGTCGGCGACCGTTGTATTGTTGATGGTGTGGAGGTATAAACTCTTGACTTTTAAATATGCCACTTAACTGCATGTTCATTTTTGTTTAAAATTGTACTTATGTACCTTTAGTTTATTTGATTAGGTTTGTTTGATTTAATCGGTTCGTTGAAAGAGAAAATTCGTTTTAATTAGTTTGGTTCTCAAAATTCAAAAATTTTAAAATACAACGGATCAAATTATTAATGAACTATGTCGTTTTTATCCTTCATAATTTTATATAAATATTCAAAAATATAAAATATGTTATATTGTTGGGTTTGGTTTGGCTGTAATTTAAATGAATATTTTAGTTTTTGATTTGATTTGTCCAGTTTTTAAACTTTAGTGGGTTTGATTGTAATTTAAACAAATATTTTATTTCAATCAGTTTGATTTGGTTTTGAATTGAAATAACGGATACTTAGTTCTAATATGTATGATGTGTCACCTTCTAGAAGATATTCAGTCTAGGACACATGCTATGTTTTATTTTTGGTAGGATTGGAAGTGTATATTTTGTCAAAATGACTTTCAATTCAAAAATTACTTAATTCATGTATTTTTCTATTACAAAAGATTCTTTTGTATATTTTTGATAATTTAGTATAAGTCTAATGCCCTTCAGTACATTAAACCCCTAAAGTCGGCAACCTACTTTAAATTCTTTTTATTCTGTAACATTCTATACGATAGATTTCTACAAATGTTCACACTTAATTTGGAAGAAGTTTGCAGACAGAATAATTAAGTCGGTGCTTTCTCAGCATTTAGACTTTTCAGGCAAATGTTGCACAAACGTAAAGTGCCATACTTCACATTTGTATGAAGTGTTCAAATACGCTCTAAATCTCTAATAAGAGTTTAAGTGGCAAAAATGGGAAAATACAAGGACTTAGCATTAAGCCAATATTGGTCTTTAATATATATGTATGTGTACTATAAAAACCCTAATTATGAGTTTGATGTATGAAATTGCAGGTGATAGTGGACTCGATGGAGATAACGACTACAACATTTTTCAAATATGACAGAGCAAAAATATACTATCCCAACTCAGTATTAGCTACCAAGCCTATTACCAACCTATACAGGAGTCCACCTATGCAGGATACTTTTGAATTCACTATTGATCTTTCAACTTCACAAGAGTCAGAAACGAAAGAAAATTCAACTTCAAAAGAGTCAAAGTTGAAAGCAAAACTTAAGGAGATAAACGATGAAATTGAAGAGTATAGAAAATCAACAACCTCCTACCTAATATTTGAAGTAAACTTAATAAAAAAAATTATTTAATTTTTTTTGAAACTTATTTTGCAGGTACATAAAGAGAAATCCTAGGTATTGGGATGAGCATCACAGTGTGCAATACGAGGAAATTGAGGATACGGATAAGCTAAAAGCGGCTCTCTATGTTACCCACAAGATCAACTTTCATGATGCTGAGAGGAAATCGAAACGAAGAACCAGTCTAGTCATTGAGATGAAGGAAAAGTTCGAAAAATTAAAACTTAAATGTACAAAGTTCAATGTAAGATATAAAGCAGATTCAGAGTTCAAATAAATCAGGTTGATGAACAAATTTATGAACCACACTAATAGGAGAGTGCTATCTAAAATAAGTAATTACTAGTTCTATTTGTCAATATACTATTAGCTTAATTATTAGTGCTTTATAGAATTTTATGAAAACTTTAATAGTTCTATTTTCTTTTTCTTGTCTTCTTAATATTTAGAGTTGTTCTTAAAGAAGACCTTTATTTGATGTAAGAGTGTGTTCAGTGGTGTGTTTTTTTTTTTTTTTCGTTGTATGGTTATTGTAATATATAATATATAAAGCTTAAAGCGCAATCCATATTTTGAATCTCCAACTTTTCGAGCTCATTTGTCTATATTTCTTTAATTTTAGTTTATTATGTAATAAACTATACTGTGACATAAGATGGTAACCACCATTATGTTAACTATACGGACGTTAATTTTGATCCGATTATGGTGTAATAAGCTCTCGGGTCTCATTTGTTAAAAGTATATTTAATTTGAACTTTAGAATTTCTAGAGTTCTCTTGAAAATTATCTTTTTTTTTAGAGTTCTTTTAAAAAATATCTTTTTAGAATTACAATGTAGGGCTAGAATTTATCTTTAGAATAATTTTGTGATTAAATAATATTTAAAACACTAGATTTTTTTATAAAGCATTTAATAAGTTAGGTAGAAAGTTAGTGGGCTTTTAATTAGTAGTTGTGGAGTGACCTCAACCTCCTTATAAATACCCCTTGTATCAAGTAGGAATGAGCATGGATCGGTTAATCGGTCTATTAACAAAAAAATTAATCAGTCCATATACATCAATTTTTTAAAAAAACTAACCATTAATCAGTTTATTGCAATCAGTTAACCAATCTATCGGTTTCGATTTTTCGGACTGGTTAACCAATTTTTTTCGGTTAACCACTACAATTATAAAATACAATTAAAAATTTAAATTATCAAAATACTTAAAATAAAAATTGAATAACATACTTAATTCAACATATTGTTCAAACTACAAACATAAAGTTAAAATATTCAAATTACTTTAATATTGAAATTACAAACTAAACACATAATGTTCAAATAAATTCAACACCTAAACATCAAATAAAAATATAAATCACATAAATTTTTACATAGTTAACTTGCTAGTCATCAACTTGAACTACATTATGATCAGTTACATCACAAGCTAACTCTGCAATTAAAAAATCCCAAAAAAAATCACAAATTAAAAGTTGTTAAAATCAACAATAGAAATATAAGTAAAAAAAATCAAAATAAGAAAAAATAATACCTATCTCAACGTTTTCAAGTTCTTCTAAAATTTGTTCAATTGAAATTCGATTACCAGTTGATCTAAACCAATCTTGTCCACAAATGAGCGCTTCCACAAGTCTAGGAGTTAGATTCGATCGAAATGAATCAAGAATACGGCCTCCTGTGCTAAAAGCTGATTCTGATGCAACGGTTGACACAGGCATTGCCAGCACATCTCGAGCCATTGCAGAAAGTATTTGATACCTTGATGAATTAACCTTCCACCAATTCAATATATCAAAGCCTTCTTTATCTTCCTCAAGCACCTCATTGTTATATCTATCAAACTCAGTTTTTACTTCCCCACTACCTTTAGATACCTTTTATTTCTTCAAAACTGCTCGAATAATATCAGTAGTAACTCTAGACTTAACCTCATTTTTATCAAGCTCAACTGTTTCAATTGCTTCTTTTTGACTGGATAGCACTATTGATGCACCATAAAAGTCATACATGACAGATAAAACTTTTCTCAATATTTCTTTTAACTTTTCACTATTCTCATCACCATAACAATTCTCAATAATGATATCAACAGATTTCAATTTGAAACGAGGATCAAGCACCATAGCAACAAATAACATAATATTCATATTATCAACATTTGCCCAATACTTATCAATTTTCTTTTCATCTTAACAGCCATTGCTTTTAAACCCAAATAGTCACTTTCGCACCATGAAGAAATCAACAAGCCAATACCATAAATCTGTCTCATATATTCATTTCCAGTGACATAAAGAGAGCTAGACAAATTCACTGTTGTTTCATAAAATACTTTAAGAAAAGGAAGCATACTTTTAGCATATTCCCAATAACTCCTTTCCGGTAAACCACTCTTACACAAAAGCTCACTCACATACTTGTTATTAGTCACCTCAAGTAAGTTAAAAGCCTTTTCAAACTTAATAGCAGACTTTAACATCAAATAAGTTGAATTCCACCTAGTATCCACATCTAAGCATACAAGACTCGAAGTGTCTAGCACAATCTTTAAACTTACTCAATCTAGAAGGAGAAGATCTAACATACTTTACTGCATTTCGAATTTTCTCAATTGAAGTATCAATATCTTTCAAACATTTTTTCACAATAAGACTCAAAATATGGGTAGCACATCTCATATGCAAATATTCACCATCCAAAACACTACCCTCCCAACTATTCAATCTCCTTTTTAAATACTGAAAACCCAAGTCATTTGAAGCTGCATTATCAACAGTCACAGTAAAAACTTTACGGCTACCCCAATCAAGCAAGCATTTTTCAATTGTTTGACCCATGACCTTACCAGAATGACTAGAAATTGGACAAAAAGAAATGATCTTTTTATGCAAAGTCCAATTCTCATCAATGAAATGACATGTGATACATATATAACTCAAATTCTGAATGAAAGTCCATGCATTAGCTGTAAGGCAAATTCTAGAAGATAACTTCTTCAAACAACTCATCAAATTCTTTTTATCTTATTTATAGAGATTTTAACAATCCCTAGCAACTGTAAAACGTGATGGCATAACAAACAAAGGTTGCATAGCACGACAAAAATCACGAAATCCTTCATGTTCCACAAATCTAAAAGGAATCTCATCAGAAATTATCATTTTAGCTAGACATCTCCTGCACTCTTTTTGATCAAATTTCCAATGTGAAAGTGTATGTGTAGTCCTTTGGTCACTACTAGCTAAACTTCCACTTGGTAAAGGTTTAAATGTCAATGTTCTTTGGCTTTTTTCTACATTTGTTGGATATTTTCTGCACCTACTCAAGTGATTACTTAAACAACTAGTTCCATTAGATGATGGACATGCAAGAGACTTCTCACAATATTTGCAAGTAGCCCTTTGGTCACTGCTATTGTTACTAGCAATTTTTTCAAAATGATTCAAAACCCAAGATTTTCGCTTACCACTCTTCTTCGATTTTGGAAGTGGCAGTTTTGTTGAATTTTCTCTTTGAGTTACTGTCTTTATTTGAACCGATTCAGTACATTCTTCATTTGTTCTATGTTCTTACTGCAGTTGTCCTTATGGAGTGGTACTTCCACTGTTTGTTGTAGAATTTTCAGCGGTACTTGATAAATTCTCCATAAATTCTAAACAAAATAAAGACATGAAGTTAATTTTTTGTATGTTTCACATAATTCAAAGAGTAAAAATGACATAATTCGATTTAAACTCTTTAAATTATTGTCTAATTAAGTACATGTATTCATCGTACACTTGAAATTAGGAGTATATGTATTCATCGTACACTTGAAATTAGGTGTTATCTCATTCATATAATACACTTTCAATGCACAATAGTCATCCATGAGCAACTAAAAGTAATTTCAATTAGTGTATGATCCTTTAATTCTGACGTCATATTACAAAGTTTAAATCTAATTAACCTCAAAACTTAGAAAATTAATAAAAAGTGCTAAATGCAATCTATTTATTATGTATATTTTTATTTTTTCTAGTATTGGTATGACTTGGGATATTTCATAAATTATATAATTATTTATTTTATATACTATATATAGCATTAAATTTAAATGTCATTTAAAAAAATCCGAACTCTTTTTCAATTATGTAATGACTCTATTTTTTATATAGCAACAAAATTAATTTTTTTAGTTCTACATCTCTATCGAAACAACCACCACTCTCTGTCTCTACATCTCTCTTTCTCTCTCTAAAAAACCAAAAAAAAAATATGACAACACCACCCAAATTGGCCATTGCATCATCACAAGCAAGCTCGGAATGTTGCATGTGTGGCGATTTTGGCCTTTCTTCTGAGCTTTTTCAATGCAAGATTTGCCAATTCAGATCTCAACACAGGTACCCATCTTCCAAAAACTCTAATTTCTTTCTGGGTTTTGTTTCTTTCGATCAAAGTTCTAAACTTTCAATCTGCTTTATTCCATTTCTGTAGATACTGTAGCAATCTCTACCCGAAAGCAGAATCGTATCAAGTGTGCAATTGGTGTTTGAGTCACGAGAGCAAAGAAAAATCACAAAATTCATCACATATCTCGTCGTCCAATAAGAACAGCAGTGAACAAGAAAGCAGCAAGAACAAGAAATTAAAAAATCAAAGAGGAAATCTACAGTTGCAAGTGATGAGTAAGCTAATCAAGAAACAAAAATCACCTGAAAGATCACCGGTCACAACCAGAAGAAGACTGATTTCAAATGGTAAGCATCATCTAAGCATAACAAAGCAAAAAAATCAAGAAATCCATCATCTAAGCATAACAAAGCAAAAAAGCAGTGGCATCGGAGAGGGAGGAATCTAGAGACTAAATCTAAGATTGAAGGTCGGAAATGAGATTACCTTCACGGGAGAGGTGAGCGTGAAGATTGGAGGACTCCGATTCAAGTGGGAAGAACAGAGAACGATGTGATTTTAATTGGAAGGGGAGAGGGGCGGCAGATAAGGTTTCCTTATATATATATATATATATATATATATATATATTAAAAAAATAAATTAAACCAGTCGGTTAACCGAAACCGAACCGAAAACCAAAAATCTATATTTTTAAAAACCTTAACCATTTTTTTTGGTTCGGTTAACCTAAAAAATCGGTTTGATTTCGGATCGATTTTTCAGTTTTTTTTGCTCATCCCTAGTACCAAGCATTTTATGCAAGCCAAAATTTAAATGATATATCCTTAATTCTGTCTAATTCATTCTTCCACCTTTCTAATAAAGTGACATTAGAGTCAATGTTTTTTCTGAGTATACTTTGTGATTGCAACAGTCTGATCTTCCACATCAGAAAAGAATTTTTCCTTAGATTATTGTGAGTGTGTAAAAAAAAATAGAGTTGGTGTAACACCCTACACTAATTCATAGTTTTCATATATTTTACATAATTAATATTCAGTCATTCATATATTATTTGCATACACATATACTAGTATTCATAATATTATTTATTTATATAATAATAACTGCAATTATTAAATACCAGATACTAATTATAAATTGAACTGTCTCAGTTTATGCGATCCCAACTATCTTTATGTACATGCCTTTTGATCTTTTTTTTTTTTAACGTTCCCAATTTTTCTATTCCTGCATGCAGTCAACAAATCGCACGCTAAGCAATATTGTTGTCTAATGGTAGATACAACTACATAAGATTTCATTCAAATAAATTGTATTTTAATTCATTTATTATCCAATTGTATTTATTACCTTATTTAACTCATTAGATATATATCTATATTAATTAAACTGCCACTTTGTTCATTGTACTTTACACACACACACACACACACACACACATATATATATATTTCTTTTTTTTTTCTAGTTCTCATATCATTAACATAATTATTTTATTTATCTTCTTTTTATTACAATTTATTCCATTAACATAAATCCATCTTATTGTAAATTTTTAATTATGTAATTTAATTTCAGTATGCGTTTAAAATTCCTTTATTCACTGATTACATAATACTTTATTATATTGTATTTCTCAATTTTCCATACTCAGTTATTCTTTGTTTTACCTTCGTTTTGACTTTTTACGTAATCTTTAAATTTAATTTATTTTTTTTCGATATATCACTTAGGCTTTGTATGTTGATAAGTTATCAGTTAAATTTTTATTTTGGTCAAACTGATCTTTTTGATAATTTATGTCTTATATTTACTACTCACTTAAGTTTTTCCTTTTTAGTATTTCTTACTATGAATTGTCTTTTCATTTCACTTCAATTCCTAAAAATAACAACTTTTTCTTTAATTTTCTCAAATTTTTGAATCAATTACAATTTATCTTATTTATACTAAATTTACTCAAATTTTCCTTTAGTCCCCTTTTGTCAAACTCTAAATTTTAGTTTCTATTAATTGATTTACCTTCATTTTATTTTATTCTTTACCTTACAATCAAATTTTCTCATCATTCTTTTATACCAAATAATTTATAAATTTCTTTTCTTGTTTAAATTTGATTTCTTTAATTTTACTATTTGGCCCCTGAATTTATAATTTCTCATAATCACTGTTATTTAAAATTTTGGCTCCTATTTTCTTAATCAATTCTCATATTTAATCTTTCCTAACCAACTTTTATATGTTTTAGACTTCAATGACACAGTATAATTAAATCCCTAAATTTTTGCTCATGATTATTTATTTTTCCCTTTTGACTTAATTCCCTTGATACTCATTTTTCTATAATTAATTTTACTTTTCCCTTTTCAATGGAAAAGTTCAATTTGGTCCTTATAGTCTCTTTTTGTTTTATTTTACACTAATTAACTTCAGTTTTTTATCAAAGAAATTTATTTTTCATTCTCACCTCAATTAGCTGGCAAATTTTATTTTCAGTCCTTAGTGTGTGACTTTTACTTTATTTTGACAAAATTGATATCAACTTTAATCAATTTGACTTTTTTTGACTTTTAATTAAATTTAAGTGCATAAATTACATTTTGGTCCCTTAAAATTTTCTCAGGATGGCAAATTATAGTTTGATCCATGCACTTACATTTAGTTACGATTTTATCCTTTTTCACCTATTCACTCAATTTAATTGCTTAATCCACTATAGCAATGACATATTTATAATTTTATCCCTGCTCTGTCACATAATCATCTTTTTATTCTTTTTACTTATTTTGTATTCCTAATTTTCATTTTCTTATGCAATTACCATTGTGTCTCTGCTTAACTTGTTAACCTCATTTTTCACTTTATTTACTGTTTATGAACATTTATGATTTCTTTAATATTATAATTACTCTTTTAACCTTGTTCACATGTATAATTACCACTTTGCCCCTAGTGGTGAAAAACCATGAACCGGATAAGCGTAGCATAAAATCTAATGTATTGGAGTGAGCATACAAGCAGGGTATGGGACCATCTCCAATAATGCCACATAATGAGCCGGCTAAGTAATAAAAATCACATTTCATTGTACACTTTCAATCAAATCACACAAACATCATGGGGTAAATGTCCCTATGGCTAACTATACTATCCTAGAGCTGGATCACCCACTAAACACTAATGGCATTATTAATTATCATATATCATTATATTTTTCTACTATATTATTTATTTTTATCATACCAAATTAATCATTTTATGCCTCATTTGCATTCGTATAGGCTTGTAAATCACATATTTATCTCATATATGTTTATTATCATGATAATTCAACTAAATTAAACTATTAATCACGTGTACACTATTCGGCCCACATGCCAAATCACTTTTACAAAATATTCCTCATCCAAAGTCATACCATATGTATTTTAATATTGATTTTAAGTCATAATATATTAAAATACATCCATTTCACTTACAAATTCCTAGGTTCCAATCACTTACCACATTATGTAACTATTACAAAATTTAGTCCAATTATCATTTTGCATTCTAATTAGTAATATTACACTTCTTACACCTTAATTTGATTAAATATCACTAAATACCCAATTAAATCTCAATTATCAATAAGGTAACCTAAGGAACCCTATTCGGCCATCATGATTCCACTTCCTTTTAATTTAATTTCTCCATGCATTTAATCTTCTAATGGGTTAATTTGACTTTATATCATGCTTGATTAAATTATTTCACCATTCCATGTAACATAACTTAGTTCCATAATGTAATATTTAAGAAAAATTTCACAAAAATAGTGAAATTAAATATGAATTTTATCATAACATGTTTAATTACTCTTTTAACAGTATAATTTCTTTTAATACTTTATTAATTATCAAAATATCATATTAATTCCTTAACAATACCATTCGGCCACTAAGAACCTATCTATCTTTATTTATTTTCTTCACACTTTTAAGTTTTTCTTGGCCTAATTCATTCTCATATCATGTTGTAATAATTTATTTTACTAGTTTACTCAATTATGTATAGTTACATAACATAAATTTCATAACAAAATTCATACTTTAAAAGAAATAAGGTATAGTTTGTATCAACTTACCTCTAATTAGCTTGAATCACTTCCATTCTTCCTTTCTCTTTACCTTTTCCTCCTTTAGCATCATTTTTCTCTTATTTTCTTCTTTGGCCAAAAATGAAAGAAAGGAAACCATGAGTTTAATTCAAAATTTTAAGCAATATAAAGCTACTAAACCATTCTCATAATTATTCTCTATATGCTCATATCAATTCCTCCCTCTAATTCCACCTAGAACTCATAAAATCATAAAATTTTACTTAACCTTTCTTACCTTATTTCTCAAAGTCTTGACTTCCTTTTGATGTAAATCCTTCTCTAGGATAAAGAGGATGAAATTTTGGTTATGAGGATGAAATTTAAGCTTTGGATTTGAAAAGGTGAGCTTAGGTGAAAGAAAAATGTAGGAGAGGGGAGTTTATACCTAGGATCGATTTTTACAAGGAAAGAGGAGGAAAAATCCAAATTTCTTGAGATATTTCCAGACTTTTCTACCTCTCTCCAGCTGGTCTATACATATGCAAAAGGAATGGCTAGGATTCATCCATTTACTATTGAATCCAAAGGCTTTAAATTAAGCCACATGTCACTCAATCACCCACTTATACACATTTTACTACTCTAGGCTTGCAAAAACCTAAACATAACTTTATTTTAATGACCTTCATGTCCTCATATGACCAAATTTACAAAATTTGACCCCCTAATTACCCCGATCTCGATTTTACACCCCGAATGTTGAATTTTTATTTCCAAAATTCTGCCCCGCATGTCATGGGATATCCTAAAATACGTGGTTAAAATTTTAGCCCATTTCGATATCATCTAAGTATATTTCTTGCTTTGGTGGCTTGTGCAGTCGGTCCGGAATCCAAAATCCTGCAGAAATGGCCAGAACACTTATTTTTCACCGTAAATAGTTTATTTATATTATTAATAATATATTTATGCCATTAGGATTATTTTCGGAGGTCGGTACACTCATTCAGAGTCCGATTAAAATTTTAATCAACACTTTTTATAGTATCAAGAAAATTTTTTTTATCTTGTTTAAGAGTCGATCTAACCTCATTTTCTTCTCAAATTGTAACACCAGACTCCATTTAACATCTACTTTCATAAATTACTCTTAGATAAAATTGTCTATCGGGCCATCCATCCTAGAATTTCCCTGGCCCATGCATATTTAACCTTTACATATTTTTCAATTTACTTATCTTATTCAACTCCGATTATTCCGAAATTTATCCTAGAATAATTATTTATGCTCTACCTCATACCGTACATGACAGATACAAAATTTGGGACGTTACAGTACCCCCCACTAAATAAAATTCCGTTCTCAAAATTTATCTGAGTGGCAGAACTGTAATTACTCCTGTTTCATGATTCCTCAATTTTTTAAATTATTTTCTCCATGTCATGACGTGTTCAGAGCACTTTAATATAACATATGTCTATTCTTTAACTAATTGCTTCACCTACCCAGTTATCAGTAGTCTTCCATCTATCAACAAATCTTTTATCTAATTATAGCCCAACTTTCATTAACCTTTAGAACAAATTTTCATTGACTCTATTACTCTTCTTAGCTCTAGTCATTCCTACTTCTGTTGTTCAACTCTGATGTTTGACTTATGCTTGCTTTGGCATTCAGTACAATGCATCAATATCTGAATGTACAACCTATTTATAAACTTTATCAAAATATTTCCTTTATCCAGCGTATCATTTATTCTAAATATCCTCTTTATTAAGAGAAGGTCCACGTTTATTGTCCACTCATGATTGGTTGAATAACTAATAGAAATCAAGCATCTCTTTTATCTTTATGTGGCCTTTACTCGACATAACTGACGAAATCTATATTGGGATTCGGTTATAACCCCTTGCTAGTATAACAAAACTGCCACTGTCCATACTGAATGTAAGGCATGTAACTAAATGATTGTGTAATAAAAAATGCATATATTTACTGTGGAGCATGTGACTATGTGACCGAACTGTATGTATGAATTTTGTATGTCTATGCATGGATGAAAATGCAAATGTACGCATAGGTAGCTAATGCATAATACTAGTGGCGGTGTATACTAGCTGGGATAAAAAAACCCAAGAAACGTTATCTCATAAATTATTGAAGTAGCTAAAAGTCTAACTCTCATCCTCAGTCACTAACTTATTTGTTTACGACTAGAAGTTACAACTATCATTCGAGATATATGAAGGGAGAGGTAACGATAAACTGCCCTTTTGAATTCACTAATTCCATATGGCATGTACATAAATTACTTGTAACAATCCTTTACTCCTATACACCCACTCCAATCTTAGGATCGCCTAAACCGAGCTCTGATACCATTAAATGTAACAACCTATACTCATCCATAATTTCCATAAATTTTACATAATTAATATTCAGTCATGCACATATCATTCGCATACACATATATTAGTATTCATAACATTATTATTTATATAATAATAACTGCAATTATTAAATACCAGACACTAATTACAAATCAAACTGCCTTAGTTTATGCGATCCCAACTTTCTTTATGTATATGCCCTTCGATCTTTCTTCTCCACGTCCTCAAATTTTCTGTTCCTGCGCGCAGTTAACAAACTACATGCTAAGCAACATTTTTGCCTAGTGATGGATACAACTACAAAAGATTTCATTCAAATAAATTATATTTAAATTCATTTATTATCCGGTTGTATTTATTACCTGATTTAACTCATTAGATGTATATATCTATATTAATTAAACTGCCACTTTGTTTATAGTACTTATATATCCGTGTATATATATGTGTGTGCTTGTGTGTGTGTGTCACTTAGGCTTTGTATGTTGCTAAGTTATCAGTTAAATTCTTATTTTGGTCAAACTAATCTTTTTGATAATTTCTGTCTTATACTTACTATTCACTCAATTTTCTCCTTTTTAATATTTCTTACTATGAAATATCTTTTCATTTCACTTCAATTCCTAAAAATAACAACACTGTCTTTAATTTTCTCAACTTTTTGAATCAATTACAATTTATCTTATTTATACTAAATTTACTCAAATTTTGCTTTAGCCCCTTTTTGTCAAACTCTAAATTTTAGTTTCTATTAACTGATTTACGTTCATTTTATTTTATTCTTTACCTCACAATTAAATTTTCTCATCATTCTTTTATACCAAATAATTTACAAATTTATTTTCTCGTTTAAATTTGATTTCTTTAATTTTACTATTTGGCCTCTAAATTTGTAGTTTCTCATAATCACTGTTATTTAAAATTTTGGCTCCTATTTTCTTAATCAATTCTCATATTTAATCTTTCCTAACCAACTTTTATATGTTTTAGACTTCAATGACACAGTATAATTAAATCCCTAAATTTTTGCTCATGACTATTTATTTTTCCCTTTTAACTTAATTCTTTTAATACTCATTTTTGCATAATTAATTTTACTTTTCCCTTTTCAATGGAAAAGTTTAATTTGGTCCTTTTAGTCTCTTTTTATTTTATTTTACGCTAATTAACTTCAATTTTTTATCTAAAAAATTTCTTTTTCCTTCTCACTTCAAATTAGCTGGCAAATTTTCATTTCAGTCCCTAGTGTTTGACTTTTACTTTATTTTAGCCAAATTGATATCAACTTTGACCAATTTGACTTTCTTTGACTTTTAATTAAATTTAAGTGCATAAATTACATTTTGATCCTTTAAAATTTTCTCAGGATGGCAAATTACAGTTTGATCCCTGCACTTACATTTAGTTACGATTTTATCCTTTTTCACCTATTCACTCAATTTAATTGCTTTATCCGCTATAGCAATGGCATATTTACAATTTTACCCTTACTCTCTCACGTAATCATCTTTTTATCCATTTTACTTATTTCGCATTTTCAATTTCCATTTTCTTACGTAATTACCATTTTGCCCCGCTTAACTTTTTAACCTTATTTTTCGCTTTATTTACTGTTTATGAATATTTATGATTTATTTAATATTATAATTACTCTTTTAACCATGTTCACATGTATAATTATCACTTTTCCTCTATTGGTGGAAAATCACGAATCGGATAAGCGGAGCATAAAATCTAATGTACTGGAGTGAGCATATAAGCAGGGTATAAGACCATATCCAGTAATGCCACATAATGAGCCGGCTAAGTAATAAAAATCACATTTCATTGTACACTTTCAATCAAATCACACAAATGCCGCGGAGTAAATGCCCTTATGACTAGCCATACTATCCTAGAGCTGGATCACCCACTAAACACTAAGGGCATTATTAATTATCATATATCATTATATTTTTCCACTATTATTTATTTTTATCATACCAAATTAATCATTTTACGCCTCATTTGCATTCATATAGGCTTGTAAATCACATATTCATCTCATATATGTTTATTATCATGATAATTCAACTAAATTAAACCATTAATCACATGTACACTATTCGATCCACATGTCAAATCACCCTTAATTTGATTTTGTATACCCATTTGCAGTCGATTGGTTACTTATGAGATGGCAGTGTTACTAAACTCCAAGTCCCATTATTTTGCAAAGCAAAAATTTCTTGTTGCATGGCTTTACACCATTTTGAATCTTTGACAGCCTGTGAATAACTAGTAGGTTCTTTGTGGAGAGATAGATTAGTAGCATATGTTTTATGAGCTTGGAAAAGTTTGGTATAAGATAAAGATTAGGATAGCGGATGAACAATACCTGAGTGTTGAACCAAGCTTGTGGATGATGTTGGTTCAGTCCTTGAAGGGAGGGCCATCTCGATATGGAAGTCTTGTAGATATCATGGAGCTTAAAAAATGCGACTTCCACGCCGGGTTAGTGTAACAACTGGTATATTTGGTATATTTAATGATGGTGGTGATATGTTTGATAAAGAAATGTTGGGAAAAGCAGGCTCATTGATGGTTATGTCAATGTTTGGTGGTTCATTGGTGTTGGTATGAGATGAGAACTCAGGTAAAGGGTCAAAATCAAGGTTTGAATGTTGATTTGGAAACAAGAATTTTGAATCTTTTTGTGGTGCAGCAAAATCTTTAGAATTCTGGAAAGGAAAAATATTCTTAAAGAAAATGATATCTCTTGAAACCAATACCTTTTTCTGAGTAATATCAACAACACTATACCGATTTTTTCCATAAGGATATCTAAGAAAAACGCGACGTGATGCTTAAGGATCAAATTTTGAACGGTTTTGGGCATGTGTGGAAACAAAACACAAACAACCAAATACTCGTAAATGTGAGAAGTTTGGAACTTTGTTAAATAGCTTTTCATATGGGGTTTTGCCTTGGAGGAGAAAAGTTGGTATATGGTTTATGAGATAGGCTGAAGTAAGGATGCCATCGCCTCGAAAATGATGAGGAAGACCAGCTTGAATAAGGAGGGAACGTGCCATATTTAACAAGTGTCTGTGTTTCCATTCAGCGACACCATTTTGCTGTGGTGTATTGATGCAACTAGTTTGGTGAATGATGGCCTTTTTTGCATAGAAAGTTTGAAGTCTGAATTCTGGGCCATTGTCACTACGAATAATCTTTACTTTGGAATTGAATTGATTTTCAGCCATGTTGACAAAATTGACTAAAAGATTTTCAGCATCTGATTTATGTTTCATAAGGTAAATCCATGTGCATCTAGTATTGTCATCAACGATAGTAAGAAAGTATTTTGCACTTGAAATTGAAGCAACTTTGTAACCACCCCAAATGTCAACATGTATCAACTTAAAATTAGATTCAGTAGTGATAGACTTGAAGAAAAAGGAAGTCTTGCTTGTTTTGCTAGAGGGCAAATCAAACACTTATCTGTATTACAAGCTTTATTTCGGAAACATGAAGAATTAAATAATGGAGTAATTTTAGAAGATGAATGCCCCAGACATTGGTGCCAAAGAAATGAATTTGAGACTTTGGTGTGATTACACATTCCTTTATTGGCTTGATCGAGATAGTAAAGGCCCTCTCGTTCAATTCCCATCCCAATCGTCTTCCCCGAGCGTAGGTCCTGGACAAAGCAAATATTATTGAAGAAAATGGCTATATTAGATGAATTGCAGGTCAGCTTGCTAATTGAAATTAAATTCAGATGGAAATATGGAATACATAAAACATTGTCAAGAATTAAATCTGACAATAGAGCTACTGTGCCAATAGGAGTCACTTGTGCCACTGAACCATTTGGCAATTCCATGGTACGATTTTTGACAGACTTCAAGTGTGTAAATAAGTTCTGATAAAAAATCATATGGTCTGTACATCCACTATCAAAGATCCAAGTATTTCTTTTTCCATTAAGGATAAGTGAAAAAGCTTTACCTGAAAGTTTATCATGAGTTGAGCAATTACTAACATGATTTGTAGAGGAGGTTTTGGATCTTAACATTTCTAGTATTTGTTTGCACCCTTCAGCCATGAACGGAAAGCTCGTCTCTTTCTTTTCAGTTAGATATTAGCTTGATTTCCCTTCGAAATTGTTGCATTATCCTCAGTTGCTGCTTTCTTTTTGCGGCAAAATTCTACTATGTGTCCTTTCCAGCTGCAAAAACTGCATTTGAGATGTGCACGATAATTTTTGGTGGTGTGATTTGTCTTACACTTTGTGCACTTTTGCTCATCTTCAGTGTTGCGATTTGAATTCTTTACGGCAAAGATAGCAATTTCTAGTTGGTATTGACTCTTTCCGATTGTCACTTCTTCTTGTTTCTCATGGAGGAGCACTAGGGAGTATGCTTTATTCACCATGGGTAATGGATCTAGTAATAAGATATTACTCCGAACACATGCATATGATTCATTGAGACCTATGAGAAATTTCATGGTTTTCTGTGTTTCCAAATATACAGCCACCTCTTTGATTGATCCACAAGTGCATATAGGAAAAGTGCATATTGCTTCATGCTCATCCCATTGTCCCTTCAGTTTGGTAAAATAAGATCCCACAGATATGCTACCTAGCACACAATTATGAATTTCATTTTCAATGTTGAATAGCTCAACCATGTTCACTTGTGAGAACCTCTCTTGCAATTCCAGCCATATCTGTCTAGCTTTCTTGCAATTGATTACACTGCCAGCAATCTCTTTAGACATAGATCCCAACAGCCAAGTCTTTACCAAATTGTTGCAGCGATTCCATTGTTGATGCTCATTTGAATTTCTTAGAACAATTAAAATTAGTAAAATATAGAATTTTTAGCGAATTAGAATCAAGAAATTTAGAAAATAGATTGTTAAAAAAATTAGAAAGGATAGAAAAATTAATTGGATTTATGACTTATAAAATGGGATATAATGAATAATCTTAAATATGTAAGAAATAAAAAATATATGGGGATATACATATGACGAAAATATTAGCCGAATAAATAATAATTTAAAAATCTCAAAGCCACAAAGTCCTATGGTTTGTTCATTTCCCAGACCTTTAATTTCCATTTGCAATGCTTTTTTTCCAACAGTAATTAGGCTGGTTGTTCAGATGACTGTCGTTCTACTAATGGCTTGCCTTGTCTATTTAGGAAATAATATCATCTCTTGGAGTTTAAAGAAGCAGCCTATTGTGGCCGCTCTTCGATTGAGAATGAATAAAAAAAATGTTGTTTTATTAGTTAATAGTTAATTATAGTCTTATTTGATTAGTCTATTAATCCAGAAAAATTGGTCGGGAGCACGAAAGAGGCGATTATAACCGATCCTTTATATAGTTTTAGAGTTATTTTTTCATTTAAGATCGGTAAAATTAAATATTGTGCGGCAAATTTTTTTAACTGAAATTTTTCATCGTTAATTTCGTCTTTAATTATTTTTTGCATTATTTTAATTCTATCTTCAAGTTATTAATTTACAAAATCTCCTATATTTTATTTTTAGCTTTTTTAATTTTCTAATTATTTAAATAATTAAATTCAACCAATTTCTGTAGATTCAACCCTACTCATTACTAATTATAAGTTATTTTAAGTAAAAATTTTATTTTTATTGGTTTTGACACTATCATGCATCATAGATTAATGCTTTTTGAAGTATTGGATATTGTTGATATCTTTTGATTGAACAGATTATGGTTACTTAATTTCTTGTCATATTGCTCAATATTACTAGGATTTATACTTGAGATTTGTTTAGTTGATTTATACACACAAAACTGCTTTGATTTGTTCTTCAAATTTTATCGCCGTCTTTTTTTTTTTTCATAGAAGTAATGTGCTTTTTTGTATTCGCACACAAAAACAGCTAATATTTTTAATATTTTGCATTGCCACACAAAACTTAAAAAATTGCATATTCTTTTCTTTCAATTAAATCTACTTTTTATATAAAAATTGGCATGTGATATACGATTTATGTGAATCTTTATTATTGAATTCTAGAAGAATAAGCTTTTAGAAGACTTGGAGAATTCAGCTTATCTACAAGAAGGAAAAAAAAAAAAAAACAGCTAGCATTCCGTTTCTTTGACGGCATTCGCAACAGTTGGCATCCCGTTACCATGACACCGTTCGTACAGTTGTCTTCTTTCCATTGGTTACTAAAGCTCTATATTCCGCTTATGAGCTAAAACGACTAACGGTACTTTTATTTCCAAGAAATAAGAGTGGAACCCAAAAACACACAATGCTTTTTGATGGATTTGCGAGTGAGATCACATATTGCCCAATTGGAATTTATGAATTCCATCTTTACTACTCACTTTATTTTCAAGAAATAAGAGAGGAACCCAAAAACACACAATGCTTTTTGATGGATTTGCGAGTGAGATCACATATTGCCCAATTGGAATTTATGAATTCCATCTTTACTACGCACTTTATTTTCAATAGCATTAAAAAATAATAAATACAGTCAAATTTAATATTAAAATTAAATTATTAAATTTAATTGGCTCTAAATTTATTGAAAAAATAAATTGAAAAATTAAATTAAATTAAATTAAAAATTTTAAAATCACAGATAACTAAAATTTATATTTTACTAAAAAATAACACATAAAAAAGAATGTAATGAGTAACAAAATAAATAATTGATGTCTAGCACAATTTATTTTGAAGAATCCTACCAAAAAAATTCTAACCCTAAATCAATTTATTTTGAAGAATCATCTTTATTAACAAAATAAGTAAATGAATCCTATTAATGAAAGTTTAATTTGTTCTCATTAAATCTCAGTTAATTATACAAATATTTAGTTAGTCTTTAGTAAATTTTAACTTTTAACTTTTGCTTATTTTCGAATTATGTGGCCGTGTTTAAGAGACTAAATAAATAATGATATTAATAATAACCACCAAGAGTTGGCTTGATGTCTAACACCCAATAAAAGATGGGTGATATCTCATATTCAATTTTTTCTCTTTACATTTCTAGTTAAATTAGACACCATAAGAGTTGGCTTGGTGGCTAGGACCCCATAAAATGTGCATGAGATCTTGGATTCGATTTTTATTCTTGACATTTTTAATTAAATTAGGCATTATGCCTTTTCTTTCTTTCTTTCTTTTTTTTTTTTTTTGAAGAAGGCATTATGCCTTTCTTGTAATTAAAAGAAAAAAAAAATAATGCTAATAACTTGAAAGAGCAAAATCTTTATTCTACGTTAGAAAATGTGAACTCAATATAAAATTGTAATTCAAAAAAATCATAATGCTAATAACTTGAAAGAGCAAAATCTTTATTCTACGTTAGAAAATGTCAACTCAATAGAAAATTGTAATTCAAAAAAATAATAATGCTAATAACTTGAAAGAGCTAAATCTTTATTCTACGTTAGAAAATGTCAACTCAATAGAAATTTGTTAATTAGGATGTCTTTCAGTTAACCCCATTGGACTTATGAGCAATAACCATAAAATGATAAAATAAATTTTTTTATGAGCTTGAAAATTGGGTTTAGAGAGAAAAAAATGAGAAAAGAAGAAAAAGAAAAAGAGAAATTTAAGAAAATTGTGGGATGAGAAACGGTGAAAATGCATGGAGAAATTGAAAAAGACAGTATAACGCAATGGTGAAACCTAAAAGGAGGAAAAAGATATAAGGAGAAGTAAATTGGTGTGCAAATGTATACGATGTGAGCAAGTTTAGTCCGTTATATCAAAATAGAATATTACCCAACGTTCCAATTAGGGAAAAACAAATTTCGGTTCAAACTGAAAAATCGAATCAAACCGATTGAATTTTTTAATTCGGTTAGATTTTGATTTTAAATTTTAGGAAAATTCGGTTTTTTGGTTCGGGTTTTGAAAGAGAAAATCACAGAAAAACCGAATCAAACCGAAATTTTATATAATTATGTATTTTTTTTTGGGTTTTTTAGTTAAATAATTATTTTGTACATGTAAATTATTTTATTTTGAGTTGTAAATTATATGAATACATTTATCAATTATCAATTTTTATTTTTTTAGGTGATAATTTGAAATTTTGACGATTAAATTGAAAATCGATTAAATGAAAAATTTATTTAATAGTTTTGTTGTATTATTTATTATATATATTTTGGGATTGTATCTTTAATTTAGACTTTTATTTTTCACAATTTAGATGTTTTTACTTTAGTATATTATGATTTATAATTTTGTATAATTTTTAGACACAATTTTTTATTTTTTTATAAAATAGTTTTAATTTTTAATTTTTCGATTAACCGAACCGATCGAAAAATTTGATTCGGTTAGTATTCGGTTATTTAAATAATTCAATTCAGTTTAATTGATCAAAATTTTAAAATTTCAATTCGGTTCGATTATTGAATCGAACCGGCCGTTGCACATACCTAATCCACATTTGCTTGCACTATATACATTTGCACACAAAATCTCAATTCTGGAAAAATAATCTGGTGCACTGATGTATACGGTGCATATAAATCTGGACAATTGATCTAACAGTTTAGATTTACTTGCACCATATATATTACCACACTAAATTGTACTTCTGCTAATCGGACGTGCTTTTTAATAGCAATTGAAATACATATGCTATGTGTCATCTCATATTAAATAACAAGTTATGTAATTAATATATTTTTTTAAAATTTTAAAATCGTCACTTTAGCTGAAAAAAATTAAAAATTATGAATGGAGCAGAATAATGGAAAAAAAAAAAGGAAAAGAAAAAGTTCATGGGAATAAATTTCTAACACTGAAATCCACAAATGAAAATATAAACCTGGTAGACGATGATGATCGATTGATTTCCTATTTAGTAATTAAACTAATAGTGGATTGACACACAGAATTCGTAACCACATGCATATTTTCAATTTTTTTTATGCTATGTGAAATTCATATGTTGATTTAATCCATTAATTTATTCATAGACCTGACCTTGATTAAGTGAAAAACCTATAAATACCAAGGGCCGTGGATAATACATTATGTTCCTCTCTTCTTCTATCAACAATATGGACAGAAGGGCAACTCAAAGTAGTTTGTTGTCTCTCCTTTTTCTTAGCTTAGTGATTCAAGGATGCCTAGCATTATCTGACAAATTCAGCCACGTTTATCTCAATCGCAGCAGCTTTCCCTCAGGTTTTCTTTTCGGAACTTCATCAGCATCTTACCAGGTTATTTTTTTTATAGGCTGCTTTTGAGTTTTATTTCAGTTATATTGAAATCATAGCATATATTTTACTCTTACATTTTTTATTCTCAGATACATGTTAATATATCTATGTTGTTGTTCTTCAGTTTGAAGGTGCAGCTAGTGAAGGTGGTAGACGTCCAAGTATATGGGATACTTGGACTCATGAACATCCAGGTCGTCTTTCTAAACTATTTACTTACAAAATCTAAATTTTGATTACTTGTTTATTACTAGTAGGTATTGGATCTTAGCCACCGAGAGCTGATTTGATAGCAAACATTTGATAAAAAAAAAGTATAACTAGACACAATGCATGTACAATGTTCACATTATCTGTTGTAAATCTCTATTTTGATAGACCTCTTATGTTTGAATAATTTTGATTCTTGTAATTTAAAAATAACCATAATTGAATTGCATGTTTGATCAATTAATCTTTTAATTTTACACCCTATATATTTACGAATGTTTACAATAATAATAATTCATCTGGCAAAAATGACAGATAGAATAGCGGATGGTAGCAATGGTGATGTGGCTGTCGACCAGTATCATCGTTACAAGGTAAAAGCCCGTGGGATTAATTAGCATTGAAAATGGAAATGCTGTAAAAGTAAGCATAGTAAGATTTCGTAGTAATTACATATTGTATTACAGGAAGATGTTGCGATCATGAAAGATTTGGGCCTAGATGTTTACAGACTTTCAATCTCATGGTCAAGAATCTTGCCAAGTAAGAGTAATCCATGGAGAGAGTATTGCTAACTTAATTATGAGTGTTAATCCTGAATGTTTGTTTCCTAATCTTCAACTATACGTTAACTAATTAATTAATTATTTTTTAATTCAACTAAATATGAAATAAATTATTCAGAGGGAAAGCTAAGTGGGGGTGTGAATGAAGAAGGAATCCAATACTACAACGACCTTATCCAGGAGCTTGTAGACAACGGTAGCAATTTTATTTCATAATTTCTACAATTAATCAATACAATTTCTGTAGTCTTTTATTTCATTTCAATTTGGTAATTGGCTATTTTATGATTGGTGCAGGAATTCAACCCTTTGTAACTCTATTCCATTGGGATCTTCCCCAGACCTTGGAAGACGATTACGGTGGTTTTCTTAATTATAGCATTGTGTAAGTCACTCTTGTTAGAACCAAATAATTACAATAAATAAATAAATTTTTTTGATTTATTTATAACTAAAATTATACGTATTAAGATGTAGTAAATAACTAATTATATTTTTTCAGAGATGATTATCGAGATTACGTGGAGCTTTGCTTTCAAAGGTTTGGACATCGAGTAAAATATTGGATCACATTCAATCAGCCATGGAGTTACAGTACGGCAGGCTATGCGCGAGGCTTATCACCACCAGGCCGTTGTTCAGAGTGGCAAGACCTGGATTGTTTCGGCGGAGATTCTTCAACCGAGCCATATATTGTAGGCCATCACCAGCTTCTTGCTCATGCTACTGCTGTAAAGTTGTACAGGGAAAAGTACAAGGTAAACCATAAATATTCCATACTCTATTCTTAATTTAGAATTAGCATGATTTTATGTTGGGATTAAGAAGATGTAAATGAGAGAAGTAGTAGTTAATTATTAATCAGTGCTTAATTTGTAGGCAAATCAAGAAGGGATAATAGGGATATCATTAGTAACTAACTGGTTTGTCCCTTACACCTGTACGGAGGTAGACCAACATGCCGCCCAACGAGCTCTTGATTTTATGTTTGGATGGTATGTATGTCTACATAAATTACTCATTTTACCTATATGCATTAAATTATAATTAATTTGTTTCATTCTAGGTTTATGAATCCAATAATATACGGTGACTATCCGGAATCAATGAAATTTCTAGTTGGAAACAGATTGCCCACATTCACAGAAGAGGAATCTAAAATGCTAAAACAGTCAATTGATTTTCTCGGATTGAACTATTATACAGCTAATTACGCAGAGAATATGGAAGTCACTCCTGTTTATCCTAGCATCCTCACTGATTCTCGAGCTAACACTTTGAGTAATTAAGCATGAATTCTACAATTTCCAAATCTATAATTTACATGCTTTACAATTAACAATTAATCTATGGTTTTTGTTGTGTATGCAGCTGAGAAAAATGGAGTTCCTATTGGTCCTCCTGTACGTATTAACCGAATAAACCTTACCTTAATTTAAAAAAAATAATTAAATCTAATAACTAATAATTTTTTTTCCATTTAATGATAACACTATCAGGCCAATCCAAATTTGACCCACACTTATCCAACTGGATTTAGAGATCTTCTACTCTATATCAAGGACAAATATGACAATCCGCTTATTTACGTCACCGAAAATGGTAAATTCAATTCTAAACATTTCGATAGCTACTTTCATGAAGAAAATATATAAGATATAATATAAATTAAGTTTGCTAACGAGAATCTATATAACTTGAAGCTTGCATATAAATTAGTCTATTTTATTATGAGTAGTCAATTTCATAATATAATTTTTTATATATCTAGTCTAATATTAACGTAAATTAATAAATAGTATCATCTTTCAACTAATCATCAGGTATTGAAGAGATTAATAATACCACACTACCTCTAGATGAGCAACTGAATGACCCTTGGAGGATTGAAAGCTACTTTTGCCATTTTCATTATCTTAAAAAAGCAATCGAGTAAGTTATATTCTGTGTATTTGATTCATAAGCAAAAGGAAGACCAATAATTAATTTAACTTATTTTGTTTTCCTAAATTGAAAAGGGAGGGTGTCAATGTGAAGGGATTCATTGCTTGGTCGATAATGGATAACTTTGAATGGAGAAAAGGCTATACTGTGCGTTTCGGCATCTACTACGTTGATTATGACAATGGATTAACAAGGATTCCCAAACTTTCAGCATCTTGGTTCAAGCAATTCCTAAAGCCGGATGATGATTTGCTCTTAAAGACAGATTATAATTCTCAAATTCAAAGTTTCTAATTTCATTGTGGTTTGTGGTTATCCGTTTTGAATGTGTCTTTTTAATACTCCTAGATGGTTATTTATGAAATAAACTAGGAGTCTAAAGTGTCATGTGGACTGCTATATATATTTGTGTATTGTAGTAATTTAATGTGGTACTCCTAAATGGTCATGTAGTATTGAATAAACTAGGAGTCTAAGTGTGAACTTTGCAAGAAAGGATTTTATCCATAATAATTTAAGTGTTCTAATAAATTTTCTCTCTCTCTCTCTTCCATTCTCTTTATGCGTTATAACATTTATCCTTTTAATCGTATTATTTTCACCTTCCATTATAACAAAAATATTATACAAATTAAACTTGTTGCATTTGAATTTTTCATCAAAGTGTTATCAGAGTAAGATTGATTTTAAGTATATTTGAATTTAAGAAATAAATTTACTTAAATTTTCCCACGAACCATAAAAATCCACTGTATAAGAAAATCTTTTTTTTCTATAACTGAATTATGTTTTAAAATCAAGGAAAACAAAGAAAGATGATACTAACAAGGATATTAACCTTGGAGGTGAAGGAGACTTTTGTGATTATTGTGAAACTTAGGGTGAATCCAAGAAGCACAATGCACATTAACAGGGTCATGGGGAAATTCAACTTTTAGTTTTATTCTAATTAATTCATCTATATATATGAATTTGTTGTCCTTGTCCAGCCATAATATTTTGGACAAAAAGAAAACTGTTCTCTTACATCAATTATTTTTTGGTGCATAAGGCAAAAGGGGCCGAGTACTATTCCTCCTTCCCTTGTAATTCAAAAAAGGGGCCAAGTAATATATATATACACACACACACACCAATTGATCTTTTGGACTCGCCATGGTAATCAATACTCACTATCGTTTATTAGATCGGTTTTGATTTCTACCAGAACAAGACTTGGACGGTAAAATCTATTAAAGGATTACATTTTGTTCATAAAATGATTTTTAGCGAAAGAAACTAGATTCAACTTGAAGTATTAAAGAATTGTTGATGGAGGTATGAACTATAATATTAACCAAAATTCAAATCCAACAAGCGGCGACATTTTCCACAATGGGTGTTCGTGTTAAGTGCCAAAAGGTGGATGGATGATAGATCCAAAGTTGCTCCCTTTCATAAGGTTAAGCACTCAAAAATCGGATCTAATACATATAGGTTATATGTTGGCAAGCTTCCCTTATGCTGGCCATCCTTTGTTCCGAGAAAATTGTTCTCTTGGTTTGGTTCAGTGCAACAGATATTCATTTCAAAAAAGTTGAGTGCAAGGGGATCAAAGTTTGGTTTTGTCAGTTTGAACACACCAAAGAATATCGATCTGATCATCAAGCGACTGCATGGTGCATGGCTGGGGAATTATAAGTTACAAGTTAATTTAGCTTGCTACAATATCATGCAACCGAATAGAGAAGGAAAAAAATCTATCCCCAAAGAAGTGAAGTTTTCTAGCCATAGAGACTTTAGATCTTACGCCAAAGTGAGACTGGACTAGCAAGCAGGAATGGTGAGAGGAAAGATGTCTGCAAAAGTTTGAGTGTGGGTTCCGTCAACTTCTAATATGAGGTGGAAAAATAAGACTGGGAATGGTTGAATAGGAGTCTTGTGGGATGGCTTCATCATGCCTCAAACGTCTCCAGTATACAAGAAGCAATGGTGGCGCAGGATTTTTTATCATGTGAATGCAAACCTATGGGGGGTCTTTCTAACTTTCCCATCCAGCGAGGATAAAGAGAGTATGCTAGAAACGGGTTTGGACTAGCTAAGCAAATGGTTCAAAATGGTTAAACCATAGAAGCCAAAGGATACTTGTAAGAAACAATTTACTCGGTTAAGATGCGAGGGATTTCCTTTACATGCGTGGAACTCTAAGTTCTTCTCAACCATTGCCTCCTTGTATGGTCATTTTATTTCGTTGGATGAAAACGCTAGGAAGAAGCATTTCTTAGATGTGGCCAAAATTCTTATAGCGACATCATCTTTATCCACCATAAATGAAATACCCAAGACCAGGATTGATGGAGTAACATATCCTTTCAAGGTGCTGGTTTGCCCAAATTCTTTCAAAATGAGCTCGACCAAGTTAGCAGTAGGCAAGATGGATTTGCAGCAGGGCCGACGATCGGATTTTGTGGAAAGAAAAGAGTCATTTATCTTCTGGTAGCTCTTCCTCCTCATTGAAAATGGTGTCAAATTCTTCCTTGGCGGCGCACATTCCTCAAAGGGATTCTCTAGATAAAGAATGTCAGTCGAAGGAAACACGTGGGTCTCCATTCCCAAAGCAGATTGGTGTTGTTAACTATCCTCGTAATTCCATTTATGAGCTTCATCCAGGTACAGATGCAAATTTTCCTCTTCGCCGAATTCTTCTGCTATTTCCAAGCCTATGGAAACAGAAAGCTTCTCCCCTAATGGGCTGGACATCATGCCTTTTGTTGGCCAACCGGATCTATATCTCGGCGTGGATCGCTGTCGCAATATTGGTTGGTAGTATAGTTTTTCTTGCTCTGTGTTGTCCTGTTGGCTTTATTACTTATTAGTTGGTCTGTTGTGCCTTGTTGTAGCCAACTTCAGCCCTCAGCCTTTTTTCTTCTAATAAATTGAAGCTTATAAAAAAAACAAGACGTACGATTTTCAACCAATGATGCACCAGCAATGGATATTTTAATATATAATTTTCTGAAAAATCTAGGAGTTGTGGTGGGTTAAGTTTAGGAGCAACATATCGAGATCTTGATTATTTTACCGGGTTTGTGGTTTTGGGAAAAGAATAGAGAAGATAAAGAAAATCAAGCAATTTTGATCATGCCCCTGAATAAAGCAAACAATGATGATGATGAAGTAACAGCACTAGCCGAACCTTCCATTGTTTTGAAAAGTAATTTTTGTAAGCAATGAATAAAATGTTAGAGAATGATTCAAATTCAGCATGTGCTACTCAAGGTCTTAGGCCAGATATTTTCTAATTCCTTAAATCTTTATTTTCTGTTACTCGATTATATTAGTGACAATAATTTTTGCATTTCTTAGTTGATTTTGTTTCAATGTAAAGCCTATTTAAAGGCTACCAAAGTTGTCAGTTTGTGCATTTTTTTAGTGAATAAAAGTGCAGTATTTCTCATATTATTCAGCTATAAATTTTGTTCTCTGCTTGCTTCCTCTATTTTTTTTTTTATTTCCTGTTATTCTTTCCTAATATAAAAAAAAATAAATGGGGGATGAACAAGACTTTTTTATGGGTTAAACTTTCATTTTTTTCATTCTGGCAATTTAATTCAGCTGTGGATTTGAGCGCCACAATAAAAGATGTCAACGTATAGTTAGATTTTTTTAATAATATTTCTAATTAAATTTAAATATTTATTGACATCACTGTTACTTGTCAAGCAACTTCCTTATTTCCCCCCCGACCTTATCGAAGCATCGACGAAAATCACCCATTTTTGCCTAAACTCATTGCTTGCACACTCTATTATACACAGACCTTCTCTATCAACCCAATAATTGATGTGATATAAGGCTTTGAATTATTAGTAGCAAGCCAAGCTTGACTTGTAGCATAGATATTTGTTCTCGATTGTTAGCCAAACATAATTTTTCACTGATTTTGCAGTCAAAACTACCCTTAATTGTGGATTTATGATGGTTCCATTTTGTCAGACTTTTCATTGGGTAGTATTAGAGCTAGCAATTATGCCACTGTATGTAACTACATAGCTTCCTAGAGTAAACCCTGAAGTGGTTCAGCACTTGCCTTAGATCCAATCGTCCCTTTTTTTTTCATTGTCCATATTTGATTCACAAGTGTATTGTTTTTACAACCCCATAGCTGAATATTGTTTCCATCATTGTATCTTCCATGATAAACATCAATGCATAAACCGTTCAGCCTGGAAATTTGAACTGTATAATCTCAAGATTATTTCCATATTTTTTTTTTTTGATAAATAAGCCTATCCCATTGCACCAAACTAAAATCCAGAATGTAATGCTAGCTAAAATGTCGAGCTCATAACAAGTATAATATGATTAAAGCTCTCAACACCTGATAGAAAAGGGCATTTAGACATTGCACAAATACTGCATAACTACAAATACTACCAAAAACTTTAGCTTCAAACATTCACCAAAATTGGTCTGGAAACCTATGCAGCAACAGATGGCTTGGAGGCAGCAGAAAGCTTGGATCTCCTCTTTGCCAAGCTCTCGCTGCGGCGATCACGCTGCTCCTTCAATCTACTGGCAAGAAGCTTCTGGTACTCAGCTGCCTCCGCCTTGGCCTTTGCAATTCTCTTCTTTTTGTCTGCAATCCTGGCACGCTTCCTCTGAAGTGTCAAAGGAGTTACAAGCCTCTGTATCTTTGGAGCTTTACTGACTTTCTTCCCAGATTTAGTTGTGAAGGTTCTCCGATATGTGTTCACATATTTGCGAACATCATCCTCCTTGGAGAGGTTAAACAGCTTCCTAATCTTGGATGCCCTCTTTGGACCTCTCATCCTGGGTTTTTCGGTGTCAGTCAAACCAGGCAGGTCAGTCTCCCCCTTCTTCACAATAACCAAGTTCAAAACAGAAAGGTCCTGACTAACAATGCAGCCACGGACAGACTTTCTCCTGCGCTCCCCATTACGTCTTCCATATCCACGGAAACACGGGGTACCTCTGTGTAGCAACAGGCGGACACGACCAGGGGTCAGCACTCCCTGCTTCATGGGAAATCCTTGCTTGTCACAACCTCCCATGATCTTGAAAACATATCCTTTGAACTCCTCGCCCAGAGCATCTCCACTGACTTCTTGTGAGATCCTCTTATCAAAAAAAGCCCGGAGCTTCTGATCGTCATCGATCTCGAGCTTCTTTTGGCATCCAGTAGTAGGATTCGCTATGTTGAACTTCATGTTGATTCACTTAACCTCGAGCTGCGAGCTATCACTCTGCTCCGAGTGTGGGTGCGAGTGTAAAGTAAGAGAAGATTATTTCCATATGAAAATCAAGTTCCATATGAACTTGATTTTGATTGATTTTTACAAGAAACTAACATTAAAGCTAAATTGGAATCTAATTGATTAGTCATTGTATCCTCTTTAAAGTAGCTTGATCCCTATAGCTGGATCGGAATCAGAAACATACCTTGGCTTGATGCTTGGATTGCACTTGAGATTGCTCCCCATTGATTTTGAAGGCTAAAAATTGCAACATTTGGCCAGAATCTTTTGTTATTTCGAATGCTCCATCTTACCCATTGCTCGATGGTTATCAACTGAGCAGCTTCACAAGCTTTTAGATTAATAACAACAAGTGAATTAGCCGTTAGGTTTTGTTGATAAGTCATGGTGTTCTCTACTACTAGGCTTGAAATAGCTTGCTTTAAAGCCATGATTGCCAATTCAATTTTAGCTCCTCGGCTTGCAAATTTTTTAAGCTGAGGATATGTGTTCCCAATTGAAAGAAATTGTGGTAATGTGCCAGAGAAAATACTAGCAAGATCATGATTATTACTTCCGCCAAAATTATCTCCAAGGAAATAATTTTTTATTTTCTGATTTATAACCATTAATGGATGAATTGGTGACTTGATCAAGAGCTAGTGTGATGCTTGAATTTGCACAATTTTGGTGTTGCGCTAAAATGTACATCTGAGAATTAGGCATGGTTGATTCATTAACCAGTAATGGCCATGGCTTATTTTTTTGCTTGCCAATTTATCTCTTAGAAGTTGCAAAAATTTATAATAGCTTTCACCATTATCATGCATAGTGGTGAAATTCACCGTTTCATAGCCTTTAACTGTTAACAAAATTAGAAGAGAGAGCAACCATTTTGCAGATTATTTGGCTAAACAAGGTGCTTCAAGAGCTGATGATTTTATTGCTTGGACCTAAAATTATCTTCAAAATACGAGCTAAAGAGTAGCTGCTGATTTTTTTTCTTCAATGATGAAGGCATATTGAGCCCATTTCGAGTTTATATTTTACCTTTTGGATTTCGTTGGTCTTGTTTTTGTTCTAAGCAGAAGTTCTAATCTGCATTGGCTTTGAGTCTGATGGTTTCATAATGGCTCCTTGTACTGCTTTTACAATTTTAATTTTAATAAAATCAACAGCTTATCAAAAAAAAAAAAAAAACTGTTAACAAAATTGATCTCAAAACAAAAATCAACCATAGCCACGCCTTTGTATTGTTTCTAGATCGATGATGAAGAGAGGACGAGAGAGTTTTTAGTTTTGTAAATATATATTAATTATTCTATTTTTTTTTTTAATGTATAGGTAAGATGGAAGGTTTTTCACTCTTAAGAATATGGATAATTAAGGGGTCAATTTTATTCACGATCGCTGAATTTAAGACTTATTATCCAAAAGTAACTGATTTATTGTTCATAACGAAAATATCACTGAATTCAGTACCGGTTTGCATAAAATTCATTTTCACCGATTTTTTACGATTATACTTTTCGAAATGATGATATGGCATGTCACATCACACACTTGGACATATATACATAGATCTAGATGTAGGCACATATCATCAGCTGATATGTCATATTTGACACGTTAGCTGCCATATCATCATTTTCCTCAATATCAGCATAAGGGTGTCAATTTTATCCATGATCACTGGACTTACGACTTATTGTTCAAAAGTAATTGATTTATCTTTCGTGACTTAAATATCACTGAACTTATTAAATTTTTATAGAAAAGTCATCTTGATCGATCTTCGACGATAATCTTTGTCGGATTGATGACATGGCATGCCACGTTATATGTCTAAACACGTGTGAAGATGGATTTATTGCCCCATCATCAGCTGACTTTGACACATTATTAGCCACATCAATGAAGCAGTCCACGTTAGCAAGCCACGCAAGCAGGCTTATAAACAAATAGATAAAAAAGGAAGTCGGGTTAGACCACAGGTGAAGCACCTACCTAACCCACTTTATCGGAGTCGGGTCAAGATAAAGTGTGATACCACTTGTCACATGCTATGATAACTTAATCAAGTGTAGAGCCCCCAAACTTATAAGCCCATATCCCTCCCTTTAGCTTTCCGATGTGGGATATGAAAAAATACAATGGCCACAAAAATAGAAAATGTTCCTCCAAGTGCTTTTTATCCATTGCCCAAATCAATGTTAGGATTTTCCAATTGCAAGCAATACTTGTTATTTATATCTACAAGTACTCCCTCTACCTTTCCGATGTGGTATATGGAAAATACAATGGGAGCAATAATTGATTTGGGCAATGTATGAAGAGCACTCCCATTGGATTCGGACAATGGATGAAGTGCACTTGGAGGAACATTTTCTATATTTATGGCAATTGTATTTCCCATATCTCACAACGAAAAGCTAAAGGAAAGGACATAGGCTTATAAGTCTAAGGGCTCCACACTTGATTGAGTTGTCATGCATGTAATAAGTGGTATCACACCTTATCCCCAATCTGACTCCAATGAAGTGGGTTAGGCAGGTACTCCACCTGTGATTCGACCTGACTTCCTTGTTTATCGATTTATTTATAGGCATGCTTATGTGGCTTGTTGACGTGGACTGCTTCATTAATGTGGTTGATGATGTATCAAAGTTAACTGATGATGTGACAATAAATTTATCTCTACGTATGTCTAGACATATGACGTGGTATGCCATGTCATGAATCTAGCAAGAGTTATTGTCCAAGATCGGTCAAGATAACATTTCTACAAAAAAAATGATAGGTTCAATGATAATTAAATCACGAAAAATAAGTCTGTTACTTTTGGATAATAAATTGTAAGTTCAGTGACCATTGATGAAATTGATCTTTATATTGATGTGAAGGAAACTGGTGATGTGACTGCTGACATGTCCCTACATCAAGATCCATTTATATCCATGTATATTCAGGTAAGGGTCATCGTCAAAAATCGGTGAACATGACTTTTATGCAAACCGGTACTAAGTTCAGTGATATTTTCATTACGAAAAATAAGTCAATTACTTTTGGATGATAAGGCTTAAATTTCGTGACCGTAGGTGAAATTGATCCATAATTAAGCATACTAACACATCATATTTCTCCCAACTTTAATTGATATATACTTTTATTATACTATAACTGAGAAATTCCACCACACACAAATTAATTATTTCATGAATTTTTGTATTTGATTTGAGTTTTGTATCTTACATGAAGAATTTAATTTTTACTGTAATTTATTGCACTTTTTTTATTGAAAGAGAAGGGCATTAGTGTTGCGGAAGCTCAGGTTACCAATAGCGAATTCACCAAGAGCACTACTGCACAGGTGAATAAAGCGTAAATAGTTGTACTGAAAATCACATATGGTAAAATTCCCAGGAAAGACTGGAGGGGTCACAAACGGTCCCACTTAAAACCCAATCTCCTTAGACAGAATTTTCCTAAGTAATTTAACAGCACAATAATTCACTAACAATATGCCCGACAATAGCTATTAAATAGACAAATAAAGAACACCAGAATTTAACGAGGTTCGGCCAATTATGCCTACGTCCTCGAACACTACCAAATTATATTTCACTATTTCAAAGAAATAATACAAGTGAAATATTACAAAAGAGAGAGAGAATTAGCCTTTAGGAAAGATAGGCAATTTTGGGATGCTATAAGCTAAAGCTAAGAAGCTATATTTATAGTTACAAAAACCTTTCCCCTATACTAATTACACGATGTGGGATTGCCAAAATCTTCTTTTTTTTTTCTTTGTTTTTCAAAGCCAACCAAAGTTGACTTTTCTATGGTGGAGGAGCCACCAACTCCACAAATCTCCACCTTGGCGAACTCCACATCTTCAAATCTCTCACAACACAACTTTAGTAGTGTCATCAAATGCGCTACAAAGCGCCCAACTTCAATTTAATCAAGTCCAAACAATGTTGCAACTTGACCGCAGTCACTACCTTTGTCAACATATCAGCAGGATTCTCAGTGGTCCTAATCTTCTGGATTGCTACTCCACCTTCTTCCAGAACCTCTCGTATAAAATGATAACGAACATCGATATGCTTCGTCCTTGCATGGTAAACTTGATTCTTTGCCAATAGAATAGCACTCTGACTATCACAATGCACTTTAATGTGCTTCTGTTGAATCCCTAATTCACCAAGCAATCCTTGAAGCCAAATTGCCTCCTTCACAGCCTCTGTAACTGCCATGTACTCTGCCTCTGTAGTAGACAAAGCAACTGTTGACTGTAAAGTAGACTTCCAACTAACTGGTGCCTTTGCAAGAGTAAACACATAACCAGTAGTTGATCGCCGTTTGTCCATATCACTAGCATAGTCGGAATCACAATATCCAACTACACATTGACCATCTTGCTTATCCTGCTGAAATGCCAAACCAACATCTACGGTGTTCAGAATATACCGTAGAATCCATTTCACAGCTTGCCAATGCTCCTTTCCAGGATCATGCATATACCTGCTCACAACCCCAACTGCCTGTGAAATGTCGGGCCTTGTACACACCATAGCATACATCAAGCTACCAACAGCATTTGCATACGGTATTTGTGCCATGTATTCCCGTTCTACTTCATTCTTTGGAGATAAAGATGCACTGAGCTTGAAGTGAGGAGCAAGAGGAGTACTAACAGGTTTTGACTTTTCATTCATGCCAAAACGCTTTAGTACTTTTCTCAGATACTGTTTCTGAGTCAAACAAAGTCTCCCCAATTCTCTATCTCTACTTATCTCCATACCGAGAATCTTCTTGGCTTCACCTAGATCCTTCATTTCAAACTCCCTGTTCAACTGAGTCTTTATCTTCTCAATCTCTATTAGACTCTTGGAAGCTATCAACATATCATCAACATAAAGAAGAAGATATATGTAGGATCCGTCTTGTAGCTTGCGCAAATACACACAATGATCATATTTGCTTCTTGTGTACTTTTGCCCCATCATAAACTTATCAAATCGTTTGTACCACTGCCTCGGAGATTGTTTCAATCCGTACAACGATTTTTCAAGCTTACACACCATATTCTCTTTTCCAGCAGCTTTGAATCCTTCGGGCTGAACCATATAGATTTCCTCCTCCAAGTCTCCATGTAAAAATGCAGTTTTTACATCCAACTGAACTAGTTCCATATCCAATTGTGCTACCAAAGCCAACAAAATTCGAATGGAGGAATGTTTTACAACTGGAGAAAAAACTTCATTATAATCAATTCCCTCCGTTTGAGCATAGCCTTTAGCTACCAACCTTGCTTTGTAGCGAACATCATCCTTGTCAGGAAATCCATCTTTCTTTGCATATACCCATTTGCATCCAATTATCTTCTTTCCCTTCGGGAGACTAGCTAGCTTCCACGTCTGATTCTTATGAAGGGACTGCATTTCATCATTCATGGCTTTCCTCCACTTCTCTACTTCTGAACTTTTGACTGCTTCATTATAAGTGGTAGGAATGTCATCTGTTGCAATTTGGAATGCGTAAGCCACCATATCAACATAGCGAGCAGGCTTTTTGATTGTCCTCTTTGGCTTACTTAATGCAATTGATTCATGTTGCTGTAGAGGTTCTTGGGTTGAAACCTCTTCTTCATCTGACTCCTCATCTACCATAGGAGTTTCTTCATCTGATTCATCATTTGCTGGGCGAACAATTTTACTTTCAAACTCCACCTGTTTTGGAGTACCATCTGTCTGCTCTGTTGTCACCTTTCTCAATATGGTAGATTCATCAAAGGTAACATCCCTGCTGAAGATTATTTTCTTTGACTCTGGACACCAAAGTCGATATCCTTTCACACCAGAGGTGATCCCCATGAAAATTGCTTTCTTTGCACGTGGATCCAACTTCGATTCCTTTACATGGTAGTATGCAGTGGAACCAAATACATATAAGGAATCATAATCTGTAGCAGATTTTCCAAACCATTTCTCCAATGGCGTTTTACCACCAATAGCACTAGATGGCAAGCGATTAACGAGATGGCAAGCATATGTAACAGCTTCAGCCCAAAATTCTCTGCCCAACCCAGCATTGGACAACATACACCGAACTTTCTCCAGCAATGTCCGGTTCATACGTTCTGCCACCCCATTCTGTTGTGGTGTATTTCTGACTGTGAAGTGTCTGACAATACCTTCATCTTCACACACCTTCATAAATGGATCACTCCTATATTCTCCGCCATTATCTGTACGAAGACGCTTGATCCTTTGGCCTGTCTGTGTTTCCACCATCTTTTTCCATTTGAGGAAAACTCCTAGCACTTCATCCTTAGTCTTCATAGTATACACCCAAATCATAGCTTATTTCCTCCCCTCGAGCGATAATCCATTTAATTCGTCAAATCATTTTGCACCGCCGTTATCAACCAACGGGACACGCCGCCTGGTCATCACAATATACCAGGAAGACTTTCGACACAAGATACCAAACACGAATCTCCAATATCGCAAGGACGTACCGAGGACCTCCTATAGCTTATGATCTTCCTTTCTTTCCTTTAGTCTGGCTCTGCGAACGATCTCTCACTACTAGAGCTGCACAAGGCAGCACAAACTTCACTGAGAGACACAGCAGCCTTCCCATGAAATAGAGTCGTTTCAAGAAACTCAAACTCCTCAGGAAGGGATCCCAACAATATCAAAGCCAGATCCATTCTCTCTCATCAACATATTCTGGTTTCTTTTCTTCAAGGGCAATATCTAGACCTTGCTGGAAGAGAGCGTCTAGAACCTCACTTTGCCACATGCCGAAATTACTATTTAATAGCTTTCAATGCGGAACGCCAATAGCCCAAGAAAAAATCTTTTCTGATGTGGAAGATCAGACTACGCTGCAACCACAGAGCATACTAAGACAGAATCTTGGCTCTGATACCAATTGTTGCGGAAGCTCAGGTTACCAATAGCGAATTCACCAAGAGCACTACTGCACAGGTGAATAAAGCGTAAATAGTTGTACTGAAAATCACATATGGTAAAATTTCCAGGAAAGACTGGAGGGGTCACAAACGGTCCCACTTAAAATCCAATCTCCTTAGACAGAATTTTCCTAAGTAATTTAACAGCACAATAATTCACTAACAATATGCCCGACAATAGCTATTAAATAGACAAATAAAGAACACCAGAATTTAACGAGGTTCGGCCAATTATGCCTACGTCCTCGAACACTACCAAATTATATTTCACTATTTCAAAGAAATAATACAAGTGAAATATTACAAAAGAGAGAGAGAATTAGCCTTTAGGAAAGATAGGCAATTTTGGGATGCTATAAGCTAAAGCTAAGAAGCTATATTTATAGTTACAAAAACCTTTCCCCTATACTAATTACACGATGTGGGATTGCCAAAATCTTCTTTTTTTTTTTTTCTTTGTTTTTCAAAGCCAACCAAAGTTGACTTTTCTATGGTGGAGGAGCCACCAACTCCACAATTAGATCGGGTATAATGGAAAAGTCTATTGGCTCGACTTCGTTCGTCCCTCTTTTATTGATATATTTTTTTGTGCTTTTTGTTGTTGAGCTTCAAATATAAAACAAAATATTTTTTTTTTCTCAACAATAACTAATAAAATAAATGGTGAAAAAGAAAGATATTTTAATTTGGCTTAGTTAACTGTTTAGGCCCAAGATAAAGCCTAGAGTGAAGAATAATAATTGACATTATCAATAAGGATTCAAGAAAGAAACAGTGTTTTATTCAAACTTGAACCAATCAATTTTATAATTTAACTGCTTCAAACGTTATACTAAGTATTTTCAATTTGATCATCACTAGTTTGAATGGAGGGTTTAACTGGAATTGGTTGAGAATCTAACTAATTTTTCATTTAACCAGGATTTAAATTCTATCACGTTCCGAATATGTATTAAAAAAAACTCAAACCTTAAAAAAATAAAAAAAATTAACATATTTAAACAAAATGAATCAAGAAAAGGAGGAAATTATTTGGATGCTGCGAATTTGACAATTAGAGGTGCAATAAATGAGGGACGAGGAGAGCCTTTTTTATTTTTCCAGCCTCGAGCCAATGATGAACCCAGACGTGGATTTTATATCATAAGGTCAGCACATGCCTAGCAACATATAGCTCCAACACAGAGGACTAAGGTGTGAAAATCCATCAGTCACACCTAAACAGGAAATGAAGACGCAAATTAATTAATTGCTCCTGCTTCCTCCAAAATTCTTGCCACTATAATTACAGGAATAAAGTATGGTAACTACCAACTACTTGTTTTAATTTTTTATCCAATACTAACATCTATTGTTGAATTGATTGATGAAATTTTTCATTGACCCAATACGATAAGTCTTCTCTTATTCATCTATCTCAAGTATCAAATAACTGATTTTGGCAGATTCACACCACCCAATTTGATAGTGCAGTCCCAAAACTTTAATAGGGAGTTTCTTTAACCTATTTTACCCTGATCTCCAGCGATGCTTGAGAAAATTTAAGAAGAAATTTAGGCCACTAAATAAGAGATTAGACTATCAATATTTTTTTCATTTTTAATTGTAATCAATTTCTATTTTTTAGTTTCCTAGTTTATCTAGATTTCTATCCCTAAGATCTATTTAACTAGGAGTCTTCTTTTTAGAATGGCAAATCGAATGTTAGGTTTAATTTTACAAACATTTTTCTATGCATTTTTAGTTTGTTCATGGTCATAGATGGCTAAACTTTATAATTTTGATTAAAAGTTAATTCAATTGCAGAATTCTCAATTTTTTTTTCTGTGAAATTGTTTTATGCTTAATTTCTCTCTTTAATTTTCTGCAATATTCATATTATAAATTGATTACCTTAGGTCGGATCCTTTTAAGGCATAATATTTTTAGTTTTTTGAATTCTTTCACTTGTAAATGATTATTTGCTAATTAGAGGTTACTTATAGTCTGATTTGATTAGCCTAATACCAAGGAAAGATTAGTCGAAAGTGCTTGTCCGATGACTATAATTGATCTATTGCATTATTATTTAGCATCTTTATTTATGATTAATAAGAATTGAATCCTATACCAAAAAAGTCTCTAACAAACCACTCTTTAGCAAAAAAAAAAAAAAAAAAAGAACGACGATGATGGACCTTTCTTGAAAAAATTCACATAAAATTTTCTTGTTATAAATTTTAAGTATAACAGTTAAATATTTCTGTGTTAAAACCATGTCTATAAATATATTTATAAATCAAAACAATAATATAAAATCACATATAAATTTTAAAAATAATTATTACTTTACAATTTATTATTCGTGGTTTGAAACTAAACAATTAAAATCTAAATTTATTTAACCTAATTGCACTTTTGATATATGACTTGAAAAGTTACATCTATAATTTTACATATATTAAATTAATAGTAAATTGTTATGTGTAATATATCCACATATCTATTGCATTTTTATCAAAAGCATGTCAGCACCCTTTATTCTATTGGATTATAATATTTTTTATTAAATTCAATATAAGTAAGCATTAATTTCATGTATCTCGACCAGGAGTATCGTACCATAATAACTTCAAAAAGAATCCATAAATATTTTTAAAATTTCATGGACATAAAGTATCCAGGTGTAATACATTACATTACTTAACTTAAATGCTATAAATATCGGATTTTGTTTTTTAATATCCAAGTGTCATACATTAATGCGTGATGTGCCTATCTAAGAAAAAAAATTAATACACCTAGCCAATAGCGCAATGGCAAGTAAGAAAAATCCAGTGGATATACAAGTCTCGGGTTAGTTTAATCAGATAGCGCTACTGAATTCCATATGGTTAGCTTTTAATGAGATGATAATTTTATTTTTTCCACTGCTTCTAATGAGCTTTTAAGTTCTCTTAATGAAAACAATTAGTTAAAATTCAAAGTTTACTATTTAAGAAATGAAAGCATCTTTAAATATTTTTTAATAGTGTTTTGCACTTTTTATGAATTTATTTACCACAAAGCAAAATTAATCGACAAAACTAGTTATTAAAAGGAAAAAAAAAACTCAAACCTTAAAAAAGAGTTGTTAATTTATTTATGAAAAAAAAAAGAAGATCATTTGAGAAAAGGAAGTAATTTTTTGATACAGCGAATTTGACAATTATAGCCTTTTTTTTTATTTTTCTAGACTCTAGGGAATTTGACTCCACCTCGGTCTTTCTTTCAAGGCGCTATACATAGGCAAAGTTCAGTCCGTAACGACCCTGTTTTTGGCAGTTTCCATGACAGTATACAAGCTCTACTTCTATTTAAAAATGGCTTCAATCCTCAATCTACATCCCAAATAAGTCTCAAGTTTTCCTCTTTCTTGATAAACCCAATACAACTCTCAATCACTTCCTACTAATTAATTGTTGATCTTAAACATGAGAGATGGAGAAACCCAAGTCAATATTCAAATTACAGAAGCCGCACAAATTGTAGCTCCCCAAATGAATTCTCAAGACACTTCTTCTGTGTCCGGCAAGTTTTCACTTCCGGCGGAATCAAAAAATTCCTGCACCGAAATCCCGCCGGACAATGGTCATAAAGATAAAGGTGAAAAAAACAAGAGCATTAGCCCAAAAACTTGCAAATTCATCTCTGTCTGGTCAGCTCTATCTGCCTGCACAATAGGGCTTCTAATCGCCAGTTTGACAGTGAATAAATTAAAGAATTATCTGATTTGGGATTTCAAGTTATGGAAATGGTGTTTGTTATTAGCCATAATAATCTGCGGCGGATTAGGTATTTTCCTTTTACTAAAAACTGTGGAGTGGCTAATTATCAAGAATTGGCATAATGTGATGGTAGTTTACTATTTCTTTGGTGTGAAAAAGGCTATGGTAGTTTTTATTTGGGTTGCTCTGATTTTTATGTCATGGTTTTTGTTGTTCGATCGTCAGACTGAGCTTAGCAAAGATACTAATAAGATTGCAAGTGATATTAGTAGAGGACTTGGTGGTTGTATTATTGGTGTGGCGATTTGGCTAGTGAAGACTGTTTTAGTTAAGCTAATTGCTTCTTTCCATGTCAAGAATTTGTTTGACAAGTTTACATCAATAAATCGTCGTCGTAAGATCCTCGAACCTTTTTCGAAGAAGGAGAAGAAAGAGCCCGAATCTGAGAAGCACACGGAGGAGAATGTTGAAGATATGATCAGCGTACTCAAGCATACACAGCTGCAACCTCTTTGCTGTTACAGTCAAGAGAAAAAATACAAAGATGAAACTGAACACAGGAGCGCTGCTGCTGCTGAGATTTTCATGAAATTTGCTCTGTCTCCGAGTGACAAGTTAGTATGAATTTTTTCTTTTTTTTTTTTTTTTAGTTTTGCACAATATTATGCTAAGATGATCGAATAATTATGTATCTAACTCATATTAATTTTTGTTGATGGACTAGGTTTGCGGACTTGGAAGAAATATTGAAATTCTTGGGCGATGGGGAAGAGAAGCAGCATTTTGAAGCAGTTGCAGAAGATAAACAGGCAATATTAGTGGAATTAGAGAAAGAAAGGGAAGAGAAGCAGCAATCTGAAGCAGAAGCAGAAGATAAAAAGGCAAAAATAGAGGAATTAAATAAACATATTGAAGCAGTAAAAAAAACAGGACCAAAAGCTAAACTGATTAGAAAATCAATATTCAGGATTTGGGTGGTTAGTCTCTGTCACTTTATTTTGTTTCTGTTTCACATTTAACATGGTTTGGCTTTAATTATATAGTTGAAAAGAATCTCATATATATGAGACAATCAAGGGCTTATTATACTTGTGGGTAACTCAATTTTATAATCGCTTATTTTATTTTTGAAGAAATAGTAAATTCAGAGTTATAAAATTTAACTCTCTAGTTTTACACAAACTTTACATAAATATGTTTCACTTTGTCTTTTAAGAAAATATATTGCATTTGTTTTGAATTTTGGCGGATTCAAATTATAATGTTTCTCATCTAAAGAATTTCCCAACACTTGTGAATGATTGTGAGAGAAATTTGTAATTTTTCTTTTAATGGATGGAATACTGATTTACATGACATTTTATTAGTGAACTAAGAAAGTTGCTGTTGATAGGTTGATATTTTGAGGGAATATGACTCGGTGAACAGTATCTTGAAGAATAAGAAAACAGCAGTCGATGAGTTGAACAAGCTGGCATCAGCGATCGTTCTTATTATAATAGCTGTAGCGTGGTTACTTTGCATGCAAGTTTTGGGCACAAAAACTATTTTTTTCATATGTTCTCACCTCGTACTTGCGGCATTCGTGTTTGGTAACACTGCCAGAACTATATTTGAAGCTGTCATTTTTGTGTTTGTGATGCATCCTTTTGATGTCGGCGATCGATGTGTTGTTGATGGTGTCCAGGTATGAAATCTTTTTAGAGGTATTTAGACAACTCATGTTGATAGTACTAACGTGAACTGTCATACTTCAAATTTCACATCTGCATGAAATTTTCAGACACTTGAAATTGTTGCCGATTATTTTAGATGTAGTTAGACACCACATGCTGATGTGGCACTCATGTATGAAATTTCAGATGATTGTGGACGAGATGGAAATAACGAAGACGACATTTTTGAAATATGACAATGAAAGAATATATTATCCCAACTCAGTATTAGTTACCAAGCCTATAAGCAACCTATACAGGAGTCCAAACATGTGGGATACTTTTGAATTCACTGTTGATTTTTCAACCCCAAAAGAAAAGCTTGAGAATCTACAGAAAAAAATAGAAAGGTATTATAAATCAACAACCTATATCTAATATTTAAAGTAAAAAAAAAAAACATACATATTTAATGTTTTGAAACTTAATTTGCAGGTACTTGGGGGACCATAGTAGGCGTTGGGGTGATCACAGTTTGCAATTCAAGGAAATTGAGAACATGAATAAGCTAAAAGTAGCTCTTTATGTTAGCCATAAGATAAACTTTCATGATGCTTTGAAGAGAGGGAAACGAAGATCCATGCTAGTCCTTGCCATGAAGGGAATTTTTGAGGAGTTAGAAATAAAATATAACCATTTGCCTCAGCCAGTTCATCTCAGTTATACTGATAAATAATTTTTATTTTCTTGTCTGCTTGTTGTTTGTCCCAAGTAAGATCTTCTTCTTTTGATGTAAGATTACTATGTTTTTCTACTGCTATTTCTGCATATGAACTTCGCGTTTTCTGTCAAACATAGAACTTTGTTTATCGTTCATTTCTTCTTCGAAATGCTTTCAAAATTAGTTATTTCATGCATTTTTATATTGGTTTGAATTTTGGATCTTCCATTAAGAATTTCATTTTTATTGAATTTTAATGCATTTTTGTAATTGAAAATGAAGGACGTTAGATCGGGCGTAACAGGGAAGTCTATTGACTCCGTTTTAGCTGGTCCTTATTTGTTGTTGTCATTGTTTTCTTTTTGCTTTTTGTTATCGAGCTTAAAAAAATATATGAAATAAAATAAAATTTTTATTCTCAACAATAATTAATAAAATAAATGGGGAACAAGAAAGAGATATTTGGGCTTAGTTAATGTTTAGGCCCAAGACAAAGCCCAAGAGTGAGGAATAATAATTGGGACATTATCAGTAAGGATTCGAGAAAGAAACGATGTTGTTATTCAAAATTTGAACACATCAATTTTAAAATTTAAATGCTTCAGACTTTATATGTACTGAATATTTTCAATTTGATATTCAGATCAACCACAATATGAAGCTTATGAAATCATTCAATCACATGCAAGTGCAAATAAATTAGGAAAAATGAAAAATATATGGAAGAAAAGGACTTAAGAGTATTATCTATATAATATAATTCAAATACTTTCTTGTAAAAAAAAAAATAATAATAATAATCTGTTATGACTTACTAGATAACTTCTATTATTCATCTATCTCAAGTATCAAATCACTCTATCATATCTAAATAACTTCAGACAGTCCATATTTGTGTGCCAAGATTCATGGACGCAAAGCATCCACATTTCATATGTTGCTTGACTTGCATACTATAACCATCCGCATGTGAATTTAACATTATAGTTTTGTCTGTAACTAACCAGTTTTTGGCAGTTTCCATCACACTATACAAGCTCTACTTACAATCCTCTATATTTATTGTTACTATCGATTCTCTCGTTGGTTATGCTTGAAATATGTTGTCCATTATATATTTTAGCCAATTCAAAAGATTTATTAAGATTCTTTAACTGAAAATTTTAATAAATTTTAAATTTGAAATTGATTCTAATTTGTCCGTTGACATTTTGTTGGAAGAATTAATTTATTTTCACCGTATTTTTTTGGATTTAATTTTTCTTTTTGACTTAAAAATATTGTTTCTTATTGCCTTTGTTTTTTAAAATTATATTATTTTACTTTAAATCAATATTTTTTATATCGAATTTAGCTATTCTTGTAAAGATCTCATACCAAATCAATCAAAATATTCCAAAATATTTTAACGAGATTATAATGCTATTCAAATTTTTGATACTGTAATGGATATAAAAAATTAAGTGAATTCAGAAATTTTAAAATCTGATTTTCAAAATAATTTCAAGATTACTGAGACCAACATAGAGGATTAAAGTGTGAAAATCCATCACAGTCATACCTAAACTGAAAATGAAGACACAAATTAATTAATTGCCACTATATTTACGGCAGATTTCATTGATCCAATATGATAAGTCTTCTCTTATCCATCTATCTTAAGTATCAAATTACTCTAGTATATCTAAATAATTTCAGTCAAATTCCATATTTCTCTTCCAAGATTCATGGACACAAAGCATCAACATGTCACATATTGCTTGACTTGCATACTATAAATATCAGCATGTGAATTTAATTTTATAGTTTTGTCTGTAACCAACCAATTTTTGGCAGTTTCCATCACACTATACAAGCTCTACTACAATTAAGGATGATCACCAGACAGAGACAGCAGGAAATGGGTCACCGCCAATCGCTCTATCCCAGGTTGGATATTGAAGGGAAAATTCCCTCCATAACCGAACTGTCAGAGATCTCCAGCCTCAATGGAGATTTCCAGCTCGAGTCAAGAATAATTTTTTCATAAAAAAATTCAACTACAATATAATATTAACAATTAATTATAATTGAAATACAATATTTAATAATTAAAAAATCTAAAATAAATTACAAATCAAATTGATATAAATTTTAATAATTGATAAATATAAAATTAAATACAATTTAAAGCTTGATAATTATAAAATTAAATATAAATGACATATTGTTAGCATTTATACACTCAAAAATAGCATAAATCAAATATTACAGGTAAACGCATTTATCACTTGGAGATCAGAGTCTTTTAACACTAGAGGAAGTGAGGGATTTTTACTTTCACATAACTGGCACAGGCTTTAGACTACAAGCACATACGAGGAGAAGAAAGTGATTATTCCACAATCTAAATATCCCTTGGAGGGAGATATTATTTTGTGAAGAGATTATGTTTGTAGGGAGAGAATAGTGTGTAGAAAGTAACAATTGTGTTACCTCAAATAGGTTTAGTAAAACTCTATTTATAGAGGTAATTGGAGAGTTAAAATCATAATTTAACTCTTATTCCTATTTTAACTAGGAATTAATTATCCTAACCTAAATAAGATAATTATTGTAGAGTTATGGGTGCATTCAAATTCTATCACATATCATTTTGGATTGAAAAAAACTGTCGATCGGATACCACATTCACCGATTCTGATCTGAATTCAAAAATGGAAATTAAATTTGTTTCTACTTCCATACCGATGGGGGAAATTTTGGTGATTTACTGCCTTGTTCGGGGCAGTTCAGCACCAGGTAAGAGTATAGGCATTCCTAACTTCAATAAATTGTCCTGTTCATATTGCCTTGCGCATAGCATAGGCTCTAATACAAATTATTATAACATGAAGACATTTTAAGTTTTCCTTGCACATTTTAATACATGGTTATTATTGATTCTCTCATTAGTTATGCTTGAAATATGTTGTCCATTATATATTTTAGTCAATTCAAAAGATTTATTAAGATTAAGATTCAAAAAAAAAAAAGATTTATTAAGATTATTTAGCTGAAGATTATAATAGATTTTTAAATTTGGTATCGATTCTAATTTGTCCCTTGACGTTTTTTTTTGGATGAATTAATTTATCTCTAATGTGTTTTTGGATCTAATTTGTCTTTTTGACTCAAATTAAAATGTTCTTTCGTATTGCCTTTGTCTTTCATAATTATATTCTTTTTCTTTTTCAGAATTTATGTTTTCTTATAGTTCATACAAAACCAATAAAAATGCTCTAAAATATTTTTAACAAGACTCGAATACCATTCAAGTTTCCATGCTACAATGGATATGAAAATTAAGTGAATTTAAAAATTTAAAAATTTAATTACCAAACTAGTTTCAAGATTTCAACGACCATTAGTAGTATGAGTTCTATGAGCAAAAAAGTTAATCAATCTATTAATATCAATTTTGTAAAATCATTAATCACTAACCAATCTATTATATTCGGTTAACCAGTCCATCGGTTTTGATTTTTTAATTTAATTAACCATTTTCAATTAACCATTAAAATTTATAATATAAAATTATAAAAAAATAGGCAACATTAAATTTAATTTTAAATGTGAAAAATAATTTAAAATAAAAATTACAAAATAAATATAATTTACTAGCCAAAATTCATGTTCAAAAAATTAATGGCTTATATTATAAAATAGATTCAATATTTATTGAAAATTAACATGCTTAAAATTAAGTTAAATAAAATTTTCGATAATATTAAATATTAAATATTAAAATATAAACTCTAAAATATAAAAAATGTAATTAAATGATATTATATATAATAAAAAATAATATATATAAAATAATATATATATAATTTAATCGGTTATTATATATAAATATTATTATATCATTAAAGAAAATGACATAATATAAATTTAGTTTAAAATATTATATAAATTTTATATAAAAATATAAAAAATTAAGATATAAAAATAAAAATATAATTTATATGTATTTTAAAATATCATTTTATGTAAGTTTTTAAAAAAATAGAAAAAAATAAAAAATTTTTAAAGTATTAAAATCAAAATATAATATATATTATATATGAATCGATTAATCATATATTAACGGTTAATCGATATTCAAAAATTTAAACCGTAATAAAAAAATTTAAAATATAAAAATTAAAAATTATAATTAAATCTATTGAATCGATCCTACTGTTAATTATAGTTTCGAATTTTTTTTTAATCCCTTATCAGCAGCAGTCTGTTTTTTGGGTTTCTATGCATTCGCGTGGCATCCCCTTGTCTCCCTTGTTGTGGAGATGTCAATTGGAGAGATGGGACTCCACTCAACAATTGACCAATGGCAGTGTTTTTTTAAAAATACAAGATTGCATATTTGAAAGAGTGTACAGAAAAAATTAAATTGTAATGGTTCAATTTTTAACAGAAAAAAATATAGTTATTTGGCATTTCTTTAAAAAAAAATTATATAAACATCAACCACAATTCAATACTTTTTTGCACAAATCTGCATAACTAAATTTTCATAATTAATCTCGTTTCTTAAAATTTCGTTACTTTAGAATAATTTTATAGATTTTGGACAAATTTAAAAAAAAAAATTCTTGTAAGGAAAAAATGATTTTAGTGTAAAAAATAATCTTAAAAAATTAAGAAATATGAAAGGGTATTTTAGAGTAAAAAATTGAATCTTAAAGGCAAATCAAATATAAAAAAAATATGTTTGGGTAAATATTATATAATTAAAATATTTTTTATTAAAAATATTTTTATCGCCTTTTGATAATTAATCAGAATATAAGACCAATGACTTACAGTGCCCTAATTCTTCTTGTTCCAACCTCAAATCACTGATGATAATACGGTTGTTCATTTCATATATGGTTGGCTGGAGCATTAATTAGAATTGATAGAAAATAGGTGAAATGGTAACTGTCTTTTTACTCTATCTATTCTACTTGTTATAGCGAGCCTTAATTTCACTGGGTGAAAAAGACTGTCAGTTAAGGCTCAAAATTTACTATTGAAAAAATAAAATTGATGGCATGAAATATTTTTCTTTCTTAATTAAAAGTTCTCATTATTTCAATTTTAAAACTGAAAGCATATTTAAATATTTTAAAAAATAAATTGACCAGTTCAGCTCAAATTTCAATTATCGATTTAAAAAACTTATTGGATGGTTAAAAAAAAAAAAACTCAAACCTTACATATATATATATATATATATATATGGTTGTTATTAAGAGATAATTTTCTCTATTCTAATTTGTCCAACTTCAAATCTATCTTTCGTAATTCAAGGGATATTTTTATATATATACTACTATTTATTATAAAATTTATTAAATATTTTTCTTTTTTATTATTCTTTATTTTTAATTAAAATTAAATGAAATTCTTAAAAATAAAAAATGGTATTTTTGTCAATTATTATAATTTTTTTTTATAAAATTGAGGTATTTTAATTATTTTTTTAATTTTTATAAAAAATGGAAAAATATCTTTTAAAATGGAACGAAATAAGTAACATTTTAGGCCCTATAAATGAGGAAGTTATTAACATTGTTCCTGAATTACGAAAAATAGGGTGTTTTACCCTTAATTTCCTTTTTGTAGAAATGAGAAATAAAATTCGACATCTCCCGCATATAAATTATTTAATATAATAGAGTGGCTAATTACCAAGTTTTGGCCTAACGAGACAATAGTTTATTATTTTTTTGGGTGTGAAAAAATATGATATCCGAAGAATGAGACAAGTTTTGGCCTAATGACCCAATATGATAGGTCTTCTCTTATTCGTGTATCTGAAGTATCAAATCTCTCTATTGCCTCTAAACAACTTGAGAGAAGGTCCATATTTGTCTTCCAAGATTGATGGACACAAAGTATCCACGTGTCATATATTGCTTGGCTTACGTCCTATAAATATCTGCATGTCAATTTAATATCATAGTTGTCTATAACTAACCAGTTTTTGGCAGTTTTCATCACACTGGACAAGCTCTACTTCAATGTGCCCCATTCATATTGCCCTGCTCATAGGGTAGACTCTAATCCTAATTATTATAACATCAAGACATTTTAAGTTTTCCTTTCACATTTTAATGCATGATTATTATTGATGCTCTCGTTAGTTATGCTTGAAATATATTGTCCATTATATATTTTACTCATTCGAAAGATTTATTAAGATTCTTTTGCTGAAGATATAATAGATTTTAAAATTGGGATTGATTCTAATTTGTTTCTTAACGTTTTATTTGAAGAATTGATGTGTCTCTAACATATTTTTTATTGGATCTAATTTGTCTTTTTGACTCTAAAATGTTGTTTCGAATTGCACAACTATCCTTTGTGGAATTTCAGCTGGTATTAATCCAATATTTCTTGGTCCTTTTGCCATTCTCTGATGCGGATCATTTATTAAAGGTATTCTAATTTGGATATTGTAGTTTTACAATCCAATGTGGTGTAAATCAACTCTTCAACAACCCTTGAAGTGATTTTCAAAATTCTTTTAGTTAGAGATAACGATTTTATATTACAATCTTAAATTTATGGATTTAAATTTTTATTTTTCTGTTTTATATATGATGCATAAATCAATTTAATTAAATCCTAACAGTAGTGCAACCTTTTTTTTCCAGCCTCTAGCCAATGATGAACGCAAACGTGGATTTTATAGCTTAAGACCAGCACAAACCTAACAGCATGCCACTCCCTCTCAGTTGACTGAAGGTGTGAAAATCCATTACAATCATACCTAAACTTAAAATGAATTTTTTTCGTATTACCAGAAATGGTGGGCTCCTGACATACCACCCGAAACCTCACCCCGCCACCTTGCCACCCAAAACCACCCCCGCCGCCATGACCCCATACCCTCAAGCTTTCCTCCACATCCGGTTAGCCAACGGCCCCAAGCCCCGCCGCAAGGTTCCCCTGCGATGTCCAATAATATTAAGAACTTCAGAGGTGGTCCAAAACCTTACCGACTCTTTGTAAACAATCTCCCCCCATGGTGGTCCGCTCTTGGACTCAGAAAATTCCTCCCCTAGTATGGTGAAGTGGCAAATGTTTTTGTTCCAAAGAAGTTAAGCATTAGAGGAAACAAATTCGGCTATGTCAGCCTAAGTACTCCTAGAATGATAGGAGCGATTATCAAAAGGGTTTATGGAATTTGGATTAGCAATTACCAAATCCAGGCTAATATTGCTCGTAGTGATCCAAAAGCGAAGTAGAAGGGGGACGATCATAAACCAGCCCTCAAGACAAGGTGGGTAGAACGGTTTAGCAACATATATGGGAGATTCTATGCTAATGTAACTGAGTTAGATTTGGCAAACAATACGGGCAGGAGAAAGGAAGTTAACAGAGACTTCAAGGATGGGGCTGCCAACTTCATATATGAAACAAAGGAAGAGGAGCAAGATTGGCTAAATAGAAGCCTAGTTGGTTGGTTGCACCATGCTTCAAATATTACTGTAATTCAGGATCGAATGATTTCATAAGGGTATCTAGGTTGCGTGTATAAACCGATGGGGGAAAACCTTGTGCTTCTCACTTTCGACTCTTGCAAAGAACGAGATACTTTTCTGTCTGAAGGCACGGATTGGCTAGGAGAATGGTTCAAAATGGTCAAACCATAGGAATCAAAGGACATATGCATGAAGAAATTCGCATGGATTCGTTGTGAAGGTATACCCCTACATGCATAGAATGCTAAATTTTTTAGCTCCTTGGCGGCCATTAATGGTGATTTTATCTGCCTAGATGAAAACACCAGAAGCAAAGTCGGGTTTGATGTAGCAAGAATCCTAATCTCTACTTCCTTGTCAAATTGCATAAACTCAACTGTCAAAGTTAGGATTAAGGATGAAATTTTTCCAGTTTGGTTGGTGGGGGAACCATGCATCATTTTCCCTAGTTTTGATCAAGTAAAAACAAAGTCCCCTTCTAGTGCAGCATTGTCGGAATCATCACCGGAGTCTCCATTGAAATTTTCTTCGGGCGGCTCTTTTTCAAATTCTGGGAATGGCTCTCTGGCTTTTCATTTCTACGTGGATTGCCCTTTTTTGGACACTTGATACTTGAAAGATTCACCCATCTTTCTGCCAATGGATTTCCAAATGGGATACAATCATCAGCCACAATAACACAATCACCACTTACCACCTCCACAACTTGGAGAAAAGTCAAATTTAGTCGATAAAAACATATACATATAAATTGCTTTCGAGTTTGTGGCATGAGGAACATAGTTTGTCCTGAACCTCAAGCGACTTTTCTTTGCTTAAAGTTCTGCATTTTTCAACCGCCTCTTAGCATCATCTTTCATCATGTTTGCACCCATTCAACATATTTAGCAAGACCATGTGACAGAAAGAGAGAGAGAGCTATTCAGAATCTTTGCCCATCATGAAGGATATCAATAAAATCACATGATCAAAATCTAGCACCCGGACATGCAATAAAATGATCACCATATATGAAAAAACAATCAGCACAAAGAAGAAACAGGAAGGACCTTAAGCCCATTCATCATTTTTTTCGTATTGAAATTACACCAACAATAGAAGGATTACATTTATCTTAGTCCTATTATGCACATGCTATATTAGAGAAAACCAGCATGCTATATTGTAAACCAATGAGCACTCCGTTAGAAGCTAAAACCAAAGGCCCGAACTCTTTTTCAACTTATGCTGACCCCACACACTATCGAGGCATTTTTGGTGCTCTTCAACATCTCACCTTGACTCGACCTGATCTTACCTACAGTGTCAACTTTGTATCTCAATTCATGCATGGTCCAACTCAAGCTCACTTCAAAATGGTTCATCGCATTTTAAGATATGTAAAGGGAACACTTAGTCATGGCCTTGATTTCACTTCCACTTCATCCTTGGCATTTCATGCCTTCTCTAATTCAGATTGGGCAGGTTATCCTATCACTCATTGGTCCACTACAGGCTGCTGCATTTTTCTTAGGCCGAATCCATTTTTTTGGTGTGCAAAAAAAAACTCACATTTTCACTTTCAAGCACAGGGGCAGAATATATATCGTGCCATGGCAAACACTGCTGTTGAAGTTATATGGTTAACTTATATTCTCAAGGACCTTGGTGCTCGTCCATCTTAGTCTCCTGTTCTCTTCTATGACAACTCCAGTGCTTTACATATGACTGTCAACCCCTTGTTTCATGCCCACGGCAAGCACATTGAACTTGACTATCACTTTGTGCGTGAGAGAGTTGCTCTTGGTCTTCTGGTTACTCAACATGTCTCTACCACGTATCAAGTTGCTGATGTTTTTACTAAGCCCATGTCTAAAGCTACTCTTGCTCTTCATTGTCTCAAACTTCGCCTCATGCTCTGACAAAGTTTACGGGAGGGTTATTAAGATATTACAGCCCATGCAGTCCACCTGCAAAACCCAAACTTCTAAGACATCATAGCAGCCCATGAAGCCCACCTGCAAAATCAAAGAATTAGAGCACAATGAGAATTATGTTCTGGAGAGATAAGGATGCACATAATCCTTAGTTAATATCTGCTAGAGATGTGATTGCCTAATGAGGAGATTGAGTTCAACTTAATCATAATCAAAGAGATAATCTCCCTAGTTTTTCCTGCTGTATTAGCTGTAGTCGTTAGCCTTAGTCAAACCCTCAATAATATTAAGGCTGACATTTATCACTCAAAAAATATTTTACACCTTTGTTCTAGTTCTGTTTTTTATTTACCAATGGTTTACGCTCTGTGCATGAATTAAGAATTGAATCTGAAATCTGATTTAAGGGAATAGGAGTTCGTTACCACTCACACCAACATAATCAAATCATTCAATCATTGTTGAGAATGAATTTTGATGAATTGACGATGATTTAACAGACAATGAGTATCTCAAGAATTTTCACAATGGTAGATGCTGAAGATAATTTAAGAATCAGAAACTTTTTGCCAAGCATTTTTTGCAAGGAGATAGTGGAAGTAATACAAGAGAAAAACGTAAAAACGAAAACACAACAAAGTAATTAATTGCATGGCACATGTATGCAAACAAACAGTCCAACCTGACAGAATTTATGTAAATTTGTTTTAACCTACAGTGAGCTTCCACGAATCATTTTTTATTTTTCCATTTTATCTCTTTCATGACTCAATTTAATAAAGTTACAACTTTTTTTTTGAGAGAATTGGGTAACCTTTATTGAGAAAAATTAAATACAAGAGGGAACAACATTCCAAACTTGAAAAGAATCAAACAAAAGGGAAGTTCTAGATAGATTATGAGCAAGAAGATAAAACTATGCAATATGCAAATAATATACCAAGGTTATACCTCATAATAGATTCTATGAACATGGATTATTACAAATATAAAAATCATTTCCTTTGATAGGTAACTAGAATTTAATTTGAAAATAGTTGGATCCCAATAATTGCCTAAAACAGTAATTTGTATGGAAAAAAATTATTTAAATTTGATTCACAGAGAAATTAACCAAAAGAATGACAAATCAGAAAAAATAAATTGAATAAGTAGTGACATTTGATAAAAAAAATCAAGAATAGAATGACAATTCATTTAATCATAAAACGTCTAATATTCCAAAAGAGATCATTTCACCTAGCTGACAGGTGTAAATATATTAAATTAATTTATATAAAACATCATAAGATTTGGTATTCTTCAAGTCAATACTTTTTTAAAAACCCACAAATTTAAACATTAAATCCAACGGATATGACAAGAACGTACCATAAAATGCGTGTATGGTTATCAAAAAATGTAAAAGGAATTAATGTTAAATTTTTAAAATACGAAGATTTAATACAGAAAAATGTAATAGTTCGGTGCTATAAATATTTTGTGTGAACCCATCATGTGAGTACTTGCTATATTTTATGAGACTTCTGTATGTTTTTAGGCTTCCGGTATGATTCTTAATTTTACGAAATGGCAAGATTTTTTGGGGTGTACTCTATATGTTATTGTATATCCTTTATTATTATTATTATTATTATTATTATTATTATTATTATTATTATTATTATTATTATTATTATTAGTGGATGTTTGCTCTCCCTTTGCTTGTGAATATAGGTTTACGCAGAATCACTTCAAATTGCGTTTATGTTTCATTTTTTCTCAATTTTTTTAACATGGTTAATTATTTTGTTGCTAGCATTAATTAGGTTTACCCCTATGAATATTTTTGGCCTTTAATCGTCCTATTACTAATAAAAACTATATGAACTACTGCCTACAAAGACAAAAAATAAAAAAAATAAAAACAAAAACAAAAACAAAAACAAAACAAAACAAAGACAGAGAAAAAAAAAAAGAGGTTTAGCCGGTTACGTGTCACATATGCATTCTTTTTGCGTATTTTTATTGTTAAACAATGTGTCCTTACCAATATTTTCAGAATTGGCTCGGAGATCAACTCGATCTACCAACTGAGTTAAGAATTAATTGATTGAATCGGTTCAATTCGAAATTTTTACTTTTTATTAAATATAATTATTTATAAAAAATTAAAAATATAATATGTCAAAATATATTAAAAATTTTATTAATTAATAAATATCAATATAAAAATATTAAGATCAACAAAGTTTGTGTTTCTAAAATTATTTGTGTGCTACTTATATACCAATTGCAACATGATAATGCTTAATTAGTCAACATTAATTGTCCTTTATCAATGTTTAATTGCAACTCCATTAACATGCAATTTAAGCAATCAAAGCTTAATCCAATTTCTTACCAGCTTTTTAATCTTTAGAAATTAATTATATGTTCAAAGATTCCTATCGTTTCAAAATTTTCAATCATAATTACCAATTCATTAGTTGTAATTACTATGAAAAGATTTTTCGATCTATATGTAATAAACTCTTATATATATAAAATAATAATTAAAAAAATTATCTACTATTAGAATCAAATATAAAAGATTTTTGTGATGATTTAATTATGCAGATATGTATTATATACATTGTCTTTGTATATTTTGCATATATATAATAATTTGTTATGGATTTAGTTAAAAGAACACATTATAGGAACTTTAAATTTTATGTTTTTAATTATATCATTGTATTTTTTGGAAATTTAGGGATTGGTTTCTTAAAATGCAAATTTTTTTGGTTGAACCGGAATCCGGTCCGAGTCATCAAATTCCGGTTCAACCCGGTTTTTCCGAGTCAACCCGAGTATTAACCCTTTCCGATTTTCATGTTGAATCGATTCATATTTCTTTTCTAGTCACGGTCTAACCGGTCCGACCGCCCGAGTCAACCCGAGTTTAATAACCATAGCCTTACATTGAGAAATACATATATAATTTCAGGCAGTAATATAATACTCAACTAATTTAGAGATAATATATATGTTAAAATGTGATACTTTAAGAAATAATTTATGTAGTATTTCAAAATAATCAGATCCGTCTAAATAACTTAAGACTACAAAACCACAAAGATTTCTCAGTTTTGCACGGGCAGAATTTGATCTTAGCAGTGGAGAACATTAGAAAGTTGCAGACAAACAATAGGCTGAGGCCAAAATTGGAATGGGAACCACCAGCCCAAGGGGAATTGAAATGGAACACAAGCGGGTCAAGTTTTGGAAATCCGGGCCCTGCAGATTCTTCAGGTGTGGTCCTGTGTCTATTCTCCTGCAGTATTGGAGTGAATATCTCACATGTGGCAGAGCTATTGGCAGTGCGCAAAGCATTGGAGATCTCCATTTAATTCCTTATTGAGCAAAACAAGGAGGTAATCTTTGAATTGGACTCGCTGATGGCAGTCTCCTGGTTGAATAATTCTGATTTTGAAAGGCCATGGAAGCTGGCAAGTGCTTTCAATGATATTAGAAATCTTATTAACAGATTTAACAAGGTTCGCTTTGTCCACAAGCGCAGGGAAAGTAACTTCTTTGCTGACAATTTAGCAAAACAGGGTGCTCACCGTTATGTTGAATTGATTGCTTGGCTGAGGTAGAAAGACATTTGTTCTTGCTGGCTTCTTAGTTCTCTGGATCTGTCCACTTCTGGTTATCTGCTGGGAACAGATTGGGCCACTTCTTCTGTTGCTGTCACATTTGGCCTGCAGGGTGTTGTAGAGTATCAGCCTCTGAGGTGCACTATCAGCTTTGATTTGGGCGTATTTAGTGTTCAATTACTGCTGATTAAATGTCTGCTCTGGGTTGGTGTTGCAAATTAGTGGACTCTCGAGCTTTGTGGAGTTTCAATATGTGCCTCTGGGGACTGTATTGTGCAATTGCCCGACCAGTTCTGTGTTCAGTTGGCAATTGGACGAAGGACGTCATTGTATTACTAGCTGCTTAATAGAACCTACTGATGGAGTGCTGGATTCTTGGAGTATCTGATTTTTGGGTTGATTGCAGATATATTTTTTCTTTGGCCTGTTGTTGTTCTCTGTGGTCTGGTGCTTGGTTTGGAGTGGATTGTTGTTGCTGTTTGCCAGGTTCTATTGTGTTTGCAGGGGCAATAGCATTTTAGGAGTTGTTGTGATTTTCTTTTTAACTGTACTCTGCTGTTTTCAATAAAATTTTCTGCTTATCAAAAAAAGAAAACTTAAGACTATAAAAATTGCCTAAAATAGCAATCCACACAAGCGAAAATTTGTTCAATCAGAAAATCCTTTAATAATTCAAAAGAAATAATTTGACCTAATTGATAGGCGTAAATATATTAAGTTAATTTATATAAAATATTATATGCTTTGGTACTCTTTAAGTCTTTATATTTTACAGGGGAGTCGATTTGAATCATGAATATGAAATATTTTTAAATATTTGAAAATGAGTGCTTAGTCCATTTTAACTAGTTTAAATATTTGAAAATGAGCGTTTTGTTCATTTTAACTAGTGTGTTCGATATAAATTTAATTTAGTCAAAGTTAGCAGATTTCAGATAGTAAATGAATAAAAAAAATACCGAAACATAAACATTCTGAACTTTTATGCCCATAGAATTGTAGTTGAAATCAATGAAATTTGAACTAACTTTCTACTCTAGGAATTATATCCCTTCAGCAAATGAACTTTAGCCCTATAAAATACTATGCATAGGACGAGAAAGAAATATATAGGAAAACGCCAGATAGCCCTTACGTTTGTAGGGGCAATAGCATTTTAGGAGTTGATGTGATTTTCTTCTTAACTGTACTCTGCTGTTTTCAATAAAATTTTCTGCTTATCAAAAAAAGAAAACTTAAGACTACAAAAATTGCCTAAAATTGCAACCCACACAAGCGAAAATTGGTTCAATCAGAAAATCCTTTAATAATTCAAAAGAAATAATTTGACCTAATTGATAGTCGTAAATATATTAAGTTAATTTATATAAAATATCATATGCTTTGGTATTCTTCAAGTCTTTATATTTTACAGGAGAGTCGATTTGAATCATGAATATGAAATATTTTTAAATATTTGAAAATGAGCGCTTCGTCCATTTTAACTACTGTGTTCGATATAAATTTCAGATAGTAAATGAATAAAAAAAAATACAGAAGCATAAACATTCTGGACTTTTATGCCCATTGAATTGCAGTTGAAATCAATGAAATTTGAACTAACTTTCTACTCTAGGAATTATATCCCTTCAGCAAATGAACTTTAGCCCTATAAAATACTATGCATAGGACAAGAAAGGAATAGGAAAACGCCAGATAGCCCTTACCCATGCATTCCAATCCCCTACAAAAGCAGAAGACATCCGATTCAAAAAATCAACTCTCCCAACTCTTTCTCACCTCTTTGTAAGAAAACCATATAAAACTTATCCTTATCAAGAAAATAAAGCTGAAGTTTTTATAGTATATAGTTTATTGCAACTATTACATATAATTTCCCTATTATTGTACTAATGCATTAATTAACTTTGAGCTTATTTTGAGAATATTCTAATGTATATAATTATGTGATTAGTTTTCTGCTAAGTTGCTTGTGCATTAATATTGTTGCCGTGTTATTAATTTTCCTATGATTTTGATGAATAACTAATAATAATTTTTACTAATAACTTGACAGGAGTGAAAAATGAAGGTCTGGACGTTGGTAGTGGCAACATGGCTGTGCTGCTGGATTAGTGCTGCGACAGCTGAATTAGCATCCAAAGTTTGCCCCAAAAGAAATGTGAATGACGATAATAATGATTTCCCACTCAACTACAACACGTTGAGCTTCACTATTGACGGTGACACCACCTCAGAACTCTACGCAAGTTTCGTGAATGATTTGCGAAATGAAGTGAAAAGTGACGAGAAAAGCTATGGAATTCCAATTCTGTGCCAGAAATCCAAAATTCTTCCAGGCAAGGACGAATCTAGGTGGAGTGCAATGGGGGAAATTTCCCCCACTGCAGTCCAAAATTTCTATTAAGTCTCTTTATGTGTTATATTAAAGTAACGCAATATAATATAACAAAATTGTCCCATATGAGATTAAATTCTAGATTCTTTCTGCTTCCAGGTAGAGAATATGTTATGTTGGAGCTCTCATACTACGAGGACACTATCACGTTGGCAATAGATGTTGTGAATCTAAATCTTGTGGCTTACAAAGCCGGATCTACTTCCTACTTCTTTAAGAATTCTTATCAAGAATTGAAAGATAAGCTTTTCGGAAATGTACGAAAGAAAGTTCAAATTCCATTTAATTTTCGGTATTCAGAATTGGGCGGGAGAGATGATGTCGCGTTAGGAGTTGCTGCGCTAGGCGGCGCCATAAAGACACTGCGTGACTATAACTATAACAAGGAAATGAAAAAGATAAAAAAGAGTAGTGTTGTTGTTGCTCAAATGGTTCTAGAGGCTGCGAGATTTAGCATTGTTGAAAGACAAATTATCACTGATTTTGATCAAGGATTTATTCCAGTTGATGATGTTTTTAGCTATGGGGATAGGTGGAGAACGCTATCTACAGCGATTCAGAACTCCAAAGCTGGAGCTTTTGGAGAAGCTATTGAATTGTTGACGCCAACTGGTTCTTCGAAAGAGGTCACCAAAGTTTCGGAAGTAGACGAAGACATGGGGCTCTTGTTGCATACAAAGAAAGACAGCATTGGGATACTCCGCAATCGTGATGCTGCTGAAGATTCGCCGAAGAAGTCCAAATTATGTCGGAAAGTACTCGATTCTGTTATGTAATGGAGTCGGCCAGTCATCCTAATCTGACATCACTGCCTTAAATAACATGGGTTCGGTTGCTAGTACTAAATTAAAAGTATCACTGCCTTAAATAAAATTGGTTGCCATCGCTCAATTAAAAGTATTACTGCCTTAAATGAGATTGGTCGCCAGCACAATTAAAAGTACCGGAGTTCTCGAATTTAGTGTCACCCTCAGATATTTGTCAATAGGTTATATTACAGTAGTTAGTACCGTAGTTTGGCGGCAGTGTTTATCAAGGAAAAATAAATATTTCCTTCTTTTTGCATATTTGTTAGCTGGACCTATCTATCAACGTGATATGTATATTCCATTTCTGTAAATTCTGACCCCTTAATTCAGCCTTCCTTTTTCTACCATCCTCTTGTATGTATACTTATGTTATCAATGAGATCAGTGATAGCTTACATATTTTCCTATTTATTCTTATTTTTTTCTATTTCTCTATGATTTCTTAAATTTTTCCATGCTATTTGTGCTTGGAAGAGCCAAAATTAGAGGTTTTGATTATGTTTTGTGGTGTGCTTTTAGGAAGTTAAGGAGTAAGGATTAGAAAGTGGTGTTATGAGAGCATAGCTGACAAGGGTTAAAGAAATCAGCGACTCAACATAAATCGTGGATAAGGCTTAACTAGGATCGACGAAGACAACCGTTTATATACTTGATGGTATTACATGGAAGGCAAATACCATATCGCAATTAATTTAACTTCTTTCCTAATTTTTATTATTTTATATCTCTTATAATTAAAAACACAAAATGCTTTGATCTGAATTTTTTTCAGTGATTACTAATATTGGTTTAAAAATTTAAGTTAAGGTCCATTTGACCTAATTATTCTAAAAATAGTGTTATTTTATCCTCATGTTCTTCATCTTTTTTCCTGATTATTGAAATAACAATATTATGGTAAATTAAAATTTTATGAAATATTTAACCAAAAAAAATTATGAAAATAAAACTAAAGTAAATTTTGTTTTCGTTCGCAGCATAGTGGTCACAAAATAACAATTGTATGTTAAATTTCATTAGCATGGTCTAAAAGTAAAATTTGTGATAAATTTATTAGTTCAATAGCTAATTGACGAACACTTTTTTCAAACAAGAAAAAAAAAATCATGACACCTTTCTATATTTTTGGCCGCAAAAGTAAGTTTCTAGCTTTACCCATGATTTTCTAAACGCAAGTCGAAATCAAAGGGACCACAATAAAAGGAAAATAACAATTTAAAGGTTCTATACAACAAAATAAAAGTTAAATACTTAATAGAATGCATTTTGTCCGCAATAAACTCCAAAATACTTGGGCATCTCCGTGATAAAAAAAGTGATCATTTTTCATTCCTGATCCATCAAATATCAATGCACGTGAATCATTCCTACCCTATCTCTTATATGTGGGGTTATCAATCATTAATTGAATCCACAAAGCTACAATTCCCTTAAATTCGAGGACACTCGTCTCTTCCTCAACATCCACATTCTCAAAACTTTCAGTAATGGAATCTTTCATCACATGTTCAATGCTGTTCTCTGGCCATCGTACCCTTGTGATAATTCTATCCCTAGCTTTCTTGTGCACTACAAGCTGCTCAACTACTGATGATTTTATTAAAAAATCATGTGGGTTTACATGGTATCCAGAATTATGTTACCAAGTACTTTCAGTTTACAATACTAGCATAGACAATAGCCCTACACAACTGGCCATTGCAGCTCTCAATTCGACCATAGAAAGTGCTCAACTGACCTGCAATTTGGTGCTAAACATAACGAAATCACATAGCCTAAGGCCTGAAGAAGCTGGGGTCGTCAAGGACTGCTTGGAGACCATGAAATATTCGGTTGATGAGCTCCAGCAATCTTTAATGGAGATGAGGGATATTGAAGGTCCTGATTTTCAGATGAAAATGAGGAATATTCAAACATGGGTGAGTGCTGCCTTGACTGATGAAGATACTTGTATGGATTGTTTTGAAGAGCAATCCATAACAGGGAAAGTTAAGGATGCTATATGGAGCTCTGTTGAAAGAGTTGCTCAATTAACTAGCAATGTTTTAGCTCTCATTAACCTAGTCAGGGGCAATTATTCACTTTAATAGAAATTCCTTTTGTTTATTTATCTTTTTTAACAGATGTTATCCGAAATAAATCCACAAAGGAAGTTAGGAATTTCTATTATCAATGAGGGTTGTTATTATTATTTTTTTAATAATTCAAATATTATTATCAATAGGAAAGTGCAGAACTGGACTCCTTGAAAATAGGGACAGGGAGAACTCCAGTAACAGCGAAACCAGCAAAGATAAAGTCATAACCCAGAAAAGTAAAATATTCAGAGCAATGAACCAAGAACCATCACAACCCCGTAGTTACCAGGGCGAGGATAAAATTCGAACCGGAGAAAAAGTTCATTCAATCATAAAACCTCGAATAATCCCAAAGAAATAATTCGAACTAAATGACAGGGATAATGTACCGGATTAACTTATATAAAATATCATATGCTTTGGTTTTATACAAGTCTATCTTTTACGAAAAATATATCTTCGGTCTTTGAATTATTATTTTTTTATATTAAATTTTTATACTTTAAAAATTTAATATCAAGTACTGTTTATTTTCAAATTACTCAAATTAAATTTAAATTTGATAGTTTCGACGAACATGACAAGCACAACTGTCAAATATGCTTATAGTCAAAATGAAGCCTACACATTTAATTTATTTTTAAAAAGGTTTATCCTTGTGTCCCTAAATCATTATAAGTTTTGCATTGGATTCCTGCATTTCTTAAATTTAACATTAAATAAATTTTACTTTCGGAAAACTCACATTGAGTTAAAATAAATTGTATTCAAAAAGTTAAGGGACTCGTTAAATTTTTAAAGTACAAAATTGCAATGCAGAAATTCATAATAGTTGAAAGATATGAGGATGTATTTTCCTTTTGTTTCATTTTGACCACATCAGTATTTAATAGCAAATGCTTGGAATATTAGTCACAGCGATCAAATAAAATTTAAAGTGACTGATTCAATAAAATGATTAAATGTTTGCAAAGTAACAATTCAGAGACTAATTAAGGATTTGTTGGTCAATATTGATAGAAACATGAGATGCGAGTTTTTACATACAATTGAAACCATGAAAAATAGAAAATTAAAAAAAAAAGCATAATGCAAAACTTAGGATTAATGAAAGTGATAAAAATAATACGAATAATTCATATTAGATGATTAATGTTAATTGTACAGAAAATGGCATTCGAAAGTGTTGTTTTCCACTGTTCCCATATGACGCCATTTGGCGTAAGGGGAGGAGCGCTTGGTAGCAAGTTCAAAACGGTGTCATTTCAGGAAAAGGAAAATGGCGTCGTTTCAAGCAAGGAGGCAGCGGCAGACAGATGATTGAGAGGGCTAAAAATTAAAATTTCTCCTTTATTGAATAGAAGATTTGGAGGAGAATGAAAGGTTGGAGCCATTCCTTTATGTCTTAGGTTGGTAAAGAAGTATTATTAAAGACTGTTGCACAGGCAATTCCTAATTAAGCCTTGAGTATATCTTTCTTCCTTTGGGCCTATGTAAGAAATTGGAGAAGCTTTTCAATAAATTTTGGTGGGGTTCAAAATCTAGAAATAAGCAGGCTATCAATTGGATGTCATGGGATAGAATGTGTTGGTCGAAGAAGTTTGGAGGGTTGGGTTTTCGATTTATTCATAACTTTAATTTGGCTTTACTGGGTAAACAATGCTGGTGTCTTCTATCTGATTCTTTTTCTCTTATGGCGAGAGTTATGAAAGCAAAATGTTGCCCTCGCAACTCTTTTCTGGATGTTAGGCTAGGTGCTAATCCAAGCTTTATGTGGCATGGATTTTTTAAAGCTCAATTAGTTGTTTATACAAGCAGTAAATGTGGTATTGGTAGTGGCCAGCAGGTGAAGGTCGTAAAAGATCCTTGGCTTCCTGATCCTTCAAACCCGATGATCTCTTCTTCTCTAGATAGTTCTTTTGTGTCACTTCTTGTTTCTGATTTAATTGATCATGACAGTAATTAATGGAGATATGACTTCATTACTGCTAAATTTAACGAAAGGGATCAAAATCTGATTTTCAGTATTTTGCTTAGTTGGCATCGAGTTCATGACGTGTGGTAATTGTTTCTAGAGAAATCGGGCTCTCACACTGTCAAGTCTGATTATAAAGCCATTCACCAGATTCTTACTAATTTCAACTTTTTCTTGGATTAGATCTGGTGGCGAAAATTCTAGAGTTTACTAGTTCCTCCAAAGATGAAAAATTTGGTTTGGAAAGCCATTCATTTGATGTTGCCAGTCCGTCCTTTACTGGTAAAAAAGGGTGTGGGTATTCCTACTCTTTGTCCTCTGTGTGGCTTGACTGATGAATCTATTTTTCATATCTTTGTGGACATTTCTTTGCTAAAGATGCTTGGCTTAAATCAGATGTGGGTTGTTTGAGAGTTGATTTTACTGTTTTAACTCTTGGGTTGCTTTTGTTCTAAAGGATCTTTCTTTGGATGGTTGTGGCTCTATTATTTCTATTTGCTGGATTCTTTGGAAAACCACGAATGATGTTGTTTGGAAAGGTTCTCATTTCTCCCTTACTGCTATCATCAGTTTATCCGTGGATATGCTGGGTTCTTGGTTGGGTGCTAAAAAGTTCAACTCTGCTAGTGGCAGTAATAATAAGTCTCTGCTGCTGTTCCTTTGGCTCGTTGGAAGCCCCCTACTGCTGGATGCTTTAAAATTAATACTGATGCTGCTATCTTCTCCAACCAAAATAGATCGGGCATTGCTTTTCTTGTAAATGATTACTAAGGAAGTTTCATAGCTGCAGGTTGTAAGTCCTTTCCTGGTGTTCTTGATCCATGAATTGCCAAAGCCCTCAGTGTTAGAGAAGCCCTTAGTTGGCTCAAGAATAAGCACTTTTCAAATGTTATCATAGAGTCAGATTCTCTCCTGGTGATTAATGCTATTTATCATAGATCTAGTTCCAATTCTGATTTCCATTTAAACATCCAAGATTATTTAGCTCTGTCTAATGTAAATCATAGTTTTGGTTTTTTTAATAGATCTGCAAACTAATGCACACATTTACTTGCTCACATTTCTGGTTCTATGTCTGATCTCATGGTTTGTGACTTGGCTCCACCCTCCTTTTTGTACTCACGAATGTGATGAAACGATTATTTATTGGAGCAAGGTACTATTTTGCCCTCGACATTTGATTTGGGACTCCATTTTGCTCGTCAAGTTATTTTTGAAGCTGATTTGCCTCTACGTGTTGAAAGAAAGTTAAATAAGAGTATTTTAGTACATTCTTCAACAACTGCAAAGCATCTTTTTTAATAACTACAAGGAAACTTCAGCACTCCAAACAATTATAGTGGCATTTCTTTCTCAAAAGTAGTTTGAGGGGCAAAATAGAGTTCTAGAGCAAATGATGAGGGTAAAATTAGTATTTTTACTACTGCATTTGGAGAGCAGAACTTATTTGCAAAATTTAGAATGTATTGAAAATTTGGAAAATCTTTTCCTACTTGGTTCAAACAAGTAAAATCAATTTTGTAATTTGAAGGTTTAGGACTTCAAATAGGAAAATGTACTTTTGAATTTTCAGGATTCATTCAATTTGGCAGATGAAATTTTGTTTAGTTGAGTTCTAGTCTAGGATGTAAATTTTCCCACTAGACTTCATTTGGCTGCAAAAGTAAAATATCATACTAATGTGGAGTTAAGGGGATGCTTGGCGGTCCTAACAAGTGGTATCAGAGCCTAGGTTCGAAGATGGAGCCAACGGTGGACTGCATTGTGTGGAAGGATCCTCGGTTTGTTCATGCAATTGGAGATTTGTGCTTGGTGCCCAAAAGTCTTCCTAGTATTGTGGTGGTCAGGCAGCGTGTCCCATTGGTTGAGAACGGCGGTGTAAGATGATTCGACAGATCAAATGAATTATCGCTCGAGGGGATGACATAAGCTATGGGAGGCCCTCAGTATGTCCTTGCGATTAGAGATTCGTGTTTGGTACCTTGTATCGAAAGTCATCCTGGTATATTGTGATGGCCAGACAGTGTCTCCCATTGGTTGATAGTAGCGGAGCAAGATGATTCGAAGAATCAGTGAATTATCTCTAGAGGAGAGGTTACGTGTTGTATAGTCCTTGGTTTGATGGAATGATTGTTGGGGTACAACCCAAGTCCCACATCCCAAATTAAAATATTAAAGGAGAAATACCTTGAATATAAGTTTGTACATCTAACTCCATTAGCATGAGGCCTTTTAGGAGGAGTCCAAAAACAAATACATGTGGGCTTGGCCCAAAGCGAACAATATCATACTAATGTGGACTTAATTAAGGGAATGTTTGATGGTCCCCAACAAGTGGTATCAGGGCCTAGGTTCGGAGATGGAGCCAACGGTGGACTGCATTATGTGGGAGGATCCTCAGTTTGTTCGTGCGATCGGAGATTCGTGTATAGTGTCTTGCATCTAAAGTCTTCCCGGTATTGTGGTTGCCAAGCGGCGTGTCCCGTTGGTTGAGAACGGCGGTGCAAGATTATTCGAAGGTTCAAATGGATTATCGCTCGAAGAGAGGACATAAGCTGTGGGAGGCCCTCGGTATGTCCTCGCGATTGGAGATTCGTGTTTGGTGCCTTGTATCGAAAGTCATCCTGGTATATTGTGATAGACAGGTGGTGTGTCTCGTTGGTTGATAGCGGCGGTGCAAGATGATTCGACGAATCAGTGGATTATCACTAGAGGAAAGGCCACGTGTTGTGTGGTCCTTAGTTTGAGGGAAGAATTGTTGGGGTACAACCCAAGTCCCACATCCCACATTGAAAAATTAAGGGAGAAACACCTTAAATATAAGCGTGTCCACCTAAATCCATTAGTATGAGGCATTTTGGGAGAAACCCAAAAATAAATCCGTGCGGGCTTGGCCCAAAAAAGACAATATCATACTAATGTGGAGTTAAGGGGATGCTTGACGGTCCTAACAAAAGACCAAATAGCCCTTAGCCATGCGTTCTAGTCCTCTATGAAAGCAGAAGAAATGTGATCCCAAGAATCAAGTCTCGCGTCTCTTAATTTCTTAGCTGTTTTCTTTGTAAGAAAAACATATACCAACTTATCCTCTCTTTTTTTTCTCTACTGTTATATAATTTTGAGCTGATATTGTTTTCCATTGTCTACGTTAATGGTTATGTTGATCTTCAAGTAATCGGCTAAAATAATCATTAATTGAACTCTAAGACTAATTGATCCTTGTTCTTGAAAGCAATTATGAGTAGATAATATCTTTGGAGTTTTAGATTAGTTTTGTATGGATTAATTAATATTGAAGCAATGCTATTAATTTTGTTATGATTTTGAATAAATTTTAGTGAAAATTTGACAGGTGATCGTTGCAAAATGGGGGAATATATGAAGTTGTGGATTTGGTAGTGGCAACATGGTTGTGCTGCACTAAAGTTGCATCGGCATCCAAAATTTGTCCCACAACAACTGCAAACGCCGATGATACTTTCGCACTCAACTTGGAGCCTTTGGTCTTCACCATTAACGATGACAGCACCCCCGAAAACTACGCAACTTCCGTGGAAGATTTGCTAAATATAGTGAAAAGTGATGAGTAAAGCTTGCAATATATTAATTGAATTGTTGACACCATCTGGTTCTCCTAAAGAGGTTAGCAAAGTTTCACAGTTAAAGACGAGTAACATTGGGGCCTTGTTGAACGCAAAGAAAGGCAGCTCCGGACTACACCATGATCGTGAGCGGCAACCGCAAAGTACTCAATAACAACAATATTCTATAAGGGTAATAATATATGTATAAAGAGAAACTGGATTTCAATTAATTAAATACAAATCCTAAATTTATATAAATTTAAATGTTCTATATAAATTTAAAATTGATCTTAACAAAATATATAGTTATTTCGATTCAAATTTATTATATGACTTTTATATATTATAATAAATTAGAGAAACTGAATCAAACCAGTCCATCTTTTCTCCTCTTCTCTCCTCCTTTGCCATCAATCCTCCTCTTATCTCCTTCTTCACTAAGGTGGATTAATTACTTAAGTCCTGATTTCAAGAGAGGAGCAGTTTATTTTGTTTGTACTGGCAGCTGTACAAAGTACAAAATTTTTAATCAAGTAGCGAAATGAGTTCCGGCAAGGAAATTTCTTACAGGTTGTTCATGGACAACCTACCTTTAGGATGGCCAGGGTTTGGTGTAAGGAAAATCTTCTCCTGGTTCGGGGTCGTTCAGCAAGTCTTCATTCCAAAAAAACTGAGTTCTAATGGCACCAAGTTTGGCTTCGTTAGTCTCAGTACTTCTAGGAACATCGATCTGGTTATAAAAAAATTGAATGGTGCATGGTTGGGAGGTAAGCAGATTCTAATGAAGTTGGCTCAATACAGGGTTGGTACTAAATTTGAGAGGATAGTGAAGAGAACGAATCCTAAGGTGGCTCACTTGAATAACTTTAGAGACACAAGGTCATTTGCCATGGTAGCTAAAAAAGGGATGTGCAGTGAAGATGGTGCAAGAAAAGATATGTTTATAAACCACAGAGCTGGCTCTGCCAACTTCCAATATAAAGTGGCCAAAGAAGATCAAGAATGGTTAAGCAGAAGCTTAGTCTGGTGGCTTCATGCTGCCCACAATGTTGTCTGCATACAGAATGCAATGATTGAGCAAGGCTATCTTTCGTGCAAATGCAGACCCATGGGCAGGAACCTCGTTCTTCTTACATTCCCCTCCTGCGTAGAGATGGAAAATATGTTGGATACTGGGACTAGTTGGCTATCTAAATGGTTCGAGATGGTTAAAGTAAAGGAGCCTAAGGATATTTGTAAAAAATGATATACATGGGTTAGGTGCGATGGGTTTCTTTTGAATGCTTGGAATCCTAGCTTCTTCTCCACAGTAGCTTCCCTGTATGGCACCTTCATCACTCTTGATGAAAATTCCAGTCAAAAATGTTGTTTAGATGTGGCCAGATTCCTTATATCAACATCTGCACCAGCTGTGATCAATGACATTCTCACAGCCAGAATTGACGAAATCATGTACCCATTCAGAGTTACAGAGGAGCCTTTTAGCTTTCATCCAGAACTATTCTCCAGCAACCCCTTCGGACGTTCTCCGGCGGGTCAAAGTCTTAGAAGTTGTCTCCCTTGGGTGCAGAAAGGTCTTTCTCCTCATTTAATTCCTTGTCCCGCTGGGAAGGTTCCCCAAGGACAGTGCCAGATACTTGCAGATCGACTTGCTCTTCTAGTCAGAGAAGGATTTCGGTCGTTCCCTTTCTTTTAGAACAAAGCTATGGCCCACTCCTACCTGATTATTCTTCCTGCTCGGACATGCCTTCTGGGCCCAACCCTCCTCAAATTGCTAGATCCATGGACCTTGGTTACAACTCTCTTAATGGGCTAAAACTAGTTCCTTATGTTGGACAGCCCATTGGTACTCCTGATTCTCAGAGCCTGGACCCATGTAGAGATGGACCTCAGACCTTCTCCATCGAGGCTTCTCCATCGCAACCTTGCAAGAGGAAAAACAAAGCCAGAAAAGTCTCTTCCCTGTATCCTCTTGTACCAACCAAATTGAGGAAAGGGAAAAAATGCAGAAGATCCAGAAGGAACTTGACGGTAGCAATGGCTAAAAAGAAGTCAAGAATGGCTAAAGTGAGGATGGAGACAAGCTCCATGGCATCGGCTGATGTTGCAGGAGACTCTCCCTCTGATGGGTGTTTCACGAACGTCAACAGTAGAATTACCCGAGATGGAGCTTGCGAGCCATTATCCCCACGTAGGGAGGCAAAAAAAATCTTGGAGGTGGCGGATATGCTTGGGATGGTCCTCCCCAACACCAGAGCAGAGGTATGGGATCGAGATCTGTGGGATCAGGAGATGGGTGAAAAGTGACCTTGTCTGCCCCTGCAAATTGTACACAGGTATTTTGCTCTATCCTATAATGTTATTTCTTTCTTGGAACATCTGTGGGCTAAAATCGGTGGTGAAAAAGAAACTGTTGGCATCTTTTATCAGAAAAGAGAACATTGATATGGTAATTCTATTAGAAATAAAGATGCAGGGTATTATGCATAACCAAATTAGAAGCATTTGGGGGTATAAAAATTTTGAATGGGTGTCTAGGGATGCGGTGGGTAACGGTGGCAGGATTTTAGTCTCTTGGTACTCCGGCTTCTTTCAAAATTCCCAGGGTTGGGTTGCTTTGAAAGGTAATTTAATTGCCAGTGATATGTAGTGCTTGATAATTGCCATTTATGCTCCCTATAATGAGTCGGAGAAAGTGGAGCTTTGGAGTCAATTAGAACTTATGATAAATGAAGATTACCCAACTCTTATATGCGGAGATTTTAATGATGTTCTTTATGCTAGTGATAGACGAAATGGGAACTTGAGCTCCAAAGATAGAAAGTTCCAAAGCTTTGTGCTAAGAATCGGTCTGATTGACTTGTCTCTTTCTGGGAGAAAAATTTACTTGGAGAATGCCATTAGTTGTAGCAGAATTGATCGCTTTCTTGTCAATCAAAAATGGCAACTGAAATTCTGCAACTTATCTCAATTTACTCTCCCTAGGAATGTCTCTAATCATAACCCTCTTATCTTGGATTGCTCCAACATCAATTGGGGCCCAAGACCATTTAGATTTCTGGATGCTTGGCTGTTAAATGCAGATTTTCTAAAAAATGTCCGACTTTGGTGGAGTACCTTAAGCACTGCTCACATAGATAATGTTTCCCTAAAGCTAAAGCTGCTAAAAAATTTCATTAGAGAATGGAATTCATATAGTTTTGGCATTGTGGACAAAATCATAGACAATCTTGTGAAAGAAATTGATAGAATTGATAATTGCTTGGAGGATGAAGAGATGCATGATGTTATTAGACAATTCACACTGATTAAAAAAAACTCGTTAATTCAAGAATTATGAGGGAAATTGAAGGCAAGGGAATCGATATAGAGGCAGAAATCAAGGATCCAGTGGTTACAAGAGGGGGATCAAAACACAAGGCTCTTTCACCTGACAGCTTCAGTAAGGGGTAATAAAAATCACATCACTAGATTAGAATCCTCAAAGGGTATATTGACTGACCCTGAACATATCCGAAAGGAAATCTTTGACTTCTATAAATCCCTTTTCAATGAATACAACTTCAATAGGCCCTCCTTCCCGGCTGATTTCTTCAAGAAACTTGCTTCTTCCTCGGCCCTCTCCTTAAAGGCTCCAGTTACTTTCGAGGAGATTAAAGCTACAGTATGGAGTTGTGATAGCAATAAGGCACCGGGGCCAGATGGTTTCAACTTTGCCTTCATAAAAGGAGCTTGGAACATAATAGGAGATGAGGTCACTTACTTGGTAAAAAAATTCTTTTTGGATGGACGGTTGCCGAGAGGGGCGTGCTCCTCATTCATTGCGCTAATCCCCAAAATCGACGATGCTTCCCACCTTAAGGACTTTCGGCCTATTAGTCTTATCAGGTGCTTGTACAAAATAGTGGCAAAGCTATTAGCAAACAGATTGAAAATGGTGATCAGTGAAGTTATATCTGAAGAACAATGTGCTTTTATCAGAGGGAGACAAATTATCGATGGAGTCCTAGTAGCTAATGAAGTCATTCCCTCCCTAAAGGCTACAAAGCACAAAGGCATTCTATTCAAGGCTGATTTTCACAAAGCTTTTAACTCCGTGAACTGGAATTATTTGAATAATGTGGTGGAACAAATGCACTTCGGGGATAAATGGAGATTCTGGATAAAAAAAACTGTCTCAGTAAAGCTTATGTTTCTATCTTGGTTAATGGTTCCCCGGCTTTTGAATTTTTCCCTTCTCGAGGGTTGAGGCAAGGTGATCTGCTCTCTTCATTTTTGTTCCTAATAGTAGTGGAAGGGTTATCGATTTTGCTCAAAAAAGTAGTTGAATTACAGTTGTTCAGTGGGGTCACCCTGCTACTGGACTCGACAGAGATTTCTCTGACCCACATTCAATATGCGGATGACACCTTAATCTTCCTTCAGCCAGATTTTGATAGCATTTTGAATCTCAAAAGGGTGTTAAAAGTCTTCGAAACTGTCTCCGAATTGGCAGTAAACTTTCACAAGAGTTATTTGGTTGGGGTAAACATCGAGTCTCATTGGTTACAGGATTGTGCGACTACAGTGAAATGTAAGATACAACAGCTTCCTTGCACTTACTTGGGACTTTCCCTTGGCGCTAACCCGAAAAGACTCGCCGCTTGAGACGCAGTCATCTAAAAATTCCAAAGAAGACTAACGGGCTGGAAAGGATAATTATTATCAATGGCTGGCAGACTTACTCTGATAAAGGCCACTATGATGAGTCTACCCATTTTTTATATGTCGATTTTTAAGTTGCTGGTTGGTGTGAGAAACTCCATTTGTTCCATCATGAAGAATTTCTTCTAGAGCGGGAAGGATGGGAAAAAACCTCTTTGTAATGTAAGATGGAGTCTCCTAGAGTGGGCTAAGAGGTTAGGTGGATTGGGGATTGGCTCTTTGTCTCACAAAAATCAGAGTCTACTGTTTAAATGGTTCTAGAAACTAGACCCATCAAGCAAAGCACTTTGGCAAGAGATTGTTTTCAAGAAGTACAAGATCGATAGGTGTTTGATTCCAAACTCAATTTCTGGACAGAATTCATCATTTATTTGGAAAGATATTGACTCAGTCAGATCTTCTTCCCTTCTGGCTAGCAGTTTGGCAGTTGATGTGGGGGATGGGCGTTCCTGTCGCTTATGGCATGACTGTTGGGTACTTGATGAACCTTTAAAAGCAAAATTCCCCAGGCTTTTTAGCATCTCTATGCTTTGAAAGCAAGTTATTACAAATTATGACAAATGGTCTCATGGGCAATGGGTTTGGAAGTTGAAATAGAGAAGGGCCCTTATGCAGTGGGAATTAGAGTTGCTCGATGAGATGATGATGGCGGTCAATTCCTTCTCTCTCTCCTTGGGCCGTATAGATAGGAAAGTTTGGATTCATGATGTGAGGGGTAACTTTACTGTGCGGTCGGCTTGCAATTATTTAGGGCATTCACTGGAGACAGTGGATAGCTTATCAGGGTTTGCTTTCATCCTGTGGCAAAAGCTTGCTCCACCTAAGGTGGAATTGTTCATCTGGTTATGCCTTTTCAATAGGGTTAACACTAGATCCCTCCTAGCCGACGGGGGCATAATTCCCACCCAAAAGGATCTCTGCCCCTTCTGTAAGGAGAATTCTGAGAGCCTCGACCACTTTCTAGTCACGTGTCGCTTCTCTGCATCCTTATGGTATAAAATAATAAATTGATGGGGTTCTGAATTTTGCCTTCCGAACAGTTTCAAAGGTCTAGTGAGACAATGACAGCTTCTTGGTGGTAGGACTATGGCAAAAAAGGTGTGGAACACTATTTTGCAGGCCTGTGTTTGGTCTATCTGGCTTGAAAGAAATGCCATTGTATTCTCCGGGTCTAAGAGGATCGCTGCTACCTCTCTCTTTCATCTTTGTCTGGCCTGGTCTTCCTTCTGGATTAAAGCTCATAGAGAATTATCTTTACTTCATGCGCAAAACCTTCTTTTAGCAGCAGATGGTATCAAAAAGGCTCGATCAAGTACTAAATCAAGGTCAAAAATAATCTGGGAACCCCCACCTTAAAGTACACTGAAATGGAACACATATGGATTTAGCTTTGGGAGCCCTAGACTTGCGGGAATTGGTGGGGTCCTACTAGACTCTTCAGGGACGGTCTTATGCCTCTTCTCTTACAACATCGGTTTTAACACCTCCTCCGTCGCCGAGTTGCTGGCAGTGCACAAGGCCCTGTAAGTTTCTATTGACTTCCTTGTTACTCAGGACAAAGCAGTTTGTTTCGAATTGGACTCTATGGTGGTAGTTTCGTGGCTGAGCAATTTTAATGGTGATAGGTCGTGGGAGCTTGCAAGCACTTTCAACGACATTAAAAACTTCTTAGCTAGACTCAATAAAGTTTGTTTCATCCACAGACATAGGGAGAGCAACTTCTTCGCTGATAATTTAGCTAAGCAGGGTGCTTACCGCACTGTTGACCTCGTTGCTTGGCTATAATGCTTCCTCCAAAGCATTCAAACTATCTCCTGCATTCTTGCAGTTCATAGAGCACTTATGGTCTTCATCGATGACCTATCAGTTGGGGTTTACTTTTCTCTTCAAGAACTATCACTTCCAATGAAGTTCCTTGTCCTCTCTCGGCTGGAGTTGGTCTTTAGTTTTTGCTGTGCTTTTGCTTATTTTCCCTAACGGATCCTTTGCGTCCTTGGCCAAAGTTGAGCAAATTTTTTGTTCTGCTGTGACCTGTTGCTGCCTTCTGCCTCTACCGAGTCGCCCTTGCCAGTCTTTGGTTTTTGAGGTGTAGTCTGTTTTGCTTGGAGGTGGTCAGTGTGTTTTGCTGCCATATTTGAGTGCTCATTGCTGCTGCTAAGTCTGGGTTAGGGACTGTTGTTACTCTTCTTTGGTTTATCTGGCGAAGGAAGGAGCTTTCAGATGTGATATCCTAATGGTCTATGAGGCATAAAAGATGTTTTGTTCTTCAATTCTTCATGTTGTCGGTCCTTGAACTGGGTGATGTGAAACTGCAGACATTCTTGGCTGTTTAGAAAGCATTATGGTGGTTTCATGCTTCATTTTCTTGTTGCTTCTTTGGCAGAGGTTGTGTTTTTGCAATCCGCTCTTGGGTCGGTCAGTTATTTGCAATAAAAATCTGCAGCTTAAGGGCTCATCAATTTGATTTGTTTTTTTTTTAGGATTATTGCTGCTTTCCTTGAGTCTGGGCTTCAACTTTAAGCATATGGTTTTCTGCTGCTAGTTTTAAAGAAGAGAGTGGAATCAGCTAACAGACCATTTGTCAAAGAAAGGAGCTTTCTGATTACATCCCTTTGCGGAATTTTGGGGTCCTCGAATTAGCACTCTATTTTGGGGAATTGTCTTGTTTTTTGGCTGTTGACAGTATTTGTGCCCTTTAATCCGGGGCTTGATTGTCATGGACTATTATTTACTCTATCAATAATAACTTTCAGCTTATCAAAAAAAAAAAATTAGAGAAAGACTTTAGCCAGATGTGACAAATTTTAACTCAGATCCACGAATTCGTCCAATTTACCAATAAAAAAAATGTGATTCAAATATCCAAATCTACTCTTAGGAAAAATTACTGGTAGTAGGGTATGAAGGGCATTGCAGATTTTATTGAAAAAGTGTTAATTTCTTCCAATTCCTTAAGGTTTTTTTAATTTCTTCCAATTCCTCAATGGAACAGGAAGCACATTACTACAGACTGAGTTTAGTTTGCTCCGCAATCAATACGGGCACACTTTTATTTAAAAAAATTCAACAATGTCTTTTTTTTCCCCTTCTTCATAGTTCTATTCAAAATTTGAATATGAATTAAATTAATTGACTGAATTTATGTGACATTTAATTTATTTTTTTCTGTACAAATTCAGCCAATGCAGACATGAAGTGAAGGTAGCAAAAGCTCTTTATCTAAAGACATTTAGTTGTTGCGTAATGGGCCAGGAATTAAAAGGCTATTGATTAGGCTGTAGCTTCTTCTTGTTTTGTCCTCCTTGGCCCATCTTCCATTTCACATGAAGTCCATTTATCATAAAATACATCAATTAACTTCTCTATACCTCGGGAAGCCTAGTAATAGGGGTGAGCATGTACCGCTTAACCGGTACATGAGCAAAATATTAATCAATCCATTAATATCAGTTTTTTAAATTTACTAACTATTAACCAATTTGTTACATTCGGTTAATAAGTCTATTGGTTTCGATTTTTCGATTTGGTTAACCAATATTTTTCAATTAACCATTAAATTTTATAACATAAAATTATATAAAAAATAACTAGATAAAGTTCAATTCGATTTCAAATGTGTAAAGTAATTTAATATAAAAATTACAAAATAAATATAATTTACTAGCCAAAATTCATGTTCTATAAATTAATAGCTAGTATCATAAAATATATTTGATATTTATTGAAAATTAATATGTTTGATTATATGTCAAATAAAATTTTAGAGAATATTAAATGTTATAACATAAACTCTAAAATATAAAAAAATATAATTAAATACTATTAAGTAAAATATGAACACTAATATATAATAAAAAATATATATAAAAGTTAATCGGATGTTTCATATAAATATTACTATATAATTAAAAAAATGAGATAATATAAATCTATTTTAAAATATTATATAAATTTTATAGGAAAGTATAAAAAATTAAGGTATAAAAATAAAAATATATTTTAAATATATTTTAAAGTATTATTTTATGTAAATTTTAGAGAAAATAGAAAAAAATGAAGATATAAAAATAAATAAATATATATATATATGAACTGGTTAATCATGGACTGATGGTTAATTGGTATTTAAAAATTTAGACAGTAATCATTAACCAAAAGTGTAAAAATTAAAAATCGTAATCGAATCCATCTTATCGGTTAACCATAAAAACCTAAACCGTAATCATTAACCATATTTTCGATATATACGAGAAAAATTAAAAATCATAATCGAATCTCATGAGTCATGGATGTATCACATACTTCTTCATCTCCCACCCGTACATGACAAAATAATTTTCAATCATTCTCTCCATTTATACAAGCAGATAGTTCGTGTGATCGGCATATATCAAGAACACTATTGCTATATATCTTTTAAGGATATATAGCATCTCGAGAAATAAGATCTTCTTACAATTATATGCCAAATCCTAAATGATTTTCTCACTTTCGTTGTTTTATCTCATAATCTCATAAAAATAATTTTCATGTTCGCTATTATATCTCTGCTTATAAAAACTACAATAGGTATACTGGTGAATCACAAAATCACCTAATGTGGCCGAAAAACATCTTCGCCATTTACTATATACAATCTATCATAGCCCAACTCATTTTTCTGGTTAGATCTGTTAGGCAACAATTTTTTCATGACCCTTTGGAGACTAACTAAGCTAGCCACATTGAACTATACTTCTGGTATAAGTTAAGGGTCCTAAGGATTAAAAACTAAGATCTCACACTAGGAAATTTGAGATCACCGCATAAGATTTCCTTCCCTTTATCAACTCAAGCACACATGGTATGATGCATGTGCTATGATATTTTCTCCTTTCCCTTAAAGCAGCGCATGTCTGATTAATAGTTTAACACCATACAGAAGTATAAGGTTGTAAAGTACCAAAGCATCCAACTTTAATCCACTTCCTTCAGGACTACGTACTTTTGGCTTTTAGACAGAATATGATAGTTACGTTTAACATATCATCGAATCATTCTTAATCATATTTTGAATCTTAATCCAAAGCATACAACCTCATGTGTACCTTTATCTTGCATGTTAACAAGACTTATCTTGTAATTTCTGCAAAATGGTATTTTTATTTTGAACAGATTCTCGAAATTCTCTTTATGTTCAAAAATTACCTCATATTAGACTTTGTTAACTTATTAATAAGATTAATAGAAACACCCGTGTGAGTAGATTACTTCTCAGTCCGACATGCTTTATCTTATAATGGTAAATGTTCACGTATCAAACACTCACACTCATGTATTACCAACAATTAACTTTATTATTATTCATAAATAATAATGTTAAGGGATCATATAAACAATACAAATCAAATCCTATATAAATCTTGAGATGTAATGTGTCTCTCAAAAATACATCTCTCAATATGGGTTTTATTAATGGATTTGCAATCATATCCAGCAAGAAAATATACTTTAAGCTCAGTTCTTCTCGTACGATAATATCTTTGATTTATTGATACTTAATGTCGATACATCCATCGATGACTAACTGTCAGTGGTTCCTCTAAAGCAGTTACTCCCAAATGATTCACAAACTGTTTCATCCAAGTTGCCTTTTATACTACAGAAAAAAAAGTGATAAATTCAGCTTTCAATGTTGATAGGGTTATAGAGGTTTGTTTCTTACTACTCTATGAAATGACACCCTTACCTAGCAAAAATATATAACTTGATGTTGATTTTCTCTCATCCATATCACTTTCCTAATCAACATCTGAGTATCATTTCGATTGCAGATCCTTTCTTTGATAATAGGGAGAATAGTCTACGGTACCTTTAAGATATCTAAGTATCCTCTTCATTGCTTTTCAATGTGCTTTGTCTGGGTTAGACTAATATCTCCTTACTATACTCACTGCATAGCATATATCAAGTTTTATACATAACATAGCATACATTAGACTTTCCACAAAACTAGCATATACATAACTTTCTTTATATGTTCTATCTGCTCTTTTATTTTAGAACATATACTTTTGCTAAGAGATCGGTTCTTAGCAATGGGATTGTCTATTGGCTTACAATTTTGTGTATTAAATCATTCAAAAACTTTGTTAATGTATGTTTGTTGAGACAGTGATAATAATATTCTCAAGCAATCCTTTGAAAGCTTAATTCCAATGATATAATTTGCTTGATCCATATCTTTATTCTTAAAATTGGATGACAATCAATCTTTGATTAGAATTACATATTCTATATCATTTTCTACAATAAATATGTCGCCTACATACAACGTTAAAATGATAAATTTAACACTACAAAAAAATCATTAAATAGCAACAAAAATTATTAATTTTTCGTTGCTAATCAAAATTAGGAACAAAAATTTCGGTTCCTAATTTGACAGTTGTTATTTTTTAGCAACAGAATTGATTTCCGTTGCTAATTTTAGCAACAGAATTGAAAATCCGTTGCAAAATTTATCAAATGTATGATTCCATGAATTGATCAAAATTACCAACGGAATAGGATTTTCATTGCTATTTTTAGCAACAAAAACCATTTTGCATTGCTAAATTTACCCATAAAAAAAATTCATGACGGTGCTATCCGTTGTTATTTCATCGCTAAAAATTATTATAATTTTTTAATATAAAAAACCCATGAATGATAGGATGAAAGTTTGGGATATTGTATGCCTGAAAAAGCCATTAACTACCAAAAATATAGATTACAAGGCAATATAATGTAAACCAAAAATTAATATAAACTTTAATGACATATACAGAAGGTGGGTTATCCAACAAATACAAAAAAAAAAAATGCTTTGAAGTTTCATTGTAATCTAGATCCAGCAACGAGGTCAATGCCAGGTCAAGAAAATCATAAATATATAACAAAACATACAAAATTCAAAAGAGAGAAAATATGCAATTGTGCACACATCACATTGTACTCAGGTCAACTCGGATATAATTACATTTGTAAAGAAATAACACACCAAAATTATGTTGGTAATAACATTAGCATATAAAAGCTGAAATAAAAAATGAGAATAGACATGACATACAATTAAAGCTACAGAGCTGTAAAATGCAGCTCCACTAGCATTCGAATCAGCATATTCATCATACTCAGCATCCAAAAAATGACATTCAGTTGCTGCCATTGCCAAAATTCGAGGATCATGCAAATCCAAAAGAGTGCCCGCAAAGTCCAACCCTCACTGTCATAAATAAATTTAGAAATCAAAATGTCAGAATTAATTGAATGAGAGTTCTCTGATTAAATAGAAAACACAAACCCAATTAAATACAATCATGAAAAATCAGCCAAATGTAGCATAATACCGTAAGAATACGTCTAGGTGCTCTAAAACCAATGCCCAGAAAAAACAAAAAGCTGCTACTACTCGCATATTTAAGGTTCAAAAGTAACCAAATACAGATTTTGATCTCTTAGTCAAAATTCAGGTTGCTTGCCTAGCCAACTCAATAATGAAACTCACATTTGCTAACATTTTAAAAATCAATATCTCAAATAATATATAAGCAACCAGTATCATTTTGTAATAAATATCTCAAATCAAACATTAGCAACCCGTTTCATTTTGTAATATCAACCGTTCTATGGTCTTCCCTATACTTAAATGCAACTGCAAGATTAATATACTAACCTAAACAAATAAATAAAAGTAACATACGTGGACATTAAGCAAAGGAAATATGCTAAAGCATCAACTAGTCTCTCAATAGCTACCGATAATCAAAGGTTTATATGTTCAAATTAATTCACACACGTTTATTTGAATATAACACCATAGGCTATTCTATAATAGAAATGCAATATAAAGTATCACTTGATGAACAGCCTCTTCAGTGAAGGGATACCAAGACCACATCCAAATGTATAAAATATACTTGTCAAAAACAAACACACACATACAGATTATTAGAATGATTTTCCAATTTAATTTCAAAATAAAAGTAAAGCTAAAAAAGAATAAAGAGAAACCATAGAAAGGCAAACGAGGTCAGCAGATAAATTGAACAAAGTGAATTAATAACACCCAAATTTAATTACAACAATTAAATCGATTACAACCATTATTACACTACTGATTAGAGGGTCACCTAAAATGGATAACTAGCAAGCAAACTGGTTATTTACAGCAATCAAAATGGATAACTAGCAAGCAAACTGGTTATTTACAGCAATCAAAATGGATAACTAACAAAAGAATATTGTATTACACTAGTTATTAGAGGGTCATCTAAAATTAAAGAAATTAAAATTACATGGCAAAGATATAAGCCATCCAAATCTGCTTGCTTAAAATGTGCATCGAACAGATCCGTGGTCACCATTCCCAATCAAATCAAATCAAATCCAGCCTCAATTGCTGGATTTAAATGAAAAAAAGAACACAATTACAAAACAAAATGGACAGTAGATTACTCTGCTAAAATTAAATAATTCCTAAGAACCCAATTTGTATATTTCAAAAACAAAAAATAGCCTGAATATTTGTAGGAGCAACTAAAACAAAATCAATAAAGCAAACCCAGCATTCATTGAAATAGGAGTTAAATTAAATAAAAAAGGAAGAAGTCTCTAGTTACCAATGAGGTTAGCCAAGGTCACGATGAGCTTCGGTTTAAGATATGGGATTAGCCAAGAGGCACAATTTAGCATAAACCAGAACCCAAGGTAACAATGGGTCAGCAGGTGGAATAGAATTAAATTATAAGAATACAACCCACTTTACCAAACTTTCATATCATATATATAGGTATTTGGCAAAGGTTTTCTCACCCTAGGCAAAAAGTTCGAATTAACAGGTGCAATAGTTATTTTTAAAGGCAGTACCCTTATAGGGTAGTATCCAAGCATTATGCCCACCAGATTTAAAGCAGCCCGTGCACCTTCTGCATTGCCAGAGCAGAGAACCGTATAAGCACAGTTCTTGAAATTGGCATGCTAATGCAAAGCAAATTGCAAAAAAGGTACCAAACAATCAAAGTAAAGCATTACCCTCATCAGTGAACTCAATAAAGGCAAAACGAAGTACAGATTTGGGATTACCATGTATACGGCAGTCTACCACCTTCTCACAGGAAATGAACATGTTCAAAATATATTTATAATGGGGCAAGTCAGATAAGCTGGTAGAACAGTATTACCTGTCCACAACCAATAAATAAAGCGGCAAGCTAGTCTTCAGTGACCTAGTTTCAGATGAGAGAAAAGCAAATAAATTAGTATATATACATCTTTATAGAGCAAATGACAATAACAAACAATAGAGAAACAAAAGATAGCAAGAGAACAACTCCTAAGTTTATACTTGTTGATCAATGTCAGACACATATACTGTCCTGCAAATTATATCCTCTCTGTGCCATAGTTGTCTCGTTGTTCATCCTTCGTCTTCCTTGATTATAATTTTTCTTCTGCTGACAATAACACATATTACTAGAAACTAAGAATCATATGCAAATTATCTCTTCAATAATTGAACAGATGAATGTAAAAAAACCGTTTAAATTTGGAGTTTTAAATTTTCATTATTAAAGGTTAAACTAACAAAACTTGTTCCCGTTCGCTTATCATGCTTTTAGAGGAAAAAGAAAAAAAAAAGGGAAAAAAAAATTCCTATCCTGTTCTTTTCGACAACCAGAAGATCCTCTGAATAAAGATAAACCATTCACTGTAAAGTTTTGAATATAAAATTTAAACCTTTCCGTAATAAGCCTTGCACAAAACTTGGATGATGAGCTCGAACCCACACTTATCCCCATTGATGACAACCAAAACTACCTCGAGATCACTCCGAAGAAAATGAAAACGTGGAACCCAAAATTTAAATAAGAAAATTCGCACGACTAAATATCACAGAAAACATTTCAATAAAAAGAAAATAAAAACAGAATAATAATAATAATAATAATCTCTCACAATGGCGGCGTGTTTGTGTTCCTTTTATTTTCCTCCTTATGTGAGCTTTACTTGTGTTTTCTTCCCTTGAAAATGGAATATGTTGAAAGGAAATGGAAACCAAATAGACTTCTATTGGGATTTCTCTGTCTTACATCGCTTCCCTTCAAAACGAAATGGAGACGCATACCATTGATACCGATCTTGATTTTGGCCATCATGTGAGATTTGAAGTGAAGAAAATAGAGATCTAAAAGGGAAATGTAAGCAACAGAGAGAGATGAGAGTGATGGGGATTTTACATCTTATGTAGAGGGGCGATATGATTATTGGTACACTAGCTATTCTGCAGATATTGTTCGCTTTGGACGTGGGCCCTCACAGGGAGCTTACCAGCACGGCTTTGCTTTTGGGGTGCTGCCCCAAAACTCATCTTGCAGGAATGAGATGTCCTGGACCTTATAAGGTTTGCAGGCACCTCATCCTTAACTGATGTGGAATAAAAGATAGCGATGCTATCACTATTCCCACTCCTGAAAGAAGATCTTCAGGTCGTCACCCCTTAGGCTTAGACCTACCTCTCAACAAAAGCACCATTGGTACACCAACCATTCTGCAGATATTGTCCGCTTTGGGCATGGACTCTCCACAAGGGGTTTACCAGCACGGTTTTACTTCTGGGATGCTGCCCCAAAAGGCGTTGTGCAGGGATAAGATGTTCTAAGCCATATAAGGTCCGCATGTACCTCATCCTTAACCGATGTGGGATAGGAGATAGTGATGCTATCAATTATGAACTAAGAAAGCGAGAGCGAGAGCGAGAGGGAGAGGGAGGAGGAAAAAGAAAAAATAGCACGACAGGGAGAGAAGCAAAAAAGGAAACTATTTATACCTAGAGCAAAAGTGAAAATAGCAACTGAATAATTTTTTCAATGCTAAATTGCAATAAAAAAATTTTTGTTGCAAAAATAGCAACGAAAAATAAATTTTATTGCTATTTTAGCAACAGAAAAATATTCGGTTGTTATTTTAGCAATGAAAAATCAGGCCCATCTTGCCACGTCAGCTGACATGTGGCACTTCACCATATGTCCATGAGTCACTCCTCCATTGGTCCGTATGGTTGAGTGACGTTTCAATCAGCGTGCGTGGGCCTAGCCCATGCTGGAGATGCGCCCAGCATTAGTGGTGCGTTCAAGCTACATGCTGCCTTTTCGGCAATTTTAAGCCACCAATTTTTTTTAGGGAGGGTTTTAGGGTCTCTGAGTCCAATGATATGGTCAAAATTAAAAAATTTTCACATAAAATTTTTCATTACAGATTTTTAGTTTTTTTTCAATGTACAAATACACAAAAAAAAACAAACGAAATAAAAAAAATATGCAGAACATCATAAAAAAATTTAGCCTAAAAAATATGTCTAAATTTTCATAAAAATACATATCAATAAATAAAATAGCCGAAACACAAAAATTCTAGCTTTGATAATAATGAATGATATATAATATTACCTCTCGAAGCGCAGATCCATAGACATCGAGATCGCACGTTTCTACATCATCGATCTAGCTTTCACCCACGTCTCGCAAGGCTCGAGATGAAAACTTTAAGTCATAAACTAAAAACCCCACCGGAAAGAAGAGAATACGCATGGAGTCAAAAGTATCGAGTTTCGATATGAAAGAATCTTTCTGCATTCCAATAACAGAATTCTTGGCCCCATTTATAGGCCTCCAACTAAGGTAACTTAATGTAATGGCCTCAATACCGGATCAGCCGTGAACAGTATTTCCTGATGATGAATAGTGATTTTCGGGCCAAAAAAGTACACCCAAAAGTTAAAAATATTTTATTGAATCATTGGAAAGTATTGGTCATTGTGAGTCTGGGGTAAAATTTGAAGTAAAATCGAGATCAAATGGATCTCGAAAAATCAAAAATACGAAAAAAATAGCGAGTCAATTTCCCTGGTAGGGAATATGACTTGATTTTGTATAAATTTTTAAAAATAGTAAATAAATTCTAAAAATTTTCAGATTTTGCATGTCTACATGAATTTTTATGTAGAATATTTTAGTAATGAAAATTAAATTTTTCGGTGATACCGACAATTGTTGAATCGGACCGACAACGGACTCCGATTGAGTCAAAAAATTGCGTACTGCCTATTTTTGATGTGATAAGAATGATGAAATTATTTTTGGAGTGATTTGAAGATTGGAAGTGGGAGAATTTTGATTGGACCTTAAATAGCCTAAAATGGGCTTTTAACTTTAATTGAGCTAAGCCCATTTATTTGGCCCAATTTTAGGCCCGTTAAGTGGGTTTAAATAGCTGGAAAAATCTAAAAAAATCCCAAAAATTTTCAGCTCTCCCTCCTCTCATCAAGGCCGAACCTTGCTCCCTCTCCCTCTCTCTTTAATTTGCTTCATATCCACTCAAAATCTCACTTGTTTCCTGCATAAAAACTGAAGTTTCATCTGTCTAGGTCACTCAAGTAGCCTCAATTAAGTGATTTGAGCAAAGAAAGCTAAGAAATCAAGTTAGTAAAAGTTAAGGGTTTAAAGCAAGTAATTATTTTTGATTGATTTTATTTAGTTTTTTTGGTATTTTCTCATAGTTTTTGAGGTGTGGAGTTCAATTATGAGCTTAAATTCTGTATTTGAGGATAAAAAAAAGATTTTCTAAGTGTGTTTGGCCAGCCATGGTAGGTGAGGAATGAGAAGAAAGTTTGGCAAGGGAAAAAGGCAATGGAAAGGAGGTTTAGGCTTTCTAAAGCAAGAAAAAATTGTAAGTGACGGAGAAATATTTACATTTTCTATGATTTTGAATTTAATTCCTTTAGGTAATTAGGGTAAAAATTGTTAAATTGGTTAAATGTTGAAATTGATGTGAGAAAAATGAAATTAAACCTTGTAGAAGACTAACTGAATGATTAAAGTAAAGAAGAAAAATTTTTAGGGGACTTTAGTATAGGTGGCCGAAATCCTCACTAAGGGAAATTAATGAAATTTTGCATGAAATTAATAAATATTTCTCTAAATTAACCCTAAGTATCATAATTAGTGCCTATGAATTTTTAAAGAATATTTGAAATTAATTTGAGAATTTTTAAGTTTATTTAATGTGTACGTATATAGTAAAATTTATGATTTATTGTGAAACAATTGGCAAAATAAGTGAAAAATGATAGTAAATGTAAAATAATGCATATATAAGTTTTTATAGAATTTATTGAAATTATTAGAATTATTTTGAGAAATAAAAGTGAATATGTATAGTCTAAAATATTAAATTAGTAATGAATAATTAAATAATAATGTAAAAGTTAGTGAATTAGTATGAAATTAATTCACATTTCCTAAAAAAGAAATGAAAAGTCAACCGATAACTTTTTCGGAATTAAAAAGATTAATAAAATAATTGTAATTGTGCCCTTAGAAATAGTCAGGCAGTAAAAGCTAGTTCAGGATATAATTGACTAGCCATAGGAACACATTTACCGTGGTGCAAGTCATAGCGACTTGCTTTGCTATGGGTAGAAATTAAGCAAATTAATTAAGAACCGCTTAATTAAGGATAAAATAGTCAATTAGTAGCTAAATTGCTTAAAAATGATATTTTATTGTTGACAAGGATTAAATTGAAATTTTGCCTTAAAAAATTTACAAAATAAGCATTAAAAGATACAATGTACATTAATTGTGAGTTTAAAGACTAAATATAAGCTAAAATGAATTAGTAAGAATAATGCAAGTGATATATGAATAATAATGTAAATAAACCAAATTTAGTGTTTAAATAAGCAAATAAATAATTTTATGTGATTTTTGCCAAAAATGGATTTTTTTAAAATTCTGCATGTAATGTTAGAAAATGTATCGATTATTAGTCACCACTGAATATATTTAGTGCTCAGCGCATAGTTATTACTGCTTGCAGGTACTCAGGAGGGAGAGAAAAAATACACTTTGCAAGATTCCTTTAGATGTTTTTGGTTATTAAGTTTTTGACATATATATGAAGTTAACATTTTAAATATGTAAATTTATGAACAGAAGTTGTATTAATGAAGGATTACGATGATGAATTATGTTGGTATATATATGTGATTTGGAATGGATGAATGTGATTATTATAGTGTTGTATTGTGCTTCTCAGAGACTATGTGAATTATCTGCTTTTCAGGAGGTTGGTACACTCACTACAAGAAAAATTCACTTTATCGACGGAAATTCCCGACGGAATTAAGTGAATTTCGGTAGGGAAATAAAATTGCCGACGGAATTTAGCGACGGAAAATGGCGAAGGATCCGGTTGTAGGCACTTTTTCCGACGGCAATATTTCCGTCGGTAAAATTACCGACAAATTTTTATTGACCGTCTGCAATTTTACCGACGGAAATAATTATTCCGTAAACAAATTTAACGACGGAAGTATATTTCCGTCGGTAAATTTTACCTACTAAACAATTTACGACGGATTAACCGTCACTATTCCGTCACTAAAAATATTATATATTTTTAAGAAAATATTCTGATTAGCAGGCAATCGGTTTTCAGTATCTGGAACAATTCAATTCAACAAGAAATCACCATACAGAATCAGAAATTTACCGACTAGAGCTAACGCTCTCCATGAAATGACACTTCCTATCAAGAATGAAGCAGATCCCCCTATGCTAAAAGAAAATATATGAATAAGTGGAAGATGAAAATTTTAAAAAATATATGAATAAGTGGAAAATGAAAATTTTAAATGATTGGAACTCACAGAGAAGATTTGGTTCATTATCATGTATGCACATATAACACATATACAATGCGTTGTCATGACTTAAAAAACATGTTGGCCATTGATAAATGCAAATTTATCTATGTTTTAATGTGTTTTTACTATATTTTTAGGATAGTTTTGTGTTAATTTAGTTGTTTTAATAGTTGATTTCTTTAATTGATGTTTTAATTGTTTAATTAAGTATTTTTGATGTTTTTAGGACTAAATTGAAAGAATGAAGGAAGTTGAAGGACTTGATGGGAAGTTGCCTTTTGGGAAGCAAGATTAATTCACAATTTTGGCAGTAGCTTAACACTCCGTGGAGTGTAAATCCACTCCGTGAAGTGTCAAGACACTCTGCCGAGTGATAGAAAGAAGAATTAGCTTGCTCTGCCGAGTGATAGAAGGAAAGAATTAGCTTGCTCCACCGAGTATTAGCTTGCTCCACCGAGTGTGTAGGTTCCCCAAGGCACGCAGATTTTCCAAACTCTTAAATAGGAAGTTTAGTCTTGGGGATGAAAAAAAGGAAATAAAAGTTAGGGTTGAATCTTCCTTCATCATATAAAAGAAACATTTTGATAGAGACGACGGGGCTTGGTTTTGACTTACGATTTTGATATTCTAGTTCTTGGTTCTTCTATCTTTTACAATGTTTTTGAGGGAGAACATGAGCGGCTATGTTCCTAATTCCGATTCATGGGTGATTCGATTCCAATTATAATCTTGTGAGGCTTCGAACTCAACAAGGATTTCTTCAATCTAAGTAATTCTATTTCCTTGTTCTTAATTTCTATGAATTATTTGTATTGATTAACTTGACACCTTATTTCAATATTAATTTTTCTATTGCTATCCATGAGTTTGTGATCCTTAATTGTCATGAATGATTGATTCTAATAGCAAAGAATTGGCTTATGTGTGTGTTATTTCGGCTTTCCGATTTACATAGCTTGCATAATAAATTCTAGGGAAATAAGGATGCAAAATTAATTGAATTGTAGCTATCTCGATCAATTAATCTTGTCTTAGTCATTCTCATTAACTCTTAATGCTATCATTGAAATGATATAGAACGCTATCGTGCCCAGTTAAATCAATGATAAGATTTGATTTTAAATGCTTTGTTTGAGTCAATTACATTAGGAGAATTATTGCTTTCTACGGCTTTTCCGATTAAGTAGATTAAGTTCTTGGATTGAAAAATTAATCTTTAAGCATATGATCAAAGTTACAATTGGATGAGATTTACGCCTTTGAATTGAAAGTTTGGTAAGATTGATTTTCATTTAATTCAATATTTTTGCTCTCTGTTAATTTCTTGTTAATTTACTTTTAGTTTCAATTCAAAAGATTCAAAACCCCCCATTTACTTTATACTTTTGTTTTAACATTGAAAAATTAATCATCATAGTTCTCTTGGGATTCGACCTGGTTCCACTATTTCTACAAGCTAGTTTAGGTGAATCAGTATTTATTTTTGGAAGGTGTCGACAACCCGACCAAAATTTGGCGCCGTTGCCGGGGAGCTATATTTTTAGTTTCTCATTGTTTTATTTATCTATTTTTGTTTATGACTCGTTCTTCTCATATCTTTGATTTGCAGTATAATCCTGAAATTGAGAAGACAGCGCGTCGATTGAGAAAAGAAGCTAGATTAAAGAAAAGACGCCTTAAAGAAGAAGAATTGGAGATAGAATCGACAATTGATGGAATTTCGATATTTGACGAATTTGAAGAAAAGATGGCTGACAGAACTCTCAAGGAGCTAGCTGCACCAGATTTGAACCAACAACCTTTATGCATTACTTTTCCTAACCTTGCAAATAATTTTGAATTAAAATCTGGTTTGATTCATTTACTTCTTTTCGTGGCTGTGCAGGTGAAGACCCCCATAAACATTTGAAGGAATTCCATATTGTTTGCTCTGAAATGAAACCGCAGGGCGTGACTGAGGAGCAAATCAATCTTAGAGCTTTTCCCTTCTCTTTGAAAGATCAAGCTAAAGACTGGCTCTATTATCTTCCGTCGGGTTCAATCACTACATGGAATGAAATGAAAAGGTTATTCCTGGAGAAATTTTTTCCCGCATCACGAGCTGCCAACATTAGAAAGGAGATTTATGGCATCACACAGATTACAGGAGAAACATTATATGAATACTGGGAAAGATTCAAGAGGTTGTGTGCTAGTTTTCCCCACCATCAGATTTCTGACCAACTCCTGATTCAATATTTTTATGGACTACTACCAATGGATAGGAGTATGATAGCTGCAGCAAGTGGTGGAGCCTTAGTGAACAAAACACCTCAAGAAGCCAAATTATTGATTTCTAACATGGCTGAGAATTCCCAACAGTTCGGTACAAGATGTGGAGGATCCACCAAGCAAGTTAATGAGGTAAGTGAACTTAAAAGTCAACTTTCTGATTTAACTGCTTTAGTTCATCAAATGACTGTAGGACAATTGCAAACAGCAAAGGCATGTGGAATATGCTCACTTTGAGGGCATTCTACTGATATGTGCCCTACATTACAACAAAACTCCACACAAGAAGCCAATGCCATAGGAGAATTTCCCGGTCTACCTCAACGGAAGTATGATCCCTATTCTAATCATTACAATCCTGGATGGAGGGATCATCCCAATTTTAGCTATGAAAATCAAGGAGGACAACAAAGGCCACCCCCTCAAAATTTCAATAGACCACCTCCAATTCCCACGCAAACTCAAGCTCTAACTTCAGGTATGTCTTTGGAAGATATTGTTAAAAATCTTGCTAATAATACTCTTCAATTCCAACAGGAAACAAGAACCAACATTCAGGAAACGAGGATGAGCATTCAGAATTTAGGTAACCAAATTACTCAATTGGCCACTTCAGTTAGTAAATTGGAAGCTCAAAATTCTGGGAAGTTGCCTTCACAACCAGAAGTGAACCCAAAGGAGAATTACCGTGCAATCTCGCTAAGAAGTGGAAAAGAAATTCCTTTAGGATCCACTCCATCAAAAGGAGCTGACATAAGCAACGAAGATGATGAAGAAGAAGCTTCCTCTAAAACGAAGCAAAAGGTAACATTCGATCCTCCTTTATCTCTTTCTTCTCATACTCCTACTCCTCCATTTCCTAGCAGGTTAGCTAAACCAAAGAAAGATGAGCAAGAAAAAGAGATCCTGGATACATTCAGGAGAGTACAGATCAACATTCCTTTGTTGGATGCTGTCAAGCAAATTCCAAAATATGCAAAGTTCTTGAAGGAGCTATGTACCAACAAGAGGAAAATGAAAGAAAAAGGGAAAGTTGAGGTAAGTAAGAATGTGTCAGCAATTTTGCAGAGAAATATGCCAGAAAAATGCAAGGATCCAGGTATGTTTTCATTACCATGTGTGATTGGTGAAAAGAAAGTTGAGCATGATATGTTAGACTTAGGAGCTTCGATTAATGTAATGCCATTTTCTGTTTACCAAGAATTGAAATTAAATGACTTGCAAAGGACTGATGTAGTTATTCAATTGGCAAACCGTTCTTACATTCACCCTTTAGGGATTGTTGAAGATGTTTTGGTGCAAGTAAATGAGCTTATATTTCCTGTAGACGTTTACATTTTGGAGATGGAAGGTAATCCTTCTTCAAAATCGGCTTCGATTTTGTTAGGAAGACCTTTTATGAAAACGGCAAAGACAAAAATCGATGTAGATGAGGGTACATTGTCCGTTGAATTTGATGGAGAGATTGTAAAATTTAATATTTTTGAAGCTATGAAGTACCCTACTGATGTGCATTCTCTTTGTCAAATTGATGAAATAGTTTCTATTGTGCAGGACATATTTGCTCAAGAAAGTGATGGTAATGAGCTAGAACAGGATGCGCAACCTAATTTAGAAAGAATCATCGGGGAACTTGGTGTAGAAAAACTATTTTCAGCAACATTATCGGAACCAATAAATTCTAATGCTAAAATCTCTTCTACTACTAATAAAATGCTACCTTTGATTGTGCAGGCACCAAAGCTAGAGTTGAAAGCTCTACCAGAACACCTTAAATACATGTATTTAGGTGAAGGTGAAACTTTGCCGGTGATCATCTCTAAAGGCCTCACGACAGCGCAAGAGAAAAATTTAGTTCGCATTTTGAAGGAGTACAAGGTTGCAATTGGTTGGACCTTAGCTGACATTAAAGGCATTAGTCCGTCCATTTGTATGCACAGAATTCTACTTGAAAAAGATGCCAAACCATCTCGAGAATCACAAAGGAGGTTGAATCCCGCTATGAAAGAGATTGTGATGAAAGAGATTCTCAAGTTGCTTGATGCAGGTATTATATATCCAATCTTGGACAGCGAATGGGTAAGTCCAATTCATGTTGTTCCCAAAAAAACCGGGATAACCGTGGTACGAAATTTGAATAATGAACTTGTCCCTATGCGTGTACAAAATGGTTGGAGGATGTGTATAGATTTTCGAAAGCTTAATCAAGTTACTAGAAAAGATCACTTTCCTCTACCCTTTATTGATCAAATGTTAGAGAGATTGGCTGGAAAGTCTTTCTTTTGTTTTCTTGATGATTTTTCAGGTTTCTATCAAATTCCCATTGCGCAAGAAGACCAGGAAAAGATAACATTCACTTGCCCCTTCGGAACTTATGCTTATAGGCGAATGCCTTTTGGACTCTGTAACGCTCCAGGTACGTTTCAAAGATGCATGATGAGTATTTTTTCTGAATATATTGAGAATTGCAGTGAAGTTTTTATGGATGATTTCACTGTATATGGAAATTCATTTGAAGATTGCTTAGATAATTTAACCAAGGTTTTGAAAAGATGCATAGAAACTAATTTGGTGTTAAATTATGAAAAGTGTCATTTTATGGCTGCTCAAGGCATAGTTTTGGGACATGTGATTTCTTCTAGTGGTATAGAAGTTGATAAGGCAAAAGTTGATATAATTGCAAACTTACCCTACCCTACAAATGTTAGGGAAGTGCGATCTTTTCTTGGACATGCAGGATTTTATCGCAGGTTCATAAAAGACTTCTCTAAAGTTGCTTTGCCTTTGACAAATTTGTTGCAAAAGGAAGCCCAATTTGAGTTTGGAAAGGAATGCAATGAGGCATTTGATAAACTCAAAGAATTGCTGACTAGTGCGCCTATCATTCAACCACCTCGATGGGACTTACCATTTGAGATCATGTGCGATGCGAGTAACTATGCAGTGGGAGCAGTTCTAGGACAAAGGGTGGAAAAAAAAGTCATTTCATCTATTATGCTTCTAGGACTCTAAATCCTGCTCAGTGCAATTATTCCACTACGGAAAAAGAACTTTTGTCAATTGTTTTTGCATTAGAAAAATTTCGGTCTTATGTGCTTGGCTCTAAAGTTATTGTGTTTTCTGAGCATGCAGCTCTGAAATACCTTCTGGCCAAGAAAGAATCAAAACCAAGGCTGATTCGATGGATTTTGCTTCTCCAGGAGTTTGACATAAAAATAATGGATAGAAAAGGAGTGAAAAATTCAGTTGCGGACCATTTAAGTCGATTGATAAGGGAAGAAGAAGAAATTCCTCTCAATGATAACTTTCCAGATGAGTACTTATTCCATCTCAAAGGTATGAATCCTTGATATGCTGATATAGTTAATTATTTGGTTACGGGAAGTCTACCTAATGATCTTAGCAAATCTAGGAAGATAAAAATAAAAAATGATTCTAAGTACTATGTCTGGGATGAGCCTTGCTTACGGAAATTTTGTTCCGATCAAGTAATTAGGAGATGTGTGCCTGAAAATGAGTTTCAATCCATTTTAGCATTTTGCCATGATTATGCATGTGGAGGACATTTTGGACCAAAACGAACTGCTAGGAAGGTTTTAGATAGCGGTTTGTATTGGGAATCTCTGTTTAAATATGCATATCAATTTTGCAAAACTTGTGAAAAGTGCCAAAAGGTAGGAGCATTATCACGTAGGAATGAAATGCCTCAAATTCCCATTCTTATTTGTGAGATATTTGATGTGTGGGGTATTGATTTTATGGGTCCCTTGCCTTCTTCTTGCGGTTTTTCTTACATTCTTTTGGCTGTGGATTATGTTTCGAAATGGGTGGAAGCTAAAGCCACCAAAACTGATGATTCTCAAGCTGTTGTAGGTTTTATCAAGGCTAACATCTTTGCTAGGTTTGGAATTCCAAGAGCAATTATCAGTGATCAAGGAACACATTTTTGCAATCGATCGGTTGAAGCTTTGATGAAAAAGTACGGAGTGAATCATAGAGTCGCTACTGCATATCATCCCCAAACCAATGGACAAGCTGAGGTTTCAAATAGGGAAGTTAAATCCATCTTGGAAAAGACAGTCAATCCAGGAAGGAAGGACTGGAGTCTTCATTTAGACGATGCTCTATGGGCTTACCGCACTGCCTACAAAACTCCTATAGGTCTGTCTCCCTATCGTTTGATCTTTGGTAAGGCATGTCATCTACCAGTGAAAATCGAGCATAGATCCTATTGGGCTGTACGCCGATGTAACATGGATTTAGACAAGGCAGGTAAGTCAAGATTATTGTAGTTACAAGAATTAGAAGAGCTGCGATTGGATGCTTACGAGAATTTGAGAATTTATAAGGAGAAATCTAAAATGTTTCATGATAACATGCTTATTAGGAAACAATTTACAACTGGTCAAAAGGTGTTATACAATTCTCGTTTGAAGCTTATGCCTGGTAAGTTTCGTTCTCGCTGGATTGGTCCATTTGTTGTTACTAATGTGTTTCCTTATGGTGCAGTGGAAATTCAAAGTTTGGACACGGGTAAAATTTTTAAAGTCAATGGCCATCGCTTGAAGATTTTTCATGAGGACGAAATTGTTCAATGTATCATTAGCATGCATTTGAATGACCCTCAGTACTCTGGTACTTCTTAACAAGTAAGGCAGTTCTAAAAGTCGAGCTGAGGACTAACAAAAACTCAAAACTATTTCTATTTCTTTTGCTCGTAATATGTTTTTATTTTCACAATATGTTTAATTATATCATTTTAAAAATTTTTTTCATTTAGAGTTTGTCTTAAATTTTTAGGAGTCTCAAGTATTTCTAAGGGAGTGATTTTTAGTACGGGTTAGGTGAAATATTGCTATAAAAAAAAATCAAATTCGTGTTGATTTGTCCAGAGTGAGACCACTCTGTGGAGTAAGAATAGGCACTCCACCGAGTGGAATCACACTCGGTAGAGTGTGTTCTTACTCTACGGAGTGTGGCAATTATTAAAAAAAATATATATATATTTTGACAAATTTAGCTTGGCTTTCCCGTGGGGTCATACTCGGTAGAGTGTGAGGACACTCCACCGAGTGTCCCTCACTCCACCGAGCACCACCGCTATTTAAAGGCCCCTGTTTTCACTTTTTCACACACACCCATTTCTATTTGCTTCCGTTTTCCCGTGGCTGGGTACTACTCGGGTCGTTTCATTTCTACTCTACCGAGCAACTCTTTTGTTTCTTAAGATCTTCATCCTTCCGTCCATCATCACTCAAGTATCTTTGTGCCTTTAACTTGTTTAATTTCTTGGGTTCTCAATTTCTTCTTCAACTGTTGTGTCTTCGTACCTATTTTGAAGTGGACTTTTGCATCGTTATTGCTATGGTTTGAGATGTTCTGCTTATCATTGGTTTCAGTGCGTGTAATAGAGTGTTGTGCTATCAATTTGGGTTTGAGATAGTTTATATTACATCGGTTAGAGCTTTATGAAGTCATGCACACAACCTGTTCGATTAAATGTTTCAACGAGAAAAACAAAAGCTTCACAATTTGAATATGGTTCCGTTGCTGACTATCCTTTCATCATTATGCCATTTGTCTCTCATTCCATTTGCATCCCATTCCATTTATCCATTCAATTCATTAGATGCACATCAATTGACATTTTACAACCATGCCATTTGTGGTTTCCTTCACTCTATCCTTTAATTGGCATGGTTATATTTGTGTAGTGGCTCCGAAAAAAGCAAGAATTGAGGAAGCATCCACATTTACAGCAAAGCCTATCCCTGCCTACATTGATGAAGAAAATGCAAAATTGTATGAGTACTTCAAAGACATGACATTTGAGAAGCCGGTATACCTCCGTGAGTTTTACTTGGATATTGCAGATGGCAACCTTTGGCATGAAATATACCCCCTTATCCAGAACATTGGCTGGGAGCAATTCATTTCAAAGCGACCTGAGGTTCACCCTTATATCGCCATACAATTTTTCACTTCTTTTAAACTAACATTTGCTGATGAGCAGGATTTGGGCACTGTACGCTTTAAGCTTGGTAGGCGATGTTATTCCTTGCCTTTTCTTGATTTTGCTACAAAATTGGGTTTCCCAAATACTGCCCTAGGAGAGTTACCAAATGCTACACATCAGGAGAACTGGGAGTTTATTCGAGATCCCCTCAATCCAACTGAATACAGGACAAGCAAGATGAAAGCACGTGCTTTAGGCAGCCACGCATTGCGAATTTTACATAGATTTTTATCCATCACATTCTTTAGTTGTCTTGGCAGTACGGGTGCAATTAATGCTGAAGAATGTATGCTTCTAAGGTGTATGGTAGAAGGAGTCAAGATCAATGGTGTTGTGCTTATGTTCCGCAAAATTGAGGAGTTACAAAGGAAGAATCCCAAAATCAGAAAAACATCTTTAGGATGGATCGCAACACTTATGGCTGATCATGTGGGACACATGGATCGACGAAAATCTCTCGGTGAGATCAAATTTGAGTATAGCATGCTAACCCGTATGAAAATTTTAGTGTTGAAACCCAGGAGGCACTGGTCTACTCGAGATGAGTATTTGCATTTAATTACTATTGGCCGAAATCGAGACGAGGAACCAGAAGATGATGCACCCGAGCCAGCCGGTCCAGCACAACAGCCTCCTGGTCCAGCTCATGCACAGCCAGAAGTTTCCCCAATTCTTATGACTTTCATGAATCAGGTCATAGGAAGGCTAGACAATATGCGTGATGACATTGGTGACTTGCGCAAAGACTTTGAACGATTCAATGTCGAGTTTTGGAGGCGTTTTCCACCACCACCTCAGCCATCCGAGTAAATCCAGTTTGGGTTGCTGAGGACAGCATCACCTTTTGTGAGGGGGGTAGCGCTTCTCTGAGATCTAGAATGTTGCTGACATCCAGGAAGTCTACTTTTCCTTTTTCTTTATATCATGAAAACACTTGTGTTCTTTTGTTTTTTGTTTTGTTTTTAATTTTTAGTTTACTCTTTGGTGTGTAATAGTAATGTTAGGAGCAACTTGGTGCTGTAACTAACTCTGTGATGATTTGAATAGTTGCTAGTTCTTGGTTATTTAGTTGTTTTTGTCCTTCGAATACATAGTTAATTAGCATGTATTACTTAGCTTACATAAAGCTTAGTTTGCCCCAGTTCTTCTCAGAATTTGAACAAATTGAACTTGAATTTAGATTGTGCAATAATCAGGATTATGATTTAGCAATAAGACAAGTAGGTTGTTCACTGAAATTTTGAGCTAATCTATTACTCAGCTTGGTTTATAATTATTAGTTTCCGCACATTTAAAGCATAAAAGACCAATTTTTGAACTTTAGAAAAACCAGTGCATTGAAAAAGTTGAGCAGAAATTTTAGGACATTAGAACCTTCCTCATCACCCTTCGAAGCATAAAAGCAACTCAAACAACTTAGAAAGTGATCTAGGCAGATTTTTCTTGTTGAGCTAATAAAAAGACTGTTTTCCCTACCCTTTTGATATGATTAACCTTTGTTAGCCAATTTGAGCTTAATGAGGTATGCTTAAAGCGTACCATATCTATTGTTTTTGTTACACTCATCATAAACCATATAGCCTAAAAGCTTTTATCTACCCTCTAGAATTGGCCACTCTAAATTTGAATAGGTTTACATTTATTGGGCACTTAAATTAAGTGTAATGAGAATGATTGCATCATTTGGGGCAAGAATTGTGTTGTGAAGTCAAGTGCTTGTATAAATATCCTTGTTTTACCCCTGTTTATGTGGTCTGCCAGTAAAAGAAGCTAAAAGAAAAAAAAAGGAAAAAATAAAGCTAGCATATGGAAAAATTTTAAGTGTGGGGTAGTTAAAAAGGAAAAGAAATTGAGACTTCTCATAAAAAAGGGAGATTTCAGTCTTATTACTTCTATTTTGGGATTGTTCAATGCTTAAGAAATGTCAATAAGTAAGCTTTACAAGGGAATTGTGCTTAATATTTTGAAAAGATAGAAATGTAATTTATTCAAGTAAAGAGTGGCTAATTCTCTTTGATTATCCTTTGACCATTCTTTAATAGCCAATACCTTAAACCTCATTACAACCTAATTAAGACCTAAGTGATTCTACGTTTTGCTTTGAGTTGTCTAGCGGAGATGACTTTCGGGTTCCGGTGCTAAAGGAGAGGCTTATAGTGTTTCTAGAGTTTCAAGTGCGAAACCTTAAGTGTACTTAGTATACTTCAATTCTAAAGCTTGACTGTGAGATGCATTGGTGTTTTGTTTTTGAGAATTGCTTAAATTATTTTGGTCTTTCACATATGGAAACTGGTTTTTATTTCCTTGTTTGAGTATATTTTAGCCATGATTTTATTGAGTGCTCTTGTTAAATGTTGAATTTAATCTTGAGTTGTTTAAATTTAATTTTGAGTTTGATTATTCTGAGAAGTAGGTTTGTTCAAATTTGCTCGGGGACGAGCAAAAGCTAAGTGTGGGGTATTTGATAAATACAAATTTATCTATGTTTTAATGTGTTTTTACTATATTTTTAGGATAGTTTTGTGTTAATTTAGTTGTTTTAATAGTTGGTTTCTTTAATTGATATTTTAATTGTCTAATTAAGTATTTTTGATGTTTTTAGGACTAAATTGAAAGAATGAAGGAAGTTGAAGGACTTGATGGGAAGTTTGCCTTTTGGGAAGCAAGATTAATTCACAATTTTGGCAGTAGCTTAACACTCCGTGGAGTGTCAAGACACTCTGCCGAGTGATAGAAAGAAGAATTAGCTTGCTCTGCCAAGTGATAGAAAGAAGAATTAGCTTGCTCTGCCGAGTGATAGAAGGAAGGAATTAGCTTACTCCACCGAGTATTAGCTTGCTCCACCGAGTGTGTAGGTTCCCCAAGACACGCAGATTTTCCAAACTCTTAAATAGGAAGTTTAGTCTTGGGGATGAAAAAAAGGAAATAAAAGTTAGGGTTGAATCTTCCTTCATCATATAAAAGAAACATTTTGATAAAGACGACGGGGCTTGGTTTTGACTTACGATTTTGATATTCTAGTTCTTAGTTCTTCTATCTTTTACAATGTTTTTGAGGGAGAACATGAGCGGCTAAGTTCCTAATTTCGATTCAAGGGTGATTCGATTCCAATTATAATCTTGTGAGGCTTCGAACTAACAAGGATTTCTTCAATCTAAGTAATTCTATTTCCTTGTTCTTAATTTCTATGAATTATTTGTATTGATTAACTTGACGCCTTATTTCAATATTAATTTTTCTATTGCTATCCATGAGTTTGTGATCCGTAATTGTCATGAATGATTGATTCTAATAGCAAAGAATTGGCTTATGTGTGTGTTATTTCGGCTTTCCGATTTACATAGCTTGCATAATAAATTCTAGGGAAATAAGAATGCAAAATTAATTGAATTGTAGCTATCTCAATCAATTAATCTTGTCTTAGTCATTCTCATTAACTCTTAATGCTATCATTGAAATGATATGGAACGCTATCGTGCCCAGTTAAATCAATGGTAAGATTTGATTTTAAATGCTTTGTTTGAGTCAATTATATTAGGAGAATTATTGCTTTCTACGGCTTTTCCGATTAAGTAGTTTAAGTTCTTGGATTGAAAAATTAATCTTTAAGCCTATGATCAAAGTTACAATTGGATGAGATTTACGCCTTTGAATTGGAAGTTTGGTAAGATTGATTTTCATTTAATTCAATATTTTTGCTCTCTGTTAATTTACTTTTAGTTTCAATTCAAAAGATTCAAAACCCCCCATTTACTTTATACTTTTGTTTTAACATTGAGAAATTAATCATCATAGTTCTCTTGAGATTCGACCTGATTCCACTATTTCTATAAGCTAGTTTAGGTGAATCAGTATTTATTTTTGGAGGGCGTCGACAACCCGACCAGCCATGGAATTATCACAAACATATATATACATGATGCCATTACAATCTTAAAAAAAAAAGTAAGAAAGAGCTACTTTTATTTTCCTTAGTTTTAAGTTTAACTATTTCCATCCTACTTTTATTTTTATTCATAGGAAAGCGTGCATGTGAATATGATCTTAGAAACAGCAATTGGATATTTCGAATTCATGTGCATAGTATATATATCAACAAACTAAAGTTTTTTCTTAGAATTCCATGTCTAGCTAGTACTTGTATTAGCCTAATATATAACTAAATCAGGATAATTTCTTTTAAAAAAAATCAGACCAAATAAACCAGATTAAATTCTCTTGAATTCACTTACCTGATCCATCAATGTACTTGTCGGACCGGTGACCGGAGCTTCATCGGAGGCTCGCCGGAGACGCACCAACACTGCCGCCGTGAAGATGAGAACCCCAGCTTCCCATTTTCGATGGTCACGCGCTCCAACACCTCTCCGTTTGGTCGGGATCTAACAAAAATCGCCAGTCAAACCTCCTCTCCGATCTACTTCCACCGGCGAAAGAGGAGGAGCGAAGGGCGTCGGCAGGTTTATCTCACCATGGGGAAGTCGCCGGTGCTACTCTTGTCGACGGTCGTCCTTGCAAATCGCCGGTAGAAGGGAACAAATCTTCAATTTGAAGAGAGAGAAATTGAGGGAGACCTCTTACAAGCAAGCCACCGGAGGCGACGTTGGAGGCGGAGGACGTGGCGTAGCGCGAGCGACTCGTCGCCGTCCAAAGTGGCCGGCGTGGCTGCTGACTGACGCTGGTTCTCCCTCTCCGATCGGTGCCCGTTCTCCCCCCTCCTCCTTCTCTTCTTTCTTTTCTTTTTTCTTTCAATTTGTCCCGATTCTTCTTCTTCTTCTTCTTCTTCTTCTTCTTCTTTTCCTTTTAATTTTAACCACACATTTTAAATCCCACCTTTTACATTATTATTATTATTATTATTATTATTATTATTATTATTATTATTATTATTATTATTATTATTATTACTTGTCTTAAATATATTATTTTATGTGTGAATTTTGATTTTTGCTACTAAATCGCTTGAAATTATATTTGCAGCATTGGAAAGAAAAGGAGAAAGAAACTAAATAGGCATATCTTAAAATATTTTACCATAATGCCAAACCCTCATTAGTCAATTTTAAATTTTTTAAATCCAAAGTTTTGTGTTGATTAAGACGATTGAATTTGAAATGTCACCTGCAACATTAGAAACTCATTACCAGTTATATAATTGATAATATGGGACCCATTTATTTCATCAATTTTTTTTGGATGATAGCTGATTTAAATACAAAACAAGTGTATCGAAATCTCATTATTGTCTTATAAAGCATGAGTTATATCAAATTTAAGCTTTTAAAACTCGTCGTATAATATTTAGGTATTATTATTTATTTGAAGAAAGAGATTCTTATTAAAAAGAAGAAGAAAGCATGTGAGAAATGAATTAAAAGAGTTTTTGCGTAATATGGATGATGAAATTATTATGCGATGACAATGCCATTCTCGTGAACAAAATTGTCTCATTTTGAGAAATTAATGCTCACACCAACGCCCTTTTTAATGTGAATATCAGGTTCAAATAAATTCATCTAGCTTGAGCTTGTATTCGTCTATCCTTAGAAAACATAAATATGTCAGCTATATTATACAATAATTGTTTAAATTTATAAATACAGAATATACAATAAAACTTCCTATACCGTTTAATTAATCCATTTTAGCGGGCCATGCCGTTTCTATTAATAATAATCGCCAAGGACATTTGTCTGCTTAGTGGGTTTTGCAATCCTTTCCTTTCCATGTATTCATCTATATAATTAATATGTTTTTTTAATAAATATTAATTCTAATTAACATATTTTTAAATTAATATTTTAACATAATTAATTATTCACTTTAATTAATAATAATAATAATAATTACATATTTATATGTTAAATTATTTAGATAAAAATTTATTATTAATATAGTTACTAAATAAAAATTTATATGAATTTAGTTTAGATTAACTTATAATTTCATTAAGTGACTTGAACTAAAATTTATAATTTTATGGTTTTAAATTAAAGACAAAGAATAAAAATTGGTTTTCATTTTTCCTACGGAATGAAGTTTAGATTAACTTATAATTTCATTAAGTGACTTGAACTAAAATTTATAATTTTATGGTTTTAAATTAAAGACAAAGAATAAAAATTGGTTTTCATTCCGTAGGGAATTTACCTACGGAAAATGTTCCGTCGGTAATTTCCCTACGGAAATTTCATTCCGTCGGTAATTTCCCTACGAAAATACGATTCCGTCGGTAAATTTCGTGTGCAATTTAGCCGCGAAATATTGGCGCCAAATTTACGACGAATTTTTACGAATCCGTCGCTAATTTCCGCCGGTAAATTTGGGCGGCAAATTTCCCTTCATTATTTACGACGGATTTATTATTCCGTCGCAAAATATATATTTTCAGACATTTTTCCCTACGGAAAACATTTTTCCGTCGGGAAGTGCCTACGAAAAATTTTTCGTCGGTATTTGAGAATTTTCTTGTAGTGACTGACAGCCGTTATATTACAAAAATTTTATCAAATGCATAGTGAATTGAATAGTTATAGATTGTCAGCAAATCTTTACCGAATTACTGAAATTAAGTTATAACCTAAGAGTTTAAAAGTAAGAATAACAAGTTATAAGGAAAAGAGTTGGAAAAAAAAAATTCGGTCTATGACATACCGGAACAGTAATAGGTATGATAAGGGTATTACACTTAATTTTTTTTAATTTATATAAATTAAATTGACAGTTATAATTAAATTATTAAAGGAAATAATATCTCATTAATATGTTACTTAGCTACTTTCAATTAGGTAACTGCCTATATTAATGCATACTTAAATAGCAAATTTCATAATTAAGAAAATTTTCAATATGTAACTAATTTTATATGTATTATTTTTTATTTTAATATTTTGCTTGTATATATCAGAGTTAATTTCTTATCATATAAGTTATCTGCGTATCCTATATTCGTTCACATATATATGTTGAGATTGTGAAATCTTCATTCGGCCTCTTTTATAATTATAATTAAAAAAAAAAAAGAAGCATCGAGAATTCAGTTCAAATATTTTGCATTTGTGAATCATTATTGATATTTTTTATTATTGCAAGAGAGAATATAGAGTCTAAACACAAATAGCATTTTTTTATTTATTTCAAAAAATAATGTTACAATAAAAATATTTGTCAAATTTGAATATCAAAAATCGGTATAGAATGTGTCGGTGACAAAGATGATTCTCCAGAAAAAAAAATGGTGATAGAATAAAAAACAAACAAAAAAATTTAGATAACAAAGAGCAAGGAGTGAGAAAGAACATAGAGAAGAAGGAAAATGATGGAGAATTTATGAACTTTGGCCCCACACACAATTAAAAAGACAAAATCCTTTTAAGTTTTTGGGCTACGCCATTTTTTTTTATTAAAAATGATTTTCCTAATTAATTTCATTAGGTAAGTATGAAAATTTTATAAACTCATAAGTATAAAATAAATTCGTAAATTTATATGCTCCCTCTATTTTTTATCAATTATTTTTATTAAAATAAAAATAATAAATAAATTTAAATCTAATATAAAATTACATTATTAAAATTAAATTATAAAAAATAATTAATTATAATTTTATTGAGAAAGAAAAATAAATTCGAAAGATAAATTAAATTATACCAAAAATTTAAAAATAATAAATAAATATATATAATTTAAATTTTATTCAAAAATAACATATAAAAATGAAATAAATATTTATTATATATTATATATCAATTAAAAAGTAAGATTATACAAGATGGAAGAGTGTTTATAAACACTTTTTGTACACTCTTAAATTAAGTAATTGATGAAACTAAGCAGTCCATCAAGGCCCTATGGAGAATACCTATAGGTTTTTTGTAGACAACCTACCCTTCGGGTGGCCGGCATTTGGTGTGAGAAATATGTTCTCATGGTATGGGAACGTAGAACAAGTCTTTATCCCAAGGAAAATGAGTTCCAAGGGAACTAAATTTGGATTTGTTAGTCTGAGTACATCAATCAAAATCGATCTTATTCTCAAAAAGTTGAATGGAGCTTGGATGGGCAATCAGAAAATCCGAGTTAACTTGGCGCGATACAGCAACAACAAAGAGGACAAGAAGAGGACATATGCCAAGGCTACTAATTTGGGTCTGTGTAGTGAGGATGGCAAACGGAAGGATACATCCATAAACCTTAGTGCTGGTTCGGTGAATTTTCGGTATGAGGTCACAAATGAAGATAGAGAGTGGCTAGATAGAAGTCTAGTTGGCTGGTTACATCAGGCTCAAAACATCATGAACATTCAAAATGCTATGATAGATCAGGGCTATTTCTCTTGCGAGTGTAGACCAATGGGAGGTAATCTAGTTTTGCTTACCTTTCCTTCCTGCATAGAAAAAAATAAAATGCTGGAGCCAGGTACAAGTTGGTTAAATGAATGGTTTGAGATGATTAAATCTTGGGAGCCTTCTGATATATGTAAAGAGCGTTATACGTGGTTAAGGTGTGATGGTTTCCCTTTGCACGCTTGGAACCCGTCTTTTTTTTCTACTATTGCTTCATTGTATGGCAAGTTTATCAGCTTAGACGACAACACCAGCAAAAAGCGTTGCTTAGATGTTGCTAGATTTCTTGTCGCGACTTCATCTACATCTTTGATCAATGATTCTTTATCTTCCAGAATTGATGGGATATCATACACATTTAGAGTTATAGAGGAGCCATCTAGCTTTTGTCCGGATCTATTCATTAAAAGGTCTGTTAAGTCTTCAATGGTGAATGTAGAGTTGCAAAAGCCCGGAGTGCAGGCCACTAGAGAAGCTGTAAGATCACCTTCACCGATTTACTCGTGGACATCCTCTGAGAACAACTCTCAAACGGCGCACTCAGCCCATTGTAAGTCCGCATGCTCGACAAGCCAGTCTGGAAAAGAAGACGTGTCTGGTATTAATTCTAAATTGCTGCACTCACCCCATTGTTTGCCCACATGCCCGACAAGCCAGCTTGGAAAGGAAGATGATTTCATTTTTCAAGGTAATTGTGATGGTAACATACTTGATTTAGTTGAGCCGGAAAATAGATTAGAATTAGTTAAGCTGGGCCAAGAAAGTAGAGCTGATTTGGTTGAGTTAGATCCAGACTCTTTAAATGATTTTGAATCTAGGCCTAAAGCTCAAGATAGTTACACCCTTAATGGGCTTGACTTAGTGCCTTATGCTGATAGGCCCTCTGAGAACAAGGAACATAATTTGAGTTCCAATGAGGTAGTAGTTCAGATCGGGTCTAATGGCAAAGCACACTCAAAGTCGGAGAAAAGAACAACAAAGGCAAAAAAAATTCGTTCGTTCTACATTCTCGACACAAACAAATCCACTTTCCAGTTTCCGAATCTGAAAAAGAAAAAGGGAAGAAAACCAAAGGAAAAATCAAAAAGGTTTGAGGTTGCAGTGAACTCGTTTCCCAATGAAATCGATTCAGACATCATTGCAGGTGAATCTCTGTCTGATGGATGTATTTTTAATGTTAATGAAAGGTTGGGGAAAGCTCGATCAGAGGAGTTAATTTCCCCACCGGATGAGGCACAAAAAGTTCTAGAAGTAGCTGAGTTGCTGGGTCTGGTTCTACCAGAAAATAGAGAAGATCTGCTTGCTTATCTCGTCAGATCTGAAGAACAGGATAGAGAAAACTGGGAGAAATTGAAAGATGGGAATTAATTTGCAGTGGTTTCCAGGAGAGCCTTCAGGTAGCAGTAGTTAGGTGTTGTTGGAGATTCAGCGAGATTTTTAGCCCTTTTGGAGGTGGAGGTTGTTCTTCAGTTTTCGTATCAGGGGTGTTGTGGGTCTGCAGGCTTCTTCTTCCGTATGACTTGGGTGACAGATGAGCTCATCCATCCGTTTTGTTTTTTTTTTTTTCTATTGAATTCAGCTGTTGTTTTTCTTGTTTCTGGGCTTTTCTGTGAGTAGTTTTTGTAGTAGGCAGTGGGGTCAGCTCTCAGTTTTTGAGGTCCTAGAAGTGGGTCTGGTGCGTTTTTTCCTGCTTCAGTGTTTGGGTCTCTCTGGTTTGCTAGGCAGAGTGGTTGCAGTGTCTTCTATCTTTCTGCTATTGGAGTAGAGAGTGCATTCAATTTGCAGGCCATTTGGCTTTCAAGAAACCCCCGTGGGGGTGTTTGCGCTCTTTCTTTGACTCAGTAGGTTTTTCTAGTTGTTGCTTTAGGTTGCAGAGGTGTTCCTTCTGGTTTTCTGGTTTTCAGGTGTGTTTCGCTGTCTTCTTTGGGAGCTGCTGCTCTTTTCTTGTCTTGTGCAGGTTCTCTGTTTTCTTGCTGCCCTTCTCTTCCTTGGTTTTTCTGTTTTAGCTTGGTCCCTGTTGCTTAAAAGTTGTTTGGTTTTTCGGTTCTTCTTGCTGCTGGTTTTTGTTTTGGTTTGGCTCTGTAATTGGGTCGGGGCTGCATTGATCCATCAAATATTTAATACCAACTCTTTTTTATTGATTCATTTGCTATTTCTATTTGTTTTTATTTACTTGCATTACTTTGAAATTGAAATTGGAAGGGGGGTGTTCTAACGAGAATATGTGCATTAAGGCCTATTTTGAGTAAAAACAGAACTGTGGGGATAATCAACATATGGCAGTGTAACGATCCTTTGCAGACGATTGGTCAAAATCATTGGAAGTTGTAATCCTGTGCAATTGCTTTGTTTCAAAACATGGTTCAGATTGGTGTCAAAAACGGGCGCTGCATGTGCCGGTTTTTGAAACTTCTGCAGCTGCAGTGTGTCCATCCTATTCTGATTAAAATCGATTCAACTTGTGCCGATTTACAACACTTTAAAATTTTAAATATATTTATTACAGCTCTATTTTTCTAAAAATAATCCTAATTATAAAAAAAAATTTCCAAATGTTAGAAGGAAAAATTAAAATCGAGACTTTCCAATTATTAAAAATTATTAATTATATAGTTAAGCTTCAAAATAAATTTTATTTATCGTTTTAGTTGGCATTTTAGAGAAACTATTTGAATTGAATTATTTAAATAATGAAGATAATTTTGGATGGAAACTGAGATGAGGATGACAAGTAAAGTTTGGCCGACTATTAGACTAGGTGATAGAAGAAGTAAATGCAAGCACGTTCTCTTTTAAAGACAAAAAAACAAATTATTGCATTTATATGCAAACAAATAGCATAATCAATTATTATCATATGCGACAAAACATCATTTTGATGATATGTTCATTTCATTAATGTATTTTGAACGATACAAAAATGTATCACGTGACAATTTATTTTGAAAGATATTTTAAAATTATTGCGAGCCTAAATTGACGATGCAAATATTAAATTGACTAATTAATTATGCGTTTTTCATATTATTGATTGAATAAATCATTAAAATATTGGAACTTAATACTCTAATTATGCTTTAAAATATTATAAAAGCTACGAAAAGAAAAGAAAAGGAAAAGACAAAAGTAACCCCTCATCCAAGTGTTTTAAAACTTCAAATGTTATTAAAATTGAATCGGATAAAGAATCAGTAAGGCTAGATCTAGGTTTGCAATTCGACCGATTTAACCGAATTTTTTTCTATTTTTAAAATATCATCAATTATTATATATAATTTTATAAATATTATTGTATAAAAATTTTAAAAAATATTCATTAAATATTAAATATATATCACAAATATCATAATAATAAGTTACAAAATATAATTTCAATTTTATTATTATAAGTGATTAATTATGGATTTTTGAATATCATACGTTAGAAACATAAAAATACAATCGTATTATTAAAAAAATAATTGTTTAGATGGAGTACTAACAAAGCAAACATAAAAAACATTAACCTCGCATGTATGAGCATAATTATATTTAATTACAATAAATTTAAATAGATAATAAGTATATTAAATTATTAAGTGATATTTTTAGATTTTAAAATAATAATTTTTTTAAATAAATAAATAATAAAAATTTAATATATATATATATATTTTTATTATAATTAATTAAATATATAATAAATATATTAAATTATTAAGTGATATATTTAAAGATAAAAAAAATTGACTGATGATAGAGGAAGTAAATGCAAGCACGTTATCTTTTAAAGACAAAAATAATAATTGCATTTATATGCAAACAAACAGCATAATCAATTATTATCATACCGGACAAAACATCATTTTGATGATATGTTCATGTCATTACTGTATTTTAAACGATATAAAAATGTATCACATGATAATTTATTTTGAAAGATATTTTAAAATAATTGCGAGCCTAAATTAATGATGCAAATATTAAATTAACTAATTAGCTATGCGTTTTTCATATTATTGATTGAATAAATCATTAAAATATTTGAACTTTATCCTCTAATTATGCTTTAAAATATTATAAAAGATATGAAAAGAAAAGAAAAGGAAAAGACAAAAGTAACCCCTCATCCAAGTGTTCTAAAACTTCTATAAAAGCAGAAGATATGGGATTCAAAAAACCATCTCTCACTCGCCTGCTAGCTATCTCTGTAAGTAAATGAAATCTTTTCTCAGCATATGATATGGCATTGTTTTTTGCAACTTGAACATGTATATTTCCTATTACTTGCTCTGGTATATTAATTTTTTTTTGCAACTTGAACATATATATATATATTTCATATTAGCAGGTGGAATTGATTAAGTGCAAAAATGAAAGGAGATATGAAGGTGTGGATTGTGGTTGCAGCAACATGGTTTTGCCTTAGCAGCACTAATACAGTTGAATCAGCATCCAAAGTTTGCCCTAAAACCGAAATTAATGATGTTAATTATAATCTCAAACCACTTACCTTTAACACCATGACTTTCAATGTTGATGAAACTAACTCAGCTAAGGTCTACTCAAGCTTCCTAGAATCTTTCCGCAAAGAAGTAGAAAGTGATGATTCAACCTATGCAATAGCAATTTTATGTGAAGAATCAAGAATTCTTAAAGGCAAAGAGTTCCTTTTAATGGATGTAATCTCTCAAGGGACCACTATCACCCTTGCAATTCGGGTTGTAAATCTATATTTTGTGGCTTACAGAATTGGCACAACTTCATATTTCTTCAAGGATTCTGCTGCAGAAAATTTAAATCAAGTTCTTTTCACCGGCACAAAGCAAATCACTCTTTCATTTACCAGTTCATACACAAATTTACCGAACAGAGCCAATGTGGATATAGGCATCGCAGCACTTCGCGGTGCGATCAGTACTTTGCCTAAATATGGTCAGTCTGGAGTGGACATTACTTCTAGCATTGTGACTATTATTCAAACTGTGTCCGAGGCTGCAAGATTTACATTGATGGAACGGGCGATTAATGATAATTTCTTCCAAAGAATTCGACCAACGGCTACCATGATTAGCTATCAGAATAATTGGGAAAAAATTTCTAGAGGAATTATTAATTCTGTTAATGGAGTTCTTCCTGAGCCAATACAGTTGGATCAACCTGATGGTACTCCTTACTATGTCACTAAAGTCTCCCAAGTTCAAAGAAACATGGGACTCTTGCAATTCCCGACCAAGAGCCTTACAGAAGAAACCCTGATTGAGGAGTTGGTTTCAGTTGTGTGAATTAACTAATGAATTACTTGGTATGTTAATTTATCAGGAGCTACACTATGTATGTTGAATAAGGGACATCAATTATATGTGTCGTATGATGTCCAAAGTCTTATGCTTATGTTACAGTTATCTTTTCCCTTCGATTTTAGTAATATATGCTTGGTATATATCTCCTTCGATCTTTTTATTTTATTTTTTACTTAATTTATATTTTTTTAAAAGTGAACAGACTTCAATTTCAGTTATAACTAAATCAAACTGATTAAAAATTTAAATTTCATAAAGAGAATAAATAAAACATAATTTAAGTACTAACCAAATTAACCGATAATTGAAATTCTTCACCCATAATTGAAATTCTTCTTTATCACTAACTAAAACCGAACTTATCAACAATTCAAAAAAATTTATAAAAAGAATATAATTTTAAAAATTTCCAATCTTTGAGTTTAAATCCCAATTTTCTATTAAGAAATATACTGAGATGTCAACTGAAATTTGTATATTTTACCAAATTGAACTAAGTAAAATAGTTCAATTCGATTTTTAGTTAAAATCGAACTACGTCAAGGATGTGTAGTTCTTAAATTTTTTATACACTAATTAATTAATTATGAGCAGGAGCAGATACGCAAAATTTATAATAAAGAATGATCAAAGGAACCACCTTTTTACTAGCCATACCAAACTCATTCCCAAACCCTCCCAAGGTTGCAACAAAATCAACTCTGATGCCTCTGTTGACTGGAGGAACAATAAATGTGGATGGGCGGCGGTTGCTAGGGACTCCACGGATGCTATCTGTGCCGTCAACCATGGGAGATGTAGGGCGGCTCCGGCATTGGTTGCTTGTAAAATTATCCAACACGATTTCGACAATGACATTTTTGAAAGTGATGCCGCATCCTTGATCATGTTGGCTAAAGCTATATCTTAATTTTGATAACGATGAAACCTTAAATAAACTTTATTCTAAATTATGTTATAAGTAATTTAGCATCATGGTAATGGAGGGAAGGTCAATGGAGAATACCTATAGGTTTTTTGTAGACAACCTACCCTTCGGGTGGCCGGCATTTGGTGTGAGAAATATGTTCTCATGGTATGGGAACGTAGAACAAGTTTTTATCCCAAAGAAAATGAGTTCCAAGGGAACTAAATTTGGATTTGTTAGTCTGAGTACACCAATCAAAATCGATCTTATTCTCAAGAAGTTGAATGGAGCTTGGATGGGAAATCGAAAAATCCGAGTTAACTTGGTGCGATACAGCAACAACAAAGAGGACAAGAAGAGGACATATGCTACGGCTACTAAATTGGGTCTGTGTAGTGAGGATGGCAAACGGAAGGATACATCCATAAATCTTAGTGCTGGTTCGGTGAACTTTCAGTATGAGGTCACAGATGAAGACAGAGAGTGGCTGGATAGAAGTCTAGTTGGCTGGTTACATCAGGCTCAAAGCATCATGAACATTCAAAATGCTATGTTAGATCAGGGCTATTTCTCCTGCGAGTGTAGACCAATGGGAGGTAATCTTGTTTTGCTTACCTTTCCTTCCTGCATAGAAAAAAATAAAATGCTGGAGCCAGGTACAAGTTGGTTGAATGAATGGTTTGAGATGATTAAATCTTGGGAGCCTACTGATATTTGTAAAGAGCGTTATACGTGGTTAAGGTGTGATGGTTTCCCTTTGCACGCTTGGAACCCGACTTTTTTTTCTACTATTGCTTCATTATATGGCAATTTTATCAGTTTAGACGACAACACTAGCAAAAAACGTTGCTTAGATGTTGCTAGATTTCTTGTCGCGACTCCATCTATATCTTTGATCAATGATACTCTATCTACCAGTATTGATGGGATATCATATTCATTTAGAGTTATAGAGGAGCCATCTAGCTTTTGTCCGGATTTATTCATTAAAAGGTCTGTTAAGTCTTCAATGGTGAATGTAGAATTGCAAAAGCCCGGATTGCAGGCCACCAGAGAAGCTGAAAGATCACCTTCACCGATTTACTCGTGGAGAACCTCTGAAAACAACTCTCAAATGGCGCACTCAGCCCACTGTCAATCCGCATGCTCGACAAGCCAGTCTGGAAAAGAAGATGCTTCTGGTGTTAATTCTTTATTGCCGCACTCACCCCATTGTTTGACCACTTCCCCGACAAGCCAGCCAGGAAAGGAAGATGATTCCTCTGTTCAAGGTAATTGTAATGGTAACAGGCTTGATTTAGTTGAGTCGGAAAATAGATTAGATCTAGTTGAGCTGGGCCAAGATAGTAGATTTGAATTGGTTGAGTTAGGTTCAGACTCCTTAAATGATTTTGTTTCTAGGCCTAAAGCTCAAGATAGTTACACTCTTAATGGGCTTGACTTAGTGCCTTATGCTGATAGGCCCACCGAGAACAAGGAAAACAGTTTGAGTTTAAACGAGGTAGTTGTTCAGATCGGATCTAATGGCAAAGCTTACTCAAAGTCGGGGAAGAAAACAACAAAGGCAAAAAAAATCCGTTCGTTCTACATTCTTGACACAAACAAATCCACTTTTCAGTTTCCGAATCTGAAAAAGAAAAAGGGAAGAAAACCAAAGAAAAAATCAAAAAGGTTTGAAGTTGCTGTGAATTCGTTTCCCGATGAAATCGATTCAGACGTTATTGCAGGTGATTCTCTGTCTGATGGATGTATTTTTAATGTTAATGAAAGGCTGGGTAGAGTAGGATCAGAGGAGTTTATTTCCCCACCGGATGAGGCACAAAAAGTTTTAGAAGTGGCTAAGCTGCTGGGTCTGGTTTTACCAGAAAATAGAGAAGATCTGCTTGCTTATCTAGTCAGATCTAAAGAACAGGACAGGGAAAATTGGGAGAAATTGAAAGATGGGAAAGATGGGAAATAATTTACATTAGTCTCCAGGAGCGCCTTCAGGTAGCAGTAGATAGGTGGAGTAGAGTTGTTGGAGGATTAGTGGGGTTTTTAGTCCTTTTAGTTGTGGTGGTTATTCATCAGTTTTCGTATCAGGGATGTTGTGGTTCTGCTGGCTTTCTTGGCTGTTTAGAAATCTTTCTGGTGGCTTCTTGCTTCATGTTTTCTTGCTTCTTCTTTCGTATGATCGGGTGGCCGTTTTGTTTTATTCTTTTGAGAACAGCTGCTGATCTCCTTGATCTGGGCTTTTCTTCGAGAAGTTTTTGAAGTAGGCAGTGGAATCAGCTCTCAGAAATTGAGGTCCTAGCAGTGGTACTGGTTCGTTTGTTCCTGCTTCAGTATTTCTGTTTCTCGGTTTTGTTCGCTGTCTTCTTTGGGAGTTGCTGCTGATTTCTTGTCTTGGGAAGGATCTTTGCTTTCTTGCTGCTCAGTCGCTTCCTTGGTTTATTTGTTTTAGCTTGGTCCCTGTTGTTGGTTTTTGTTTTGTGTAGGTTGTTCTTCCTTTCTAGGGGGCTATTTTAGCTTCTTTTGTTTAGTCTGTTCAGTTTAGTTTTTTGGAGGTCTTGCTTTCTGGTTTGTTTGTTTGGGTAGCCTGTTTTCCGGTTCCTCTGTTTGGCTCTGTATTTGGGTCGGTGCTGCTCTAGGATGTGTAGGGAGTTGTAGCCAGCCCTGTTCTGTTTTGCAGCTGGCTTTGTATTTTGTTGCACGTTGCTGGGACTGGTTCAGCTTGCTAATTTAAATAAATTCTTCTGCTTATCAAAAAAAAAATGTTATAAGTAATTTCTACAGGAAATTTTTATGTATTTTCTGATACAACTATCAAAAAAAATGATGATTATATTACTTCAAGTATAGACACAAAAAAAAAAAATTTTGAAGAATGTCTTAGTACGTTAGAAAATAGAATATTAAATTACAAAATTAAATTGAGCCAAACTCTCCCTATTTATGCTTGCATTTTATTTTTAAAAATTGCATACAAATATTTTGAAGTCGGAAAATGAACTTTTAATCAAAACTGATCTTTTCAAGAAATATTTGCTTCGAAAATAGTATTTTAGAAAATAAACTTCTAACTGTATCAAATTTTTAGACAAAAATTTGAATTTCGTTACAGAATATATAAAATAATTGTTAGTTTTTTTTATTTATTTTTCCGTTTTATCCTACAACGATTATAAACGGCTAGTTTTGATTTTCAATAGTTATAACTGAATTTTGGATATAAATACATATTATTTTACCTATTAAAAGGTTAGAGAAAAGTTAAAAAAATATTTTTATCTCTTGAAAGAAAAAACTTTATATTTTTAAATCTCACTTTCTATATTTTTTACACTTTATTCTTTACATACCATTTCAAATTTAATTATAGCATTGGTTGTAATTATTTGTAAGAAAAATTATATTATAAAAAATTGTGAATTGAGTTGGTTACAACGTACTTTATGAAAAATTCTATTAAGTGTTTTATGTATCTTTTATTTTATCAAAAAAATTTTGAGTAGATATATACATTTAGAATTGTATATTGCATGACTCTTACCGTTAAAAGAGTTAAGAATTGAGAAAAAATTTCAAGAATAAGTCTTGAGGAGTGAACAAAAAAAAAAAAACTAAACCACTATAAATTTTGTATGTTTGTTTTTCTTCTCATTTTAATACAATTCTGGTTTGATATTCTGAAAGTTGTGTTTTCAAAATTGTTTTAAAATGATTTTTGAAATATTCATATAAATCTTGCACACACATTTTTAGAATTATATTTGAGATTTTGACGGAGAAAAACTTGTAAAATTTGGGTAAATTTTTGTATTTGATTATTGTGTGTTAATTGTCAGAATTCTACATATACATATATTTTTGTTCCATTAGAAAAAAAAAAAAAGAAAAATTTTAGAAATTCAATTCATCTCCTGTTGTGTGTCTTTGGAACTTACAGATCGAAGTCTTCAAAAAAGACCTTCCCACTCCATGGGAGCTTAGGAATATTGTTAATAATATTTTTGCTTTTCTGCTTCTTTTTGTTCAGCCTCTTTTGTTTTTGTGCAAAGAACTGTTAATAGGATTGCAGACTTTGTAGCTCTGCATACTAGAATTTGAAGCATTACAACCAATGATGAAATAAAGTATATGACACAGATTTGTGCTTCCCATAGAAAGAAAAACTGCTTAAAATTTCATACTTTTAACATGTACGTAGATTACACTGCAAATTTTAATTAAAGGATGGCGCCATGATGATTCTTCTTCTGTTGAAGATATTGCCCCTTATATAACTGTTAAATGGCAAACTACTGTAATCTTACAAATGCAGACCAGATATCAGTTACTCTGCCTAGTATTTGGCCAATTTCTTGTTAGCTAGACCAAACACTTATCACTTACTGCCAGCTTGCACGGTTTCAAAACTAACGGTTTCGCTTTTTATGAGTGGTGAAATTAGAACAAAAACTAAATGGAAATGGTTTTACGCCGTTTCGATTTTGGTTTGAAATCGAAAATTTTATTTGATTTAAAAATTATTTTAACCAATGAGTATAGGTACAATTTTTGAAAATAATTCAAATCTCATATTATTTTATTTACAAAATTTAAATTATTTTTTCATAACTTGTGAATAAAGTTTTCGTTTGTATTTATAATACAAATAACACACACACACATATATATATATAACGACCATTCAGTTTCGGGTTTATTATACAAAACTATCAATTTGCTGTTTTTGTTACGGTTTAAAACCGTGAACTGTTGATTATCGTTGGAATTCAGTTTTGACAGATTTAGTTTCAAATAAATTTGGATTTGAAATTTTGAACTATAACAGTAGCGAACTCTACCCAGCGTTGCTCGGGGCTGGTTGTTTCTGGTTGAATCCGTTTCAAATTGAGGCCTTTAGTAATGTGAATTGGGCTGGTTTCCCAATTACAAGAACACTTATTACTGGCGCGTGTGTGTTCTTGTCTCTCGGGTAACTCTCTTACTCCCAGAAAGTCTAAAAGGCAGACCGCCATTTCTTATTCTTTTGAGGCAGAATATCATGCTCTTTATATATAGTAGTTGTTAGTAAATTAGCAAGTTAATTATGTTGGGATTTTTTAGACCGATATAATAAATTTCATTGCACTAAAATATTAAATTAAGCTCGTGTATATATTTATAAGCTTATAATTAACAATTACTTTAAGGGATAGTACAGCAGAAATTCTAGTAACAGGTTTCAAGAGCAATAAAAGTCCTACCATCTATTATTTAGTTCGAGCCACAATCTATGGTTTCAAGGTGGTCCGTCCACTTAGTATGGCTATGGACTGTACCCTCCATCCATCGGACAAAAATAAGTTCATTTTATGAATGAATTGAGTAGGGTGATACTGTGTGAAACATAGCAGTCTATTATCGGGTTTCGCAAGAAGTTAAAGGTTGTACCCTTGTCTGAGTCAGAAACACTTTTGCCTTATCAACGAGGACATGCTAGAGGTTTTCCAAGAGCAATGATATGAGAATAAATCATGTAACAGAGCTGTCATTCATCCTTCGTTGAGAATTAATTTTCAAGAATTGGCATTTGTTTTAACACACAACGATAATGAGCATCGATGATTTTTCAAAATTTTTCACAATAAAGTAAATATCAAAGATAAATTAAGAGTCGACTTTTGGCCCAGCACTTTTAAAGGAGGCAATAGAAGAAAAACACGTATTCACAAAACACAACAAATAAATTAATTGCATGTGCATATGCAAACAAACAGAACTATTTACAACATCAAATCCAACCTAAAATTAAATATATGTAATTTTAATCAATTAATTAATATCGTTTCTAGGGATAATCACAAACAAAAATCTCAATATTTTAATTAATTTACAATTAAAACCGTACAGTTTAAAATGTAACAATTAGACTCTTAATATTTTATGGATATTTCAATCTAATTCATTCATCAATCATTTCATTAAAACTAATTGAAATATCAAATTTATATTAAGAAATTAATTTTTTTCTTTTCTTTAGACAGTTAAAAATTAATAATAATTATCATTTGCATGCATATAACTAATTTTAATATTAAGTCTATCTGCCCCATCGAATAAAATCGTTTACATGCATGTAACTAATTTTAATAGCAATAGAAGTCTCACAACCTTGACTCATAATTCAATACATAGTTTTTTATATATAGTTGTTACTGATAGTATTTAGATCTGGCCTTAACCTATTATTTAATTAATTTTAAAAATAAATCAAAGGTGGTCCGTCAATTTATCCTTTACCAGCTGAGATAGCTACTATGGACTAAATAAATAATTTGTCTTTTTTTTCATTAAAGTCGTAGTTTATAGCTTTTTTTTTTTTCAATTAAAGTTGGAGTTTTAGGCTTTTTCTAAAGTACACCTAATATCGACTTTACCCTCTATCCATTAGCTAAAAATAATTTCATATCGTGAATAGTAGTGTCCGATAATTTGTGACCGTTGAATGAATGGAGAGAATACAGGCATGCTATAAGAAACGCAGCAATTGTCGGCTTCCTCGAGAAGTGAACGGTTCTGGCGTTGTAAGAGTCAGAATCGATAATGATATGTTCGGTTGAATAATCAAATTGAATCGAAAATTAAAATTTTTAAATTTTAATTAATTAAATTAAATTATTTAAATAATTAAATATTAATCGAATTAAATTTTTAGATTGATTCAATTAACAGTAAAATCGAAAATTAAAATTATTTTTAAAAAAACAATTTTTTTTTTAAATTATACAAAATTATAAACCATAATATATTAAAATAAAAATATTTAAATTGTATAAAATAAAAATTTAAATTAAAGATATAATATCAAAATATATAATAAATAATATAATAAAAATCATTAAATAAATTTTTTTATTCAATTAATTTTCAATTCAATCGTCGAAATTTTAAATTATTGGCTAAAAAATAGAAATTAATAATTGATAAATATACTTATATAATTTACAATTCAAAATAAAATAATTTATATATATAAAATAATTATTCAATTAAAAATTTAAAAAATTATCTAATTATATAAAATTTCGATCGATTTAATTTTTCTGTAATTTTTAAAATTAAACTTTTTTAAAATTTAAAATCAAAATTAAACAAAAAAAATCTAACTAAATTAAAAAAAAAGTAATCGATTTGATTTTTTTTTTTATTAGAACCGAAGTTTGCTCGCCCCCAAGATGTACGAATCAAGGGGAACATGCTTGAAGGTAAAGAACAATGATATGAGAATAAATCACTTGTTATTCACTGTTTGTGGTGCATGATTTTTCAAGAATCGATATTTATAATAATGAGCATCGATGATTTTTCTAAAATTTTCATAATAAAGTAAATATGGAGGATAATTTTAGAATCAAATTATGGAAGGTAGCACCAGCTTTTGGCCAAGCACTTTGGATGTGGAGATAAAGGAAGTAATGGAAGAGCAACACGTATTAACAAGAACACAACAAAGAAATTAATTGCATATGTGACAGAAATATTTATAGCATCAAGTCCAATCTAACAGAAAATCTGTCCATGAGGATCGTTCTTTTTTTCACCTCTTTCATCATCAATTTAATAAAGTTACTACTATGCAATGCCTAAATAATAGTTTTTAGCTTGCTGGATCTTCTCAGCTATAATGGATAATTAGAATGTAACTTGAAACTAATTGGATCCAACTAATAAATATCTCGATTCCAATAATTTAATAAAGTCACCATTCACATTATACCAAATTTTGATGATTTTAACATACTTTATCTTTAAAGTAGGTGGGGTTTTTTGAAAAAAAATTAATATTAAATTTTTAAAATATAAATATTTAATACAAAAATTTGTAATAATTTAAGAATTTAATGATATATTTTTTCAAAAATAAATAAAACATATGAGCAGGTAGAATTTGTATATTTCAAATGAGGATGCATTTTAAAAAAAAAAGTAGGTGGAATTATGGATAGATCAATCGACACTACCTCATGAATAGTGTCTACCCATTACATCCCTCCATCAGTTCCCTTAATTAAAGGTTATGAGCAAAGGACAAATTTGATTGACACAAGAATGCTCTAGACACCACTGATTTTTACTAGAAGGAAATTACTATTTTCTCTTGGAAATTTTCTGAATTCTATTATATGTTTTAAATTACTTTTTGAGCTAAAGTGTCTCAATATGTATATAAAAAGAGTTCATTTGATATGTTAGATATATTGTATGTAAGTATAATTTGAATACTTAATTAACTTTAAATTTAATTCGAACTTTTATTTAAAATGTTATTATTAATAAAAATTGATAAAAAAATCGAAAATATAGTTAACCGTAAAATCAATTCGAAATCGAACAAATTTTTACGGTTAATCGATCCGAAGAATTTGATTACTGTTTTTAATTTTTATATTTTTGATTAATAATTAAAGTTTAAATTTTTAAATACCGATTAATCATTAGTCTACGGTTAATAGGTTTATATATATATATATATATATATCTTTATTTTTTCTCTATTTCTCTCTAAAATTTACATAAAATAATACTTTAAAATATATTTAAATTATATTTTTATTTTTATACTTTAATTTTTTATATTTCTCTATAAAATTTATATAATACTTTAAACTAAATTTATATTATATCATTCTCTTTAATTATATAACAATATTTATATATAATATACAATTAACTTTTATATATGTTTTTTAATCATACATTAGTGTTCATATTTTACTTAATAGCATTTAATTATATTATTATTCAAAATTTTATTTGACTTAAAATCAAACATAGTAATTTTCAATAAATATCAAATCTATTTTATAATATTAGCTATTAATTTATAAAATATAAATTTTGGCTAGTAAATTATGTTTGTTTCATAATTTTTATATTAAATTACTTTACATATTGAAAATTGAATTAAACTTTATCTAATTTTTTTATATAATTTTATGTTATAAATTTTAATGGTTAACCAAACCGAAAAATCGAAACTAATAGACTGGTTAACTGAATATAACGGATTGGTTAATAGTTAATAATTTTAAAAAATCGATATTAATGAACTAATTAATTTTTTTACTTATGGACCGATTAACCAGTTCATGCTCATTCCTAAATGACATACTTAACCACATAAACGACGAGATAGAATAAATAATAGAAGAGAAACACGTATTGACCCATGTGACATATTTAACCCCATAGACTAGTGGTGTGCAAATGATCGGTTCGGTTTTATTTTGGATCGAACCAAAAAAAATTAAAAACTGAAATTTGAAACATATAAGAAGTGAACCAAAATCGAAATTTATAAAATCAAAAATCGAATAGATCGAAATAATTTTGGTCAGTTTGATTCGATCCAACCAAGTTTGAGTTAATATGGACCGTTCCTGGTCCAGTTCTAGGCCTGCCTACAATTTGGTTTGGTGAGCTCTAATTTAATCCAGTTTCATTGCTACAGTAAAAAAAGATTAAAGTAAAAAAAATAAAAGTAATTTCATATGAATATTTATTAATTTTTTATTAACTTTAAATATATTAAATATAAATTATTTAATAAAAAATATATTTTAATTTTAAATATTCATGTTTGTACCAAATGAATATTTATTATCAATTATCAATTCTACAACAAATTTAATTTTTAATTTAATCATTAATACTCTAGTAGAGATGGAACATTAAAATTATTTATGATATATTAAAATGAACATGAAATAAAAATTCGTTTTGTAAATGATTAATAGATTAATTTCTTTTATGTGAAGCCATATAGCGATTCTTATAAACTATCTCATTCCTTACAAAGGGATTAATTTGGAGTATTACTTCAATGTACCAATATACATCCTTAAGCATAGTTGAATTAAGGGTGCATATATTTAGATTTTGTTTAATAAAAGAAAAAGTATTCCTTCTATATGCTTATTTATCAATAAGCAATAATATTGGACGTTAAATAAAAATATAAAATATTAATTTTTATCCAATGGTTATGTATATTAGTGTGCAAAAATCTAAAATTATTTTTCCTAAAAATTCACATTATCTTCGTATATTTGATCCGGTCAATTAAATGAATTCGTGTACACTATATGCACGTTCATACCGAATTAGAACTCTATATTACCTGTTACCTTTAAAAAAAAAATTGGATGTCTCCAAAAGTATTTATTTATTTTGTGTGCTGTTCCATAGATGAATTATAAAATTGTGGGTGAGCCTATTTTTTTTATATAAATCTTTTTGGAATTTAATTTCAAATAAATGAAACTGATAATGTGAAAGATTCCATTTTCGGCAGTCCTCCACATAATAAAAGAGATGGAACATTAAATTGAGTAACTCTATGACTCAATTTAATAAATTAAGGATTTAAATTTATATTTTAATTTTATACATAGCAAAATAATTTATCAATTATACAACGAATTTAATTTTTAATTTAATCACTAATACTCTACTACTTAATTTAATACATTAAAAATTTAAATTTTAATTTACTTTTAAATTTTAATTTTAATTTACTTGTAAAAAAATAAAGTAAAAAAAAATTGAGAATATTAATACTCTACTACTCAATTTAATAAATTAAGGATTTAAATTCATATTTTAATTTACTTTTAAATTTTAATTTTAATTCACTTATTAAAAAAAATAAAGTAAAAAAATTGAGAACACTAATACTCTGCTACTCAATTTAAAAAATTAAGGATTTAAATTTATATTTTAATTCACTTCTAAATTTGAATTTTAATTCATTTGTAAAAAAATTAAAATAAAAAAAATTATTATACTACTCAATTTAATAAATTAAGAATTTAAATTTATATTTTAATTCACTTTTAAATTTTAAATTTAACTCACTTGTAAAAAAAATTAAAGTAAAAAAATTGAGAACACTCATATACTACTATTCAATTTAATAAATTAAGGATTTAAATTTATATTTTAATTTACTTATAAAAAAATTAAATTAAATAAATTGAAAAATAAAAAAATATGTGCCGGATTTGAACTCAAAGCCTAATGATCTTAATAGAGTTTCACACCACTACTAAGTTAGGATGTCTATTTTAATATTATAATACTATAAATTATATATATTTAAAAACTTCAATTTTTTCGATTTTTTAATTTTAAAAATCAAATCAAATCGATTAAATTAATTTTATATTTCAATTTAAAATCAAACAAATTAAAAATTAAATTAACCAAACTAAATATACTAAAATTCATTCGATTCGATTATTCACGCCATAGCATAAACAATGACTTTTGGCCGCATCTTTTACAAGGAGATAGAAGAAGTAACAGAAGTACGAACTAACTTCCTACTCTTGAAAAAAAAATCTTATTTAGCTCTACAAAATAATATTATTATAAATAGAAAGAGTGAGGAAAAGGAAAAGACCAAATAGCCCTTAGCCGTGCGTTCTAGTCCTCTATAAAAGCAAAAGAAATGGGATCCTAAGAAACAAGTCTCACATCTCTTAATTTCTCAGCTGCTTTCTTCGTAAGAAAAAAATATTCCAACTTATCCTCTTTTTATTTTTTTTGGCGGCTGTTATATAATTTTGAGCTGATATTGTTTTTCATTGTCTACGTTAATGGTTATGTTGATCTTCCAGTAATCCATTAAATTGAACTCCAGGGCTAATTGATCATTGTTCTTGAAAGCAATTAGTATTTTCTCACGTGATGAGTAGATAATATCTTTTGACATTTAGATTAGTTTTCTGCTTCATTAGTTGATACTGAGGCAATGTTATTAATTTTGACAGGTGATCGGTGCAAAAAATGGGAGGACCTATGAAGTTGTGGATGTTGGTGGTGGCAACATGGCTGTGCTGCACTAAAGTTGCATCGGCTTCAAAAATTTGCTCTACAGCTGCAAACGACGATGGCAATTTCGCACTTAACTTGGAATCCTTGGTCTTCAACATTGACGATAACACCAGCCCCCAAGACTACGTAGCTTTCGTGGACAAGTTGCGAGATACAGTGAAAAGTGGTGAGAAAAGCAATGACATTCCAATTCTGTACCAGAAATCCAAAGTTCCTTCAGACAGAGAGTATGTTATGTTGCAGCTCACTTATTACGGTGACACCATCACAATGGCAATAGATTCTACCAATCTAAATCTTGTGGCTTATGCAGCTGGCACTATTTCCTACTTCTTTAGGAATTCTTATCAAGATTTAAAAGATAAACTTTTCCAAAATGCCTTAAAGAGAGTTCAAATGCCATTCAATGTTCGGTATTCAGAATTGGGTGGGAGAGATGGTGTGGAATTAGGACTTTCTCCACTACAAGACTCGATCAGAGCACTCCGTCAATATGATCCTAAACAAATGAAAAACATAAAGAGGGCTGTTGTGGTTGTTAATCAAATGATTCTAGAAGCTGCCAGATTAAACATTGTTGAAAGGCAAGTGACCACTGATTTCGATCAAGGATTTGTTCCAGTTGATGATGTTTTTAGCTACGAGGATAATTGGAAAGCACTATCCAAAGCTATTCAAACAGCCACAGAGGGAAATTTCCAAGAACCAATTGAATTGTTGACACCATCTGGTTCTCCTAAAGAGGTTAGCAAAGTTTCGCAAGTAAAGGATAACATGGGGATCTTGTTGAACGCAAAGACAAGCAGCTCTGGAATGCTCCATGATCGCGTTCAGGAGAAGTGGTTGTCTGGATTAAGCCGCAAAGTAATAGACTCTGTTGTGTAATGGAGTCGCCCGTCTTTTAATATAATCTGTCTACCTTAAATAAAGGACATCAAAATATATATGATAATATTTGATGTCCCGGTTTCGCACTTGTATTGTGTGTCATAGTAATGTAAATGCTTAATATGAGGAATGAAGTATCTTTTTTCTTCTTCTTTTTCTTATAATTTATGTGGATGCTTATGCTAGTTCACCATTTGTTTTTTTTCTTTCTTTTCCAATACTACGATACTTGAATTATATGCATGTATAATATTAGACTTTATTCACTTAAGGATGACGAGAGATCTTGATGATCTAATCCGACCCGTAAAATTTTGAGCTATACAATTATGCCCCAAAGTGCATGGTAAGCACGATTGTGATAAAAAAAATCAGATTTTATGGTTAACTGTAAAATTAATTCAGAACCAAATCAATTTTTATAGTTAATCAAATTGATTTTTGTGAATTAGTATTTTCATATTATAAGTTTTTAAAATTATTATTATGGTTACAGTTTAATCATTTAAAAAATCAGTAGTTACGTTTAACTGACAAATTCGCATTTATTTTTATATATATATATATATATATATATATATATATATATATATTCTTCAAACTATTACTCTTTTTGTTTCAAAGTGCGGATTTATTTTGTATTGAAATGAAGAATCAGAATGTATACAGCTAAAAATGGAGAATTATAATTTGAAAATTGAGAAATTAGCATTATTTAGTAGATTATATTTTTATTTTAAAATTTGTTTGGTTATATATTTGTATTTTATGTTGAAATTTATTTGGTAATGATTATATTTGATTTATTATTTTTATTTTTAATATTTTCAACAATTGAAATAAACTTTACAATTTACATAATTTATTATATTTACATGTTATAATAATGTTTAATGGTTAACAAAACATTAACGAAGTAAAAAAATAAAAACTGATAAACTGGTTAATCAAAATTATTGAACGAGTTAACTTTTAATGATTTTAAAAATCGTATTAAAATTTTAAAAATCCAATAGTACTGCACTTATTACTAAAATTTGACAGTGAACCGTCTATACTATTAAGAAAGGGTGAAGATATCAAAAGAAAAATAAAAAAAGGAAAGAGGAGTGCATGCAAATTTGAGAGTAATATTACCATTAAAACGGTAAATCTAAATTTTAAAAACAAAAGGAATGATTTTTAAAAAATAAATTTAAAAATGGTATTTTGTATAATTTCATACATCACTCCAAACTCAAAATAATTATATAAAAGAGAAATATATAAAACTTTTCACAAAATGAGGATCACTCGCACCTACGTGTCACTTTTTTTATTTTTTTCCCTCAAAATAAGTGCATTATTCATATGGATGATCACAGAGCAAAAAATCCCTATTCCCGGTAGGAAATTGCCCCGAATGAGGCGAAAAATTCCTGAAAAATTTTCCTGTGGAACGGAGATGGAGAAAAATTATTTTCCGACTTAGAATTCGGGGCGGGGACGGAAATTGTGATCCCCGTCCCGAAATTTTTTCGTTCCCAAAATTTAATTACTAAATCTAATTATATTTATATAATTTAGTTTGAAGTTATATTTAATTTTAGTTTTGTCAATTGTTAAAATTTATATTAGTTTGATTTGTAATTGAATTTATATTTTTAATTATTAAATATTATATTTTAATTATAATTAATTATTAAATATTATATTTTAGTTATAATTAATTTTTTTAAAAAAATAAAAATATTTTTTATGCGGGAACGAAAATTTCTGCAGAGATGGAAATCCCCGCGGGGACGGAAACGGGGAGAATTTTTTCCCCGAAATACTATTGGTCTCCGTTCTGCCCCCGCCCCGCCCTTGCATGGGGCAGTAGGTGGGGAGGCCCTCCCCGCCCCCGTCCCGCAATCATCCATAATTTATCCCTTCGGTTTCTGTGGTGGGTTTTTTTTTCCTGCCCCATCAATACACGACCTTTTGTATGGATGGATCCCACCCTCTTTTCTCAATGCAGAATGAAACCTCAATTAAAAATAAAAATCGTAAAAATAACATTCAACTAGAAAAAAATAAATAATAGAGAAAAATTATAAAAATACACATTTAGTTGACTCATTTGCTATTTGTCCACCTATTCTTTTTGGAAATTAATTCAATTCATATGAATAACGTATTCATTTGTTTTCGAAACATTAATTTTATCTCTATGGTTCACATTTTACTTATTTTGTTTGTAATTGCCTTTTAAATTAGATATAATTACAAACTTTTGATCAAAATTACAAATTATTCATTTTAGAGAAAAAAATTGAATAATTAATAAGAGAATAATAGTAATTATATAATTCTTTTTCATCAATTAACCAAAAAAATTAATGCCAATGTTAAGTCATAAAAATTGTATATTTATAATTGACTTTTACTTGTCATTTTGCAAATTTTTCAGTCAATTTCAAAGATTTTTCACTTGTTTATTGATTTTGCTGACTGTATAAACAAATTTTGAAAAAATATATATTTTTAAGACTGATTGGAATTGATCTAGAAGACACTTAATTTTTGAAGCAGTTTTGATGTAAAAACTATTGAATATCAAAATTTGGCAAGGTCAAAATTTAAGCCTTGTCCAAGGGACTTTGTCAAAGGGAGTCCGACAATACTTAACATCATTTTAAGTTTGAATCTTGTGTAAGTTTACCATAGCCGCCACCTCTGCTCTAGATTATAATTAAGAATGTTAAAACTTTAGTTTATGTAACACTCTTATCACACCTACCACTGTTTTGGTACGTTATAGGCCGGAATTTTTTTTTTAACTTATGTTTGTTACTTAATAACTCTTAGGTTATAACTTATTCGTCGAAAATTTATAATTGTCCAATTTACTATATATTTAATAAAATTTTTACAATATAACGACTGTACATGCTACTAGTCCGCTGAAAAGCAGATAATTCTCACAGCCTCTTAGAGGCACAACAACAATATTATACCAATCACATTCATTCATTTCCATATCATAAATATACCAAAACATAATTCATCCATCATAATCATTCACTAATACAATCTCATGTTCACTTATTACATATCCAAAATATTAACTTTATATACATACCAAAATATTAATAACAAAACATTTAAAAGAAGTCTTGCAAGGTGTATTCTTGCTTCCGTTTCTGAATACCTGCAAGCAGTAATAACTACGCGCTGAACACAAAACATGGTCAGTGATGACTAATAATCGATACATTTCTTACAAGTCATCTAGTTTGATTAAATAATATATAATCATTATACTAACCTTTTCAAAGCCAAACTTTTGCAAAATCAATGACTTTTCTTTTTGAGCATCAATTTGGTTTTATCACATTATTATTCCTTTTATGCTTATCTTTTACTAAACTTTCAATTTAACTCAAAACTTTTAATTTTGTTCACATTTGCCCTTTTTTATCGCGAAATTATCAATTTACCCTTATTAAGCTTATTTTTGGTTTTTAAGCTAATAATTGAGGTAGTTTACATTAATATACACTTATTTTGATATTTTTGTGTAAAATTATATTTTAATCCCTGTTGACTATAAAATTTCATTTTTAAGCAATTTAACCATTAATTAACTATTTTACCCTTATTTATGCGATTCTTACTTAATTTGCTTAATTTCTACATTTTTGGAAAAAAAATACCATTTTACCCCTAAACATTCATTTTCATCACTTTAGTCCTTTTTCACTTTTAATTGTTATTTTCCATTATCTTTTAACGTTTTTTAGCATTTTACTTACATTATGCCCCAAGTATAGATCCAGTAGAAAATGTCAGAACGAATACACGGAACATGAACCCCATGAGCCACCACTAATAAAGAAATAATTCTCAAGGAATCATTTCTCATAGAACACTGCACTTTACATTTTCACTTTACATTAAAGCTATGGAGATCAGAGATCATATCCATAACAAAGCAAGTCACCATAACTTATACCGTGGTAAAGATATTCCTATGGCTAGCCAATTATATCATGAACTAATTTTTACTGCCTGACTATTTCTAAGGGCACGATAATAATTACTTTATTAACATTTTTAATTTCAGAAAAATTTATTGGTTGACTTTTTATTTCCTTTTTTCATTAACTGTGAATTAATTTCATATTAATCTAGCTTTTACATTTTTACTTAATTATTCATTAATAATTCATTATTTTCCACTATACATACTCACTATTTTCTTTCAAAAATATTCTAATAATTCCAATAAATGCTATAAAAATTCATATATGAATTATTTTACATTTACTACCATTTTTCACTTATTTCATGAATTGTTTCACAATAATTCAAAATTTTTTCTATATATATACACATTAAATAAGCTTTAAAATTCTCAATTTAATTCCAAAAATTCTTTAAAAATCCATAAGCACTAATTATTATATCTATAATTAATTTAGGCTATTATTTATTAATTATATGCAAAATTTCCTTGATTTTTTCTTATAGAATAATTCGTCCACCTATACTAACCCACCTTAAAAAATTTTCTACTTAACTTTAGGCCTTTAATTATTATTCTACAAGGTTCAATTCTACTTTTCTCATATTAATTGCAATATTTAAGCAATTTAACAATTTTTTTTCTAATTACATAAAGAAAATAAATTTCAAAACATAGAAAATGTAAAGTTTTGTTAGCCACTTACCAAAATCACTTGCTCAATGGTGCCTAAACTTCCTTTTTTTTCCTTTATTTTTGGTTACCCTTCCTTGATCTTCTTCACCTAACATGGCCGGCCATTAGGGTTCATTAAATCTTTTTTTTTTGTCCTCAAATGAAATATTTAAGCTCATATTTGCATTCTACACCTCAAAAACTATGGAAAAATACTAAATAATAAATTTAAACCAATTAATTTCTTAAACTCTACCTTACCTTTTTTTTCTTTTCCAACTTGATTTCTCCACTTTCCTTGCTCAAATCAATTGATAGAAGTTATTTTAGTGGTCTAGAGGGATGAAATTTCAGTTGTTATGTAGAGACTTAATGAAAATTTTGAGTGATCTTGAAGAAAATAAGAGAAAGGGAGAGAGAGAGCCAATTCGGCCTTGTGGGAGAGGATGAGAGAGCTGGAAATTTCTGGGTTTTTCTCAGATTTTTCCAGCTATTTATATCCTCCAACATGGGCCTAAGAGTGGGCTAAAAAATGGGCTTAGCCCAATTAAATTATAAGGCCCAATTTAGGCCATTTAAAGCCCAATTAAAATTCTCTAATTTCTGATCTTCAAATCACTTCAAAAATGATTTCATCACTCTTATCACATCAAAAATAGCTAGTATACAAATTTTCGGCTTAATCGGAGTCCGTTATCGATCTAATTCGATAACTGCCGGTATCACTTAAAAATTCAATTCTCATTACTAAAATATTCTACATAAAAATTCATGTAGACATGCAAAATCTGACAATTTTGAAGTTCATTTACTATTTTTAAAAATTTATGCAAAATCAAGTCACTTTCTCTACAGGAAAATTGACTCGCCACTTTTTTCGTATTTTTGACTTTTCAAGGCCCATTTGACCTCAGTTTCACTTCAAATTTCAACTTCTGACTCACCATGACCAATACTTTTCGATGGTCCAATAAAATATTTTTTTACTTTCGGGTGTACTTTTCGATCCGAAAAATACTATTTACCATCGAAAAGTACTGTTCACAGCTGATCCGATATTGAGGCTATTACAGTTTATCAGTCAAAAGGTAATGTTTTTAAGAGCTTATAATTACTTTAGGTATTTTTATATCATTTTTAAAGTTTGAATAGAATTCTCTTTTTTTCCCCTATTTTGGAGGAGTTTTAAGAGGCACGGAGATCATATTCACTCTGTCTTCTTCCTCTTAATTTTTTTGCAACTCAAGATCTATAACAGAGCAACGTTCTTAGTTTTCAATTTTTTATTTTGTGAATTCTATATGGCCATGTGTAGCTAACTCCTTATTTTCAGTTAAAAATTAATTCAAAATCAAGATTTATTTTGCTGCAATATTGTTTCACTTAATTCCTTTTTTTAAATTTAATTTAATGTTCGTGTTATTTACTATGATTTAAAAAATCATATCCCGATTATTATTTGTTAGGTATGCAATAAGAATTCGTTGTGCATTTAATTACATAGTATATTGCTAATTGAATTCGCTAAATCCATAATTATTTAGTGAAGTCAATAATAAGTAGCGATTAGTGTAATTTTCTCATAAGAGCTGTTATGCTAAGTAAATGCATTATTTAATCTAAATTGATCTCGCTTGTAAATTGGTTAGCTTAGGTCGGATCTTTTTAAACGTTAAGGTTGTTAATAAATTAAAAATTTCGTTTGTTAAAGGGCTATTTATTGGCTATGGATTAATTATAGTCTTACTTAATTAATCTATTAATATAAAAAGATTAAATCGGCTATTAATATAAAAAGATTAAATCGGAAGCGCGAAGCCGACGACTATAACTGATCCATTATTTGATTTAAAGATTATTTCTTCGTCGATAATCAATTAATTGAATCATGTGTTGCGAATATCTTTAATTAGAATTTATCGTCTATTGAATTCATCTTAATTGATTTTCTGCATTTTTATTTATTTAATTTAGTTTACTGATTTTAATGTTTTAGTCTGTAAAAATCACCTATTTATTTTTAATTGCTAAAAATCTGGTTATTAAAATTAAATTGGTGCTAGTTTCTGCAGATTTCAATAATTTTTTACCCTATTTATAATTTATTTGCTTAGAAAAATATTGATATTATTTTTGGTGGTTTCCACACCCATCAGCCAATTAATAATTTAACATTGACTGCTATTTATTTATACAAAAACCATAATAGTTTTGGTAATAAATGAAGAACAATAATATAAAAAGTACTCTATATTATTCTCATATTAATTTAATTCTTCTATTTTCTAAAGTATATGTTATAATTGTGTAACTATGATTGAAAGAGTACAATTGTGTTTAATGTTATAAGTAATTAGAATCATAATTGTGTTAATGTTATAAGTATTTCAAAAACAGACGAATGTTATTTTAAAGAAATCACAAAAAAAAATAAAAATAAAGTGAGTAAGTAATGTTATAAGTATTTCTATTTCACAGCCGTTGGATGAGAAAGGAAGATGTGGGATCAAATATTAACTTTGGAGTTTTTCTCTCTTTGCGAAGAATTAAAACAATCAAAATATGAGATGTTCAAATATTTCTGCAAGCATAGAGAAAAATTGTGAGAGTGTGGATGACTAATAATGACATAAGTTTGCCATAAAAATAAGAATGTCAAAGTGAAAAGTAAACGGCATTACCTTTGAAGAGCAACGCAAATATGATTATTCACCTCGAGATTAATAAATCGTGTATTTTATTTATTTTAATTTAGTTTAAATTGAACTTAACAAGAGTGGCTAAAAAAATATAGAAATACAATCTAAACTTTTTAAAATACATGAATCTAATATAAAAAATTATTAAACTTCAAAATTTCTTAACATATTTTTCCAAAATAAAAATATAATTTTACTGTTTCGTTCTTATTATATATATATATATATATAAGAATCTCCTTCATTATTTATTATCTAAAAAGAAGATTTATTCCATTGGTCTATTATGTATCAAATTTATGATTTGATTGGTGTAAATTCAATTACCTCAATTTTCAATTTAATACAATAAAAAATTTTCTATTCTTAATAAATGACAAATAATTATCCATTAAGCGGGAAAAATCTTATTATATATATATATATATATTAAACGCACACAAAAATATAAGCTCGTATTTAAACCACTTCTATTATACACATACCAGGCATGAGTATTCAAAATTGACTGAGAAAGCCATTGTCATGTCGGTCGGTCTCTCTGTTTTAATCATCAGAACTAGAATTCTAGATAGATCTATGAACCACCAGCATTATTAAAGGCTAAAGGGTAAGAGTTGTTAAGTGGACGTTAATTGACAGAAAGACAATTTTATTAAAAAAGGAAGATTTTTATTTTATTTATTTAGTATGAACGTCTACCTAACGTTTACATCCACAAATGGACAAAAGTGCTCTCTAGAGAATTTACCACCGGAAAGGCCTATCATTCCTTGACTGTTGAGACTGAATGACACAAAGAAGTTTCACCATTATATTGAAGATTATTTTAGAATCAAATTATTTGAAGGTAGCGCCCACTTTTGGCTAAGCATTGGCAATTTTTGTTTCTAGTCGGATAATGTTTGGTTGCGTTAGGGTGATGTAGTGCAAAGCACTCGTTAATTGTATGTACTGAAACAATTGGTTTAAAGGAATGCCCATTGTCTTCGGTAAATTCAGGGAAGTGTGACATTTAACAGCCAACCCGTCAACCGGCAGCTTGCTATGGAAAATCCATCCAGTACCGGTGACATTTTTAGCAATAGGCTAGGTTCCAAAACCTCCAACCAATGCATCAAATTCCACTTTCATAATGCCAACTACTACAATAGCTAGGCTTATTATTTGTACATTGGTCGGAGATAACTTTATCTTCGTAGCTAGACAAACTTTGCGGGGAATTTTCTCACTAGCATAGTTTGGCTTTCTCATGACGTACGGATGAGCTAACGTTGGTTGAAATATTAAAAATTAAAAAAATTTAAATTGAACTAAAATAATATAACAACTGAATTGAAATAAAAATGAAACTTTCGATTAGTTCGGTTCGCTTATATGATTAATCAAATTTTAAATTTTATCTAAAAAAACTAGAAATTATATTTAAAAATTGTACAAAATAACAAATTATAAAACTAAAATAAAAATATTCAAATTGAAAAAATATAAATTCAAATTAGAGATACATATCTAACATTATACGTTAAGATGTATAAGTCTAAATTAAAAATACAACTCAAAACAATGTAATTTAAGTGTACTATTCTGCCAATTCGGTTATTATATGATTTTTACCTTTTAAAATCGATTCAAACCGAAATAATCGATTTCGTTAAAATTTTCAAATCGAAATAGAATTAAAAAATCGAATTAAATTGAAAATATTAATCAGTTTTATTCGATTTTTTTTATTTTAAGCTCAGTCCTAGTTAGTGTATTTTATGGTTTGAAGATTGTAGGAAAGAGAGACTACTTTATTCTTTTTAATTTACTAAAACAATCTTTAATTAGTGTTTTATAAAATGCTCATTTTAAATGATATAAGAATTTATCACGTGATTGGCCTACCATTCATACTTGAGAAAGATTTTTCAGGAAATGACAATGATACAAGCACATAATCAACATCTCAAGAATTTAAAATAATTTTTTAATCAGGAATTTTTGGCCAAGATTTTGGATAAGGAGATAGAGGAAGTAATAGGAGAGAAACACGTATTAACCCAAAACACAACAAAGAAAACAATTCCATATATGCAAACAAACAGAAATATTTATAACATCAAATGCAACCTAACAGAAAATTTATGTAACTTTGTTTTAACCCATTAGCTTCCATGAATCGATTTTGTTTTTCTTTTCTTCTATCTCTTTCATGAATCAATTTGATAATACACCTCAGTTTTAGCTCATTTGAACAATCCATTTTGTGCATATGGAATATATATTTTTATTACAACGCTTCAAATTATATCAATACGGTTGATTGTCATGTATTTTAATTTGCTTAAAATGATAATTTCATGAAAAAAAACTTTATAGTGTCATAATTTGCTTAAAGCCTGCGCATGAATAGATCTATTTGCTACTTAAACGAAAGTGGTAAAAAAGATGGTTATCAAGCAATTATGACACTATATCATAACCATTTCTGCTCTTGCGACAATTCACCAACATATTGGTGTATAACCATCCTCATATGTATGCAAGAAATTTTCAATGAGAAAACCTCTAGGAATCCTTATTTTATTTGTAGAAACATGGCATGGGAGTTTTGACATACAATTAAAATCTTGAAAATTAAATAAAGCAAAATGGAAAATGGAAAATGAAAATTAAATAAGGAAAAAGACCAAATAGCCCATCCCTATAAGTTATAATCTATAAAAGCAGAATAAATGTGATTATAAGAGTCAAGTTTCACATTCTTTCTCAGCTGCTTTCTTTGTAAGAAAAGCATATTCAACTTATATTTATTAATAGCAGTTTGTCCCATGAAAATAAAGCTGAAGTAGCTTAGAGTATATAGTTTTTTTGTATATATAATTTTGAGCTGATTTGTTTTGCATTGCTTTAAAGGTTATGTTTGCTCTCGGAGTAATCAATTAAGATAATCATTAATTAAATTCTGGAACTAATTCATCCTACTTGTTTAAATGAATTGATTTGTTCATGAAAGCAATTATTATTATTTTTGTATGTAATGTATATAATATCTTAAGAACTTTTAGATTAGTTTTGTGCTTAATTAATTACTTGTGGATTAATATTGTGGACATGTTATTAATTTTCTTATGATTTTGATGAATAACTGATAAGACTTTTTAATTAAAATTTGACAGGTGAGTGCAAAATGGGAGGAAATATGAAGGTGTGGATGTTGGTGGTGGCAACATGGCTGTGCTGCTGTAGTGCTCGGACAGCCGAATCAGCATCCAAAACCTGCCCTCCACCAAATGTAAATTCCAATGATAATGATTTCACATCTAAACATGGCACTGTTAGATTCACTATTGATGATGACACGAGCCCCGAAAGCTACGTAAGTTTTGTGGATGAATTGCGAAATGAAGTGAAAAGTGATGAGAAAAGCTATGGAATTCCAATTCTGTGCCAGAAATCCAAAGTTCTTCCAGGCAAAGAGTATCTAATGTTGGAGCTCTCATATTACGGTGACTTCATCACATTGGCAATAGATGTTACCGATCTAAATCTTGTGGCCTATAAAGCCGGGACTACTTCTTACTTATTTAAGAATTTTTATCAAGATTTAAAAGATAAATTTTTTGGAAATGCACAAAAGAAAGTCCAAATTCCATTTAACGTTCGATATTCAGCATTGGTTGATAGAGATGATGTGGAATTAGGACTTTCTGCACTACAAGACTCAATCAAAGCACTCCGTGAATATGATCCTACACAAATGAAGAAGATAAAGAAGGCTGTTGTGGTTGTTTCTCAAATGATTCTAGAGGCAGCGAGATTAAACATTGTTGAAAGACAAGTGACCACTGATTTCCATAAGGGATTTATTCCAGTTGAGGATGTTTTTAGCTACGAGGATAATTGGATAGCACTATCCAAATCAATTCAAAACTCTAGAGAGGGAGATTTTCAAGAAGCAATTGAATTGTCGACACCAACTGGTTCTCCTAAAGAGATTACCAAAGTTAAGCAAGTACAGAAGAACATGGGGCTCTTGTTGAACTCAAAGAATTCTGAATCATACCACGATCGCGGTGATGACGAAGATAAGGAGAACGGAGAGAAAAACAGGTCCGGTATACATGACGAACATGGTAATGATGGAGACAAGAACAAAGAAAAAGACAAGTCCGGGATACACGACAGTCTTGACGGTCGCGGTGATGGTGAAGATAAGAAGAACGGAGAGAAAGACGGATCTGGAGTACTCCACGATCGTGGTGAGGATGAAGATAATAAGAAGAACGGAGAGAAAGACGGATCTGGAATACACTCTAATCGTGGTGATGGGGATAATAAGAAGAACGGAGAGAAAGACAGATCTCGGATATACCCTGATCGTGGTGATGGGGGTAATCAGAAGAACGGAGAGAAAGACAAGGTCGGGACACATCACGCTTGTGGTGATGGTGGAGATAAGAAGAACGGAGAGAAAGAGGGGCTCGGGATAAACCCCGACCGTGGTGATGATGGAGATAAGGAGAAGAGGTCATCAATGGTTAATGCTTGTGCTGAGCTTGAGCTTATGTGGCTAAAATCGTTGTTGTTTCAACTTGGCTTTCCACTCCCACAACCGTTCGCCATTTGGTGTGATCATTTCAACTCCATTTACTCAAGTTCTAATCCAGTTTTTCAAGCTTGTACTAAGCATCCACAACCTTCCACCATTGGGTGTGGTAATATCGAAGCCACTTACTTAAGTTATAATCCATTTTTTCATGCTTGCAGTAAGCATCCACAGCCATTGACCACTTGGTGTGATTATATCGGTGCCATTTACTCGAGTTCTAGGCCGGTTTTTCATGCTTGCACCTAAGCATACTGACTTGGATTATCATTTTATCCTAGAGCAATTTCAATTTAAACCGCTTAAAGCCAAATTCATCTGTAGTGCTGATCAGATTGCGCATATGTACAAGCCTCGACTTATTCCTTCACCGTGTTTAGCTTGCTGTGAGGTCTAAAATTTTCATAACTACAAATTGTTGTATATTTTCCATATTTCACGTGAAGTTGTCATGTAATGGAGTCAATATTAAGCCGGAAAGTACTTGATCCTGTTATGTAATGGAGTCGGCTATCTTTTTTTTCTTCTCTTTTTCTTATAATCTATGATTTTATTATGAGATGAGGTAGCGATCTAATAGCATGTAACAAAAGTTAAAACGTCTAAAGCTGGAACTAGCTGTTGGAAAAAAGCAAAAAACAATAAGTAAACGGGACAGTAGTAAAGTGCAGTAACAAAAAGAAAACAAAGGATGAAATATAAAGAAAAGAAAAACAGATGATTAAATATTCTTGCTTTTCATCGAGATCTATAATCAAGGGAAATAACGTGCCTTTAAATAGGCATCACAAATCAACCAAACCTCTAGAAAATCTGAACTAACATCAGATATTTTAGCCACTACTTTAAGCACTTATTCTACTAATTGAAAAACAGAAAATAAAGTAAATCACTAACAGATAAGGTGGTATTTGTTAAATCAATCCTGCTAAGAAGTTTTTAGATAAATCTATAATACTTTCTGGACCAATATATGAAATAGTTAAGATAAAACTGGAAATTATTTCAATTTTTTTTTCAATCGTTTGTTAAATTTTTTGGGATTAATTAAAAAAATATATTTTAAAATTTTTTAATTAATTTTTATCTTAAAAGATCAAGATATGCATATCTTGATCCTATGTCAAGATATACATATCTTGAAATATCAAGATATAAGTAATTAAAAAAAATTGTAGGATTCATTTTTTTTTTAACAAATATTTGAAAAAATCGAAAAAATTGTAATAATTTTATTTTCTTTCTATTCCGACCTTTTCAAGATTAACAAACACTACCTAAATAAGGAACCAACTAACAGCTGTAAATGGCTCCGTCAATGAGCTAATATTACGGCTGTAACTTTTGAATTATTTTTCAACACTAGCCAGTTCCTACTACTTCTTCTCTGTCTTCTCGTGTATTTATGGGCAGTAGAATCATCCGGGCTTCGCGTATTACTTTTCAGTTCCTACTACTTCCCGAGTCTGTATTCTCATGCATTTGTTTATAGGCTGGAGAATCATTCGGGCTTCGATGGGTTGTATCCCACAGGTCGTATTATAAAGTGCGGATCCAACTTGTCTTGCCTTTGGGCCTCGGATGGATGTTTGTGGACTTAGCTCAAAAGATAATATGGATTATGCAGAATGTTGGTTTTTTTATGTTCCGTGGCTCAAAGGATAAATAAAGCTCAGCCGTTACGCATTGATGAAACATTAAGAAAAATAAGAAAGAAAGATCTCGTTCTACGGCTTTGTAGTTGTAAATATTTCGACTGATTAACAGGTCATCCATCGGGCACTTAATTTGCTTGGTTATTGTTAGAAATCTGTTTCAGTTGTGGAAAATGTAAAACGATCAAAGAATTCAGTCACCAAAAATACTTAAATAGGCCTCTGTTGTGCCAAAAGATATTTATATATCTCAAAAAATTGTAGTTCAAACCAAAAATATATCAATCGGTTAATTTTCTGTTATATCACTATCCTTTCAGAGCTATATAATGCTGATTGATGCAAGTGATATAATCTGAGTCCACTCTAAAAAGAAGAAAACAAAAATAAAACCAAAAGCTAGCATAAAAAACATTCAATTTATATGCCATGGGTTCCTTTCAGATGGTGCATTATTATGCTATGCTTTTAAGCTTTATTTTAATTTGTTTTTATCCATTTCTATGCCACGCACAAGAACTTAAAAGATGTGGATTTGATGCAATTTATCAATTTGGAGATTCAATTTCTGATACAGGCAATTCCATTGTAGAAACTCCTAAAGCTTTTCATGCTAGACTTCCTTATGGAGAAACAATTCATAAAGCAACTGGTAGATCCTCAGATGGGTATCTAATGATTGATTACATAGGTGCGAATTTAATCATTTAATTCTTTCATTTTGAATTTCTATTTGTTATAAATATTAATTGATTTTTTTGTTTTTGTTTTCATTTTTCTTTTTGACATTTACAGCGAAATCTGCGGATCTCCCATTGCTTGAACCATATGAAAATCCAAATTCAAATTTAAGCCATGGAGCAGATTTTGCGGTCGCCGGCGTTACTGCCTTGCCGGTGCAATATCTTATAGATGAATGGCATATTGCACGGCCGTACACCAATAGTTCTCTTGACATACAGCTTCAATGGTTTAAGAAGCATTTGTCAACAATTTGCAATGACCCTACAGGTTATTACCAATTCATTCCTTGCATCAATTCAGATTTAATTGATTAAATCCGATCTTATCGAACAGTTTTTTTCTATGACATTATATTATTAACTCGATTTATATATTGCATTTGGTTTGTACACAGAATGTAAGGAGAAACTCAAATCAGCTCTCTTCATGGTTGGAACAATTGGAACTAATGATTATGACTATGAAATTTTGGCAAATCATACCATTGATGAAATAAGGGCATTGGTACCTAAAATTGTACAAAGAATTAAAATTGCCATCCAAGTAAGTTCATATATATAATCTTTGTTTTAAAATTTACTCCAAATCTAGGTCAATATATATCTTTATATACCATTATAGTTGTAAATTTACTGCATTAATTTTCCACAGAAAGTGATCGATTATGGTGCTGTACGTGTGGTTGTGCCGGGAACCTTCAAAATGGGGTGTTCGCCAAGTGTGCTGACGTGGGCTGAATCAAACAAACTTACTGAGAAAGATAAACATGGCTGCCCTAAAGAATTAAATGACTTTTTTCTCTATCATAACAGACATCTCCAAGTCACAATTCAAAAATTAAGCAAGAAGAGCCCTAATGCGCACATTGCCTATGCTGATATCTTTCATGGATTCGAGGCAATTTTGGACAATCTTTCAAGGCTCGGTTAGTATATTTCAATGCTTCTTACCTCTCATAAATAATAATATTGAGTTAATACATATAGTTAATGTTTTCCAAACCTATCTCACATTGAACTGGATTTATAATTTACGTTGATTATCCCACCATCCATTGGTTTTATAATTGCTTAAATAATTTTCACCAGACGAATTAACTTCTGGTATTGAGTTAGATTTAAATTTATTTTCTGGCATCATGCATGTGTTTGAATTTAGGCATGAAAGGATATTTTAAGTATTACACTGTTTGATTATAAAAATATAAAACTCCTTGTAATGATGACTTGCAAAATCCTCATTTATGAGCTACCTTTTAAAGTTTAAAATTAATTTTTAACCGATTTGAAAACTTTAATGATAAAAAAAACTAGTATTTTAATTACACTTGTTTAAGTGCGGAGTTTTTGTTGAGTTTGGACAGAATTTTTGGCAAATTTTGTAATTTTTTAAATATTTTTTATATTCAAATTCGGCCATGATCATAACTATTTAATATCATAAGAAGTTATTGGTTTGATATACTGGATTAGAAAAGAATGTTGAAATATTTCTAATGTTTAGCATATATTTTTATTTTTTTACAATATGCAGGATTTAAAACATTCGAACAAGCTTGTTGTGGGACTGGTGGGAAACATAACTTCAGTCCTGAGTTTACAGCAATGTGTGGAAATGTTGGTGTACCTGTTTGCCCTAATCCAAAACAACATGTATTTTGGGATGGATTTCATCCTTCACATCAAACTAATTTGTACTTATCCAAATGGATCATTAAACGCATCTTACCACAGCTTCAATGTTAGGCATGTTGGCAATTTAATCATTTGATTTATATCTTTGTTCTCAATCAAATCGATTGGATAATTTATTGTCATGCCATTTTTTTATTTTTTATTTTTTTACAATTTCTATTTGCAAAGTTGTAAAAATCAATATATTTCATGACAATATATATGAATGACTTGGATATATATTGAAAGTGTGACCAAAGGTGCAACGGGAATGATTTTTTTTTTTTCAAATTATTTGGTTCATTTTTTTTTAATTTTCTGAATATTTAAAAGATAATTGGAAGTATTTTACCACCGTTATGATAGCAAGAATTTTCCTAAAATTTCCTATTAGGGATGAGAAAAAAATTAAAATTTTAGTTAACCAAAAATCAATCCGAAACCGAACCAATTTTTAAATTAATTAAATTGAAAAATTTAAATTTATGATTTTTACTTTTAAAAATCGGCAGTTAACCGAACCGATCCGGAATCAATCTATACATATTTTATAAATTATATTTTAAATTTTACACTTATATAATTTTTTTCAATATTTATGTAATTTATAAATATTATGATATATAATTTTCTTAAATATTATTAAAATACATATTTTTAGTAAATAAATATTAAAATTATTATTATTATTATTATTAGCACTCTGTTGTTAGTTTTATATTTAATATGTTTAATTCTTATAATTTATTATGAAAATTTTATTTTTATTTTGATTCTTTTAATGGATATTGTATTTAATTTGTATTTTTTTTTCATTTTTAACATTTAAAAATATATTATAAATTATATAATTTATTAAATTTATATATTAAAATTTTTTATGATTAATCGAGAAATCGATTAGGAAAATTGAGTTAAAAATCAAAACTTATATTGCGATTAACCGAAATTAATGAAATGATTTAATAAAATTATTAGCTGGTACATGCTTACCCCTATCTCCTATAAAAGAGGATTGCTACATGTCACTTATATTATTTAGTTTTTATTTCCCATTAATTACTAGTTGGGACTTCGTTTGTACATCTAACCATCCTTCATTTGAACTACAAGTAATGGATGCCCTTTTACCAAAATTCATGCATTTATATTCGGAGATTTCCATTATGTTTCTGGTCACGGAGGCCACAGGCTTCTTCATGAGCCTTCTTGTGTATGCTTCTTCAAATTACTGGCCAAATCAGTAAACAAATTCCATGCTCACACACTACCTAGATTTTTTTGCTCTTCATGATTTATTGACATGAAAGCCGTTCTCCACCATCTGTATATTTATTTTGCCGAATCATTGTCTCTAATACCAGATGTTGGATTAAATCGTCATGGAAATTCCTTTTCAATACTATATGATACTATATATCCACTTAGACTAAAGTCCATAGAGAGCTTTTTTTTTTTTTTTTCAAAATATCTCATATATATCATTATAAGTAATTTTATTTCCTCTTCTTTTTTTTTTTTAAAAAAAGTTTTAGACTTATGAAGTAAAATCCAATTTGATTTAAGCAAAAATTAAAAAAAAAATCAGATGATTTTTTTTTTCCAAATTTCTGTTAATTTTTTTTTTTTGAATAGATCGAAAGTCGAAAATTTTCCAATTTCATTTATCCTACCTGCAGATCGTCTTTTTCAACTTATCTTCCGTTGAAACTATCGAGTATTATTCCATAGAAATTAATAATATGATTAAAGGTTTCTCCATATTCATGGCTTTGGTTAGTGGTGGAGATTTGCCAGATATTCAATAACCAATTTCTAACTGATTCATGATTAGCATGTATTCCATTCAATTTGCAACAAGAAAAAACACAAAAATAAAAGTAAATGCCAGATTTAGAAGACTATAAAAATAGATTAGTGAATTAAAATCTGTTTTTAGCTATGCATACAATCCTTTGGCTATATAATGGTGATAAAATTAAAATGAAGTCACCCCATTCTGGAAAGACAGGGTGGAGAAGAACAAAATAAAAAACAAAGCCAAAGCTAGCATTTATTAATATTATAAAGAACCATGGGGTGTAATCTAATGGTTCATTATTATGCTATGCTTTTGAGCATTATTTCAATTTGTTTTTTTCCAAATTTATGCCATTCGCAATACCTTAAACATTGTGGATTTGATGCAATTTATCAGTTTGGAGATTCGATTTCTGATACAGGCAATTCTATCGTAGAAGTTCCTCAAGCTCCTCATGCTAGGTTTCCTTATGGAGAAACTATTCATAGAGCAACTGGTAGATCCTCAGATGGATATCTAATCATTGATTATATTGGTAACAATCTAATTTCACTATTTTTTTTTTTAATTTTTTTCAAAATTATTTAAGCTCTACAAAAAAAAAAAAAAAAGAGGATTTAAATTTTCCTATGGTAATCTTATTATAAAATAACCGAATTTTAAATATTCATGTGGTTTCAAAATCTGATATGTGTATTTTCATTTATTTACCTAAAATTCTATCATTTTAAATGTTAAATTTAAGCAAATTATGTTACAACAAGTGCAAATATGTATTATTTTCAATACTTTAGGTGCAATTTTGGCTCATAACATACTTAAAAAGTAAATGTGTATTGTGTTCAAGCTAATTTGACCCTTTACCTCATGAAAAATTATTTTAAATTGGAAGAGATATTTTAATTACTAATCAGATTTGTTGCTTCATTTTTTTTCTTTATTTTTTTTTATTTTCTTACTTTTGTTCTCTCTTGAAATTAAAAATATGTGAATTTTAAATTTTATTTTATTTTAACAATTACAGCGCAATCAGCGGGTCTTCCATTGCTTGAGCCATATGAAAATCCGAATTCAAATTTAAGCCACGGAGTAGATTTTGCAGTTGCTGGAGTTACTGCGTTGCCGGTGAAAACTCTTGCCGAAGATTTGCACTTTACACAGCTACCATTCAGCAATAGTTCTCTTGATGTACAGCTTCAATGGTTTAAGAAACATTTATCAACAATTTGCAATAACCCTACAGGTTCTTAATTCTAATCCTTCATAATATATACACACACTTGTTTCAATTCATGCTTTTAATCCTGAGTTGAGTTAATAGAAAGGTATTTTCTATATTTTATATTGATTATTACGTCACAACTTTTCACTTATTTTTCAATTTAATTTTTACAATTTAAAATACAACTTTGAGTTATATTTCAAATCAAGAACTATGTTAAATTTCATCAAAAACTGTTGCAATATTCTAGAAGGTTCTGTGAATGCTATGAAATATTTTGTTAATTTTAAATAGATTTTTTAACATAGTTTTTAATTTAAAATATCACTAAAGTTGTGTGTTGAATTGCAAAATTTTTTATTTGAGATTTAAATTAAAAAGTGAGTGAAAATTTAGATGTAAATGTGTAACTAACCTTTTTATATTTATAAAGTAAAAATATTTTTTTTATATAACATATATGCACGGATTCTGAAATTTTATTTAGGTAAGAAATTTCTATATGTGTTGATTATAAAATAATAAATAATGCATACTAAATAATTACTAAATCTTGGCTTCATCACAGAATGTAAGGAGAAACTCAAATCATCTCTTTTCGTGGTTGGAACAATTGGAACTAACGATTATTACTATGGATTAATGTCAAATTATAGCATTCAGGATATGAAGAAAACAATGGTTCCTATAATTTTACAAGGAATTAAGAGTGCTGTTCAAGTAAGTTAAATCATTAATTACAAAGTTTTCTTAAATGAATTATTTTTTAAATTGATTAAAAATAATTGAAGTCGTTAATAATTTTGTTTATTGTTCTAAATTTGTGTAGAATGTTATCAATTATGGTGCTGTTCGTGTGGTTGTGCCTGGAACATTTCCATTGGGTTGTACACCAGGATTGCTGACATGGGCTGAATCAAATAAATCTGCTGTTTATGATCAACGTGGTTGTTACAAAGATTTAGATGATTTCTTTCAATATCACAATAATCATCTCAAAGTCTTACTTCAAAAATTGAGACAGAAAAACCCTAATGTCCAGATAGTCTACGCCGATTATTATCGTGCACTCCTATGGATTATTGATAATCTTTCAAAGCTCGGTTAGTGGACTTCAAAACTCCTTTTTAAATTCCATTAATAATGTTAATATGCTTCATTACTGTTTTGAATTATGTACAGGATTTAAAACATTTAACCAAACATGCTGTGGGATTGGTGGAAAATATAACTTTGATCCTGATTTTAGGAAAGCAGCTTGTGGAAAAGTTGGTGTGCCTGTTTGCACTAATCCAAGCGAACATGTATTCTGGGATGGAGTTCATAACACTCATCATGCCAATTCATATTTAGCCAAATGGGTCCTTAGAAATAACTTATCAAAGCTTCAATGTAATGCGTAATGCCACATTATTAATCTTATCTACACTTCATTCATATTTTCGTCTGATAATTTGTTGTCATGTTAAAAAAAATACAATTTTTTTTTAAATTTTTTTTGAAGTATTTTTTTTATGACAATGTATTATTTATTCGAATAAATAAACTTGAGTTAGATAAGAAATTTTCAAAAGTTATATAAGATAAAATCAATTACATTGAGTGCAAATTTCACAGATACAGCAAGCACACGTATTGTCAATCTGTCTTAGAAGTAGGGCCTGCATTCGTATTACAAAAACAAGAAAAATACATCCTCAAATCCTTGAACTACTTTTAATTTATGCATAGGGTCCTTTTTATTTTTGAATCACTTATATTAAATTCAAATTTAAAGGTCTTAATGTTTGTCATCTTTGAATTCTTGATACATCGCAGGTAAAGCTTGAATATGTTTTTCTTTTTCATTTTTAACTAGAAGTTGATGTAAAATATTGAATGTGACAAAAATGGTAGAACTGCAGTTGCTTTGCTTGTATTTCGTTATATTTGAAGTTTTTGGTACAACCTATATTTTGACTATTAATTTCTAAACACTTGAATAAACAAAGGGCTAGTTATCATGTCTATCTCTTATCAATTTCGCATGTTATTTAATTAAACAAGTCGACAATATATTAATCAGAATAAAGTTTGCTTTCTTGAGAAGGCTGAATCAAGTTTCATGACAATTGACCATGTCATGTTGATTAGAATTTTTTTTTAATATGAATATCGTATATTCGGTCCAATTTTTTTTAATTATAAGAAATTAACCAATTCAAAATTGATTATATTGTCAGATCCATAATTGCAAATGGTATTTTTAACAGCATACCTTTCATATACGAAATAATATTTGAATTTAAAGTCTCACTTAAAATATTAAAAAAATGCGAATCTACCCGGCCAACAACCGTTAATTGATTAGGAATTAATACAATATGAAAGATTTGAAAATTAAGGATTATGAGATAATAATTTGAAAGTAAAATATTATTAATTAAAGAAAGACCTTTAAGTTATGTGGTAAACGAAAGCAAAAACTGAGCATATAATATAAATAGAGCTAGAAAGATAGCAAAGAGATAATTTCATCTCTGTTCTAATCTTTTTTTAATATCTATATATTTCCTGTTAATTAAAACTTGAAAACATTTCATCAACTGGATTTATATATAACCTGCTCAATGAGTTTTCACATTATTTTTGCTATTTTGATTTTTTCTATTGTGACTATTCTCATATCATTTTTCTTCTATCGTCGCCTCACTATCAGACCATTAGCCGCCGCACGTACACGACCAGGATTAGCCGTAAAAGCTCGTGCTGGAGCCGGTGACGTCAAATCAATTCCCACCAAATGTATCGACCCTCTCATAGATAGTATCAATTCCGTAGGTGGTGAGTATCGCACGAGCGCAGGTACACGACCAGGTTTTGCTGAAGGAGTGAAACCTGGATTTATTCTAAATCATTCAAAACCTGCAGATAACCACAGAGATGATTCGACTTCTAGCCAGATATCCAATCGGGGCAAATCTTAGGAGTCATAGAAGCTATTTTGTTATTGATTTTTCTCTTTGAGAGGCCAAAGAGAGCAGAGATCTTCCAAACATATATTTTTTTCAAATAAAAATATATTATTGGATCCTTTTATATAAAACAGTTTGATGTGTTCTGATTTCTATCACACTACCAATTAATTTTATCATTGTTTCTATATTTTTTTAATTATTTTTTTGGTATTTTTTTACACTCGTAAAAAGAAATGTAACCTATTTAAGGGTACTTGGTTTAGTTTTTTGAAATAGCCGATATTCTTTTGGTATCAATTAGCTATTGTAAAGATAGTTGGTAATATTTTCAATTTCCGGCTGAAAACTTTTCGAAATGTTAAGATTTAACAAGCAGAACAAATGGAGAATATATGTTGAGTTTTAAGTCTTTGTTTATTTTTCTTCTATCACTTTTATTAAGTACACTTCAATCTATAAATATAATCCAAATAAATATTTGTTCAGCTGCTCCTTACCCATAGAGTATATAGTTGTATTGTATGTTAATATGGTGTGTTGAAATTTCTCGAAAAAAGAAATTGTTAATGTAGTGTGGATAGGGTGGTGGTGCTTTCGTGGTGTTCCATCCTCTGATCTTAGATCCCACATCGCAAGCATATAAGCATGTGTGTGTGTGGCATATATACCGCTCTACGTTATATGGCGTGTGATATTTCTGTGCCATGTGTGTGCTTTGTGTGTTGAAATTTCTCAAAAAAAACAACTCTATTAATATAAATATTTGAAATAAAATCTTTATGACCACAGAATTAATTATTGTGTTCCTATCTGCGTACAAAAGTTTAAAAATTTAATATCATAGAACACGGCCTATAAATTTTCAGCATGTTTTTTAATTAAACAAGTTAACATTAATATATTAATTAATCAGAATAAAGTTGCTTCCTTGCTCGAGATTGTTGTCTTGTTTTTTTTCCCCGAAATATTTTGTAAAGAGTCAATTTAATTTTATATATATATTGAAAGTTCAGTTAATTAATTCTTAACTATAAGTTTAGTTTAGATATAAACGTTAACCAAATTCTACAAATCTCATTTTAATTAATAAAATAAAATTCGAATATAAAATATACAAATTAGCTAAACTAAAAATAATTATTCAGTGTAAAATACAAAAATATAAATGTTAAAAATACATAACAAGCAGAGTATTTTTTATATATAATTATTCAATCAAATTTCAAATCAACACAAATTTAAACGTGTCGATAAATATTAATTTATAAAAAATGTACACGCTGCATTAAAGTATTTTCTAAATATTTTTTTGAGACTAATATAAAATAAATGAATTTGATATATATATATATATATATTGTTCCTTAACTGGCAGTTAAGCACTCTGGTGTTTAAAAAGAAATAAGATTTTGATTATTTTTTCATTATTTCTTATCATAATATTATAACGGTCAAAATTTTATAATCATGGATATAATTAACTCTAATAGTGAGACTGTTGTGATTTTATTTGAGATTTTTTTTATTATAATTAATTAGAAAGAAAAAAGAAAAAGATGAAAATGGAAAAGTAAAAAAACAATGGGTTTTTGGAAACTCTTTTATGGAAATTCTTCAATCTCCGTAAAAAGGAGAGAAAAACTGAGTTTTTGGCTTAGGGTGAGAAATTTATTTATCAAGTTTGGACGGTCGTTTTTTCTTCAATTTTGATGATTTTTGAATATGTTTTTTTTCTCGTCAAACTCTACATTTTTTTTTTTAATTGGTGTGGGCCTTTGAAAGGCTTTCATTTTCGGGAATTGTTTTTTTATATATCCATTTTGGTGATATCTTTCCATCTTTTTGTATTTTGTTTTGTCATCTTTGGTAGCGATTTATTATATTAATTGTGCTAGGATTGAGATGTATTTTAAGAATCGTTAGTTGAAGAATTTATGACTGTTGTTATAAAAAATCTCGGAATAGCACTCCACCGATTCCTTAGCATCTCTCAGTTCTGTTTACCCATCCACGATCGATATAGGAATTTAGTTAAGTTCAAATGCCGACAAAAAATGTACTTCAGGGAAAAAATCCAAGTCAAAGGCTTCGGGTGACAACAGCTCAAAATCTTCAGCAAGAAAAATAATCGATTTAAAAGCAGTGATAAATGTCATGTCTGCAGCCAAAAAAAATGACATTTTGCACAACAATGTCCTCATAAACCAAAAAAGTCCATGAAAATTATCCAGCAAGTTCATCAAACTGCTCTAATTGATCTTGAATTTGATAATACAGATATTGAGTCTTTATTCTCCATTGATGATGAACTTAATTAAACTCAAATAAACGAACTGAACCAAAATATATGCTTCGATTATTATTTTGGGCTGTATAATCTATTTGTTTCTCAATTTTATAGACAATTTAGTTTTCCGTCAATTCATTTTGGTTCAGTTAGTGAACTAAACCGATCAAGTGATGGATGCTAATCACCCATGGTCTAATTTAATGAAAAATCGGAATAATTAACCTAATTGAATCATGAGTCAATTATCAATAATATCTTGTCTAATTTTTGATAAGGGACTGATTCTGTTACCCAAATAATAGAAAGATATTATTTGAATTGGTCCACGATTTATTGTAATTCAAATTCTTTCTGTTGTAACTGCATATTCTGAATCTTGTATTTTCTCCTTATATACTATAACAGTTGAATACAAAAATCATTGAGGATCAAGATCTTTCATGGTATCAGAGCAATAGAGGTCTAATAACTTTGAACTTCCTCTTCCAAAAATAAAGAAAGGAAATGGCCACCAACGGCAGCAACCCAAGAACCGAAAACAACACTACTCCTACTCTCAACACAATTCATCCCATAACTCATCAAATTTCTCACAAACTCACCTCAACCAATTACCTGCTGTGGAAAATGCAGCTTATGCCTCTCTTGAAAGGTCAAAGGTTGGCACATCATGTTGATGCAACCACTCCTCCTCCTCCTAAGGAGTTGCCCTCCGGAGTTGTTAATCCGGCCTATGATGTATGGGAACAACAGGACCAGCAGGTCCTTAGCTGGATCATTTCGTCATTATCTGATGAAGTATTACCTCAAGTCGTTAGAGTTGAAACAGCAAGTGCAGCATGGACACGGCTTGCCAAAGCTTACTTCACTGGCTCTCGATCTCAAATAAGAGATTTGAAGCATCGTTTGCATAATTTAAGACGAGAGAATGATAGTATCTCGAGTTACTTACAGTCTGCCAAACTTATCAGTGACCAACTTACTGCTCTCCAACATCCGGTTTTTGAAGATGATTTGATAGAAGCAATACTTGATGGACTTGGTCCAGCATATCGTCCATTTGTACGTGCTCTTGAAGCAAGATTGGATTCTATTTCATTTGTTGACTTGACTAGTCTGCTCTTAAGTGAGGAAAGACAACTCTCTCGTGAATCCTCTGTTTCCTCATTTATACCATATATGAATTTTTCAGCACACAGTAATACTCGTGGAAAAGGACGTGGTCGTGGCAGCTATCATCAACCATTCAATCGATCAAATGCCACAGCTGATGCTCCCCTTAATGTCAGTTCTTTAACTTGTCATAATTGTAAAGGAATTAGTCATATTGCAAGGCAGTGTCCATCTCCAAAATTAAATTGCAACTCTAGAAATCCCTTCAAACCAGCCTCCAACGTGGCTGCTACTTCCAACTCGAGCTCGACTGACTGGCTGGTTGATTTTGGTGCCACTCATCATCTTACTTCAGACCTGGGAAATCTAGCAGTTCACTCAGAATATAACGGTCCAGAAAAGGTTACAGTAGGTAATGGAAACAAAATCCCTATATCTCATGTTGGTCATTCAAACATTCAACTTTCTCATTCAACACTTATGTTTAAAGATATTCTCCATGTTCCTAAAACAGTTAATAACTTGTTATCCGTATCATCTCTAACCCGTTCCAATCCTATTTCTGTTGAATTTTTTGCTAACCACTTTGTTTTGAAGGATTTGACGACAAAGAAGGAGATTTATCGAGGAACGAATAAGGATGGCTTATACACCATGACCATTCCACCAACCTCATTAGTTAAAGTTAGAGCTTTTCATATTTCTCTTCCTTTGTGGTATGCTCGTTTGGGTCATGCAAATTTCCCAATAATTAAGAAAGCATTATCCATGAATAAAATTTCTTTTTGCAATGACAAAACAAATCTTCTCTATGACTCATGTTGTGTTAGCAAAGCTCATCGCCTTCCTTTTCCACAATCAAATTTTGTTGCTAATGATCCTTTGGAATTGGTTTGTTCAGATGTATAGGGTTCAGCACCTATTACTTCACATGATAATTGTCGATTCTATGTTCTTTTTTATGATCACTATAGTAAATTTTCTTGGATTTATTTTGTGAAGTATAAATCTGAAGTTCTAAGTGTATTCATCAAGTTTCGAACACTTGTTGAAAAATTTTTTAATAAGTCAATTAAAACTTTCCAATCAAATTAGGGAGGTGAATTTCAAGCTCTAACAACTTACTTGTCCTCCAATGGAATAAATCACCGAATCTCTTGTCCATACACACCTGAGCAAAATGGGTGTACTGAACGAAAACAATGTCATGTAGTTGAAACAGGTCTTTCACTTCTTCATCATGCTAAATTACCCAACATATTTTGGACTTATGCCTTTGACTGTGCTTTGTATGTTATCAATCATTTGCTCGCTTCCACTATTAATTTTTGTACACCATATGAGAAGCTATTTGGTTCATCTCCTAATTATCACATGTTCCGACCATTTGGCTGTCTACGCTATCCTTGGCTGAAACCATATAACTCACACAAATTGCTTCCTCGATCTCGTAAATGTATTTTCCTTGGTTATAGCAAAGTTCACAAAGGCTATCGTTGTTTTGATTTACTTACTTACAAAATCTTTATCTCACGACATGTTGTATTCAATGAGCAGGAATTTTCCTATCCGGAGTTAGCTCATGAGTGTTGCAACTCAACAACAACCAGCCAGTCTAGCTCAGAAGTTTCAGTCATGTTTCCCGCCTTCAAAGAACCGTTCACAGACATTCCACCAACTGTTAGCACAAATGAGCCACCTACAAATTCAGATGCATCACATACATCATTCATTCCTACAACTAATGATCATTCCCATGCCATAATTCCCTATGTACCCAAGAAACACTTCTTACAACACATTATCCAATCAACCACTACCTTACCGTCAATACCATTAGCAGTTGATTTCACTCAATACAACATGCCCACTACATCCAAATCTTCCTCATCCTAACCTGTACCAGCACCCACCAAAACACATAAAATGGTCACTAGGACACAAACGGGAAAAATAAAGCCACGAAACATGCATGCAGCTGTCCACAGTGAAACACCTACCTGCTATACACAAGCTTTCAAAAATCCACAGTGGCGTGAGGCAATGCATAATAAGTATAATACTTTGGTTGCTAATGGCACATGGGAGCTAGTTCCCTCAGAAATATCTCCAATTTCATTGGTTGCCGATGGGTTTTTCGTACAAAGTTCCATTCAAATGGTTCGGTTGATCGATATAAGGCACGCTTAGTTGCCAAAGGATACCACCAACGACCTGGCCTTGAATTTGACTAAACATTTAGCCCAGTAATAAAACCTATAACTATACGGGTTCTATTATCACTTGTTGTTTCTAAAGGCTGGACTGTTAAACAATTGATGTTTTCAATGCGTTCTTGCATGGTTCTCTTGATGAAATCATCTATATGCAACAGCCTCCTGGTTTTTTTCATCCTCAGCTACCTCATCATGTTTGTCACTTGAAGAAGAGTTTGTATGGTCTGAAACAAGCACCCCGCATGTGGCATCAGTGCTTAACAGATGTAATTGTTAAGATCAATTTTGTTGGTTCCAAAGCGGATTCCTCTCTTTACTATTTCAACTCCAATGATGTTCGACTATTTTGTCTCATTTATATCGATGACATACTTGTGACAGGTAACAATGCTTATGCAATTACTAAACTTATTGGTCAACTTGAACATCAGTTTGCAATTCGTGATCTAGGACAATTATCTTATTTTCTTGGATTGGAAGCTACATGGACAACCAATACTCTTCTTCTAAATCAACAAAAATACATAAAAGATCTCCTTTCACGTGCTCAAATGGATGACAAAAATGGTATATCTACACCATCTTATACATCGGCTCAGCTAAGCCTAGACACTGGAGAACCTTTTGCTGATCCAAGTCTATATCGGAGCATTGTATGAGGCTTACAATATGCCACTATCACCAGGCCAGACATCAGTTTTTCAGTCAACAAAGTCAGCCAATTCATGCATCAACCTACAGTTACTTATTGGACAACTGTCAAACGTGTGCTGAGGTATCTAAAATCAACTCCTACACATGGCTTTCTCTTTCATCTTGGACAATCTCTTAAGCTTTTTGGCTATTCGGATGCTGATTGGGGTGGAGATCTTGATGATCGTAAATCAACTTCTGGCTTTGCTGTTTATCTTGGACCCAACTTGGTATCCTGGCGGTCAAGAAAACAGAGAACTATTTTCCGTTCTTCCACAGAAGCAGAGTATCGTGCTCTTGCCTCCCTTGCTTCTGAAGTACTTTGGCTCAAAATGTTATTGCAGGAAATTGGGTGCACCACCAACAAACCACCGATTCTCTGGTGTGATAATTTAGGAGCCACTTACTTAACAGCAAATCCAATCTTTCATGATCGTTCAAAGTACTTGGAAATAGACTTCAATTTTGTTCGGGATAAAGTTGCTAAAAAGGAACTTCGTGTATGTTACATTCCCACTCTTGATCAAATCACTGATATATTCACCAAGCCATTATCCAAGGCTCGGTTCTTACAACTGTGTGACAAGTTGTTGGTGCAACCACCATCATCTTGAGGGGGAGTGATAAGGGACTGATTCTATTACCTAAATAATAGAAAGATATTATTTGAATTGGTCCACGATTTATTGTAATTCAAATTCTTTTTGTTGTAACTGCATATCCTAAATCTTGTATTTTCTCCTTATATACTCTAACAGTTGAATACAAAAATCATTGAGGATCAAGATCTTTCAATTTTAACATTAACACTAATACTTCTAAGTAATGAAATATTGAGTTAATATCCATATTATTCTAATAATTTTTTCGTTTTGCTTTCAATTATATACAGGATTCACAACATCTAACCAAGTTAGTTGTGGGACTGGTGGCAAATATAACTATAGTCTTGACTTCAAAAAACAATGTGGAAATTCTGGTGTGCCTGCTTGCCCTAATCCAAGCGATCATTAGAAACATCTCCCACAACTACAGTGTCATGTGTGATGCCATATTAATAATTATTTATTTATTTTTGATAAGCCAAAATATCATTAAAAAGGATGTTACAAAAAAAAATAAGGCCCATCCCAGATAAAACAGCATATGGATTTTACTTTTGTATATTCGTTCAATAACTTATTGTCATCTAAAAATTTTTTTTTCTTAATTTTTTTTCATATTTCTAAACTAGAAATAAGGTATTTTACATAATAGTGTACTATTTTCCAAGAAGAAATAAACTTGGTTTAGTTTAAAAAATTACCTTTTGAATATCATCTCCTTCAAATTCAATTGTTTGACTGATTTTTTAAGTATTGATCATTTTTTTTCTTCGCTATGACTATTTAATATATTACTTTTGTATCTTTAATTGTAGTGGACTCCATTAATGATTGTCCAACTTGAAAAGTTCGCAGTAGGACTTGAAGTGGGAAAAAAATGAAAACATATATTGGTAATAGAGGGTTTGAACCAATATAGATAAAATAAATATTGTAATTATTTTGTAATTGGGGTAAGGATTTGAGAAGTCATGAAAGCTTTTATGGATTTGCATGAGATTTTTGACCCGTGAAATCTTTTTCAACAGATAGCCGAAATCTCATTTCTCTTTTGGCTAATGGCGAAGGCATCATTAACGGAATTTCATTAAATCTTTTTGTCTATTTTTTACGTGTGATTGTGTGTGCAAATTGGATTTTTCATTTAAAAAATGTCTAAAGTCGGATCTTGGTTGCATTCTTTCATGTAAAAATTTTGTTAAATTTTTTAGGAATTATTTATGAAGAAACATAACAAGAACCTGTGAATGCCTTTTTTTGCCTTAAACATCTAGTTGTTTAAGGCAAACTTCTTAAACATCTAGCTGTTTATGCCTTATTTCTTAAACAGCTAGCTGTTTTATGTTAAACGGCTAATTCCTTTTATTTTACCCCTTAACAGCTCTTAACGGCTAATTGTTTTATTTCTTTTCTTGTGGCCTAGATTTTTTGTTACCGTTTGTAACTAGCCACATAATATTTCTACTTCTATTTTTTCTTTCCTTCTTAAATTCTTGTGTGTAATATTTTTATATGAGAGGATTCTCCTCCATTTTTTCAAGGAATGAGATTTGATTTACTTGAATCCTCTTTATGGTATCAGAGCCTTACACACAAAGAGTGAGATAGTAAATTTTCAATCCCATGGCCAATTCTTCTCTGACTACTGAACCTTTTCTTACAATACAAAATTTTCATCAGTGTTCCAGCTTAGTAACCTTAAAACTCGATCAAACAAATTTTCTTCTATGGAAATCTCAAGTAAACCCATTAATTCGAAGTCTTAGAGTTCAACATCATCTTGAAGATGATAACAAACCACTAAAAATGATTCAATCTGATGATAAGGAAGTGATTAATCTAGCTTACAATACTTGGCTCAACAATGATGGCCTCTTGACCACATGGTTACTAGGAACCATTGCTGAAGATGTTCTGCTTGACTTGGATGATAGTATCCACCTTAACTTTCATTGTAATGACTTAAATTCAAAGAATAATATCAGTGATTATGAAGAATTCAGATAAATAAAACCAGATAACTTTATTCAAGATTATCATTCCAAGCATTAAACTCCCTTATTCAGAACAATTCAACACTTGGCATAAAAGTCTGAATTAATTCTCCTAGATGTCTATTAAAGCCTTTCTCAAGAGATTTAACTTTCACCCATTCTTGATTACACCTTTCTTAATCTTAACCTACTCAAATTAACACATAATCATAACTTATTCAGATTATAACATGCATTAATCCAACTAAATTAACCTAAGAACATGCAAATCTTTAAACAACTCAAACCAATTAATTAACCGATGTTTAGTCACGTTAACAATTAACTTGAAGTTGAATAAAAACAAGACTAAAACTTAAGAACCAAGAAATAATCAAACTTGTAATTGAATTGAAGCACAAACTTAAGTCATAACAATACAAGTCAAGGATTCAAGTATCCTTTAGCAAAAGTTAAAGAAAACTACTCAAAAGACATGGTTAAAACTAAAAACAAAAGCTTGAATAAAAACTTGAAAACTAAGAACGTAAAAGAAAAACTTTAAGAAAGACAAAGCTAAACTAAGGATCTGATCTCTATATCCTCTTTCTTCTGTGTTTTGGGGCTCTATTTATAGGCAAAAACGTGGTAGATTTCTTCCAAAATTGCAGAATCAGAATAGGAAAAGAAGTCTGCTCAAAACAGAAAGCTCGGGAAATCCTTCGCGCAATTGGAGAATCAAAGCACGTGGCCACGCATCAACTTGTGCCTTCCTACACGTGGTCACGTGTAGATGTTGTCCTTCCTCACACGTGGCCACGTGTGAGTTTTTCCTTGGGTCACACGTGGTCACGTGTCTTGCTTCCTTCTTCACTTAATTCTTCACGTGGCCACTTACTCTTCTTCATTTCCTTTTCACATAGCCACATTCTCTCATAATTAACCTCTTCACGTGGTCACGTGTAATATACTTCAATGTTTTCACGTGGCCACGTCTCAATGCTCTGGACTGAAGCTCGTTTTATTGCGCAATTTCTTCAATTTTACGCTTTTGGCCCAAAACTTTGTCTTTTTTACAATTAAGTCCTTTTTCTTGCAAAATAACCCTGAAACAACACCAAAATTAATAATTAACTCCAAAAACATAAAAATAACAAATTAAACTCAAATTAAACCTAATTAACACAAAATTAACTTAATTAAATACCTAAAAATACACTAAAAACATCATATAAATGGCCATTATCAGATAGAACCACTGCCTTTCATGTCTGGAAATTTGTTGAAGACAAGCTCTTACCGAGCTCCAAGGAGAAGGAAATTCTCCTAACTGATACTCTCATGTCTCTTACAAAAGGAAACATGACTCTTGATGAATATCTTCGAAAATTCAAAGGACTTTGCGATAACCTTGCAGCCATAAGGAAACCTCTTGATGAAACCAACAAAGTCTTCCAACTTGTACGAGGGCTGGATCCAAAATACAAAGACTTTCGAATGGTAATGCTGTCCAAACCTCTTTACCCCTCTTACAAACAATTTATTCTTTCTTTTAAGGCTCATGAGCAAACTTTACAAATGGAAGCTAAAATTAATGATAACCATACAAATCATCATTAAGCTTTCTATAGTAAACGTGGAATGGGACGTGGTCGTAGAGGCCGTTTTCATTCTAGTGGTCGTGGTTTTGGTCCAGCTGCCAATTAAAACCAGCAAAATTTCAAAGGCAAAACAGAGGAAAATCAGCCAAGTAAGCCATCACACAAAAGGGATGACATCATTGTTTGCCAAATCTGTGGCAAAAGAAATCATACTGCAATCAAATACTGGAGCAGATTTGATTATTCTGTCCAACCCAAAGAAGAGCTTCCTCAAGCATTAGCTGCTCTTAGCATAAATGAGGAACTTGATCCAACTCTTTATGTTGATTCAGATGTTACAACACACATCATGAATCATATTGGTAAACTTCCAAACTCACTCCCTATCATGGTAAAGAATCATTATATATTGGTGATGGTAATAGTCTTAAAATTACTCATGTTGGTAAAGGTCAGATTAATGCTAAAAAGGGCAACCTTAAGTTAAATAATATTTTGATAGTCCCTGAAATTAAGAAAAACCTTTTATCTGTTAGTCAATTAACTCAAGATAATGCTTGTAATATTAAATTCACTGCTAATGAATTTTTTTGTTGAGGATTTAAAGGAAAAAGTGATAACTAAAGGTGTGAAGAAAGGTGGTCTCTATGCTTTAGAAGAATCGCATAATTTAGTTCTCTCTGTGGTCTCCAATACTGCATCTACAACAATTTGGCATCAGCATTTGGGTTATGCAAATTCTAAAGTTTTAAACTTCTTGAAAAATAAAGAGTTTATTAGTGTGTCAAATTGGACAAAAAAAAGAGATAATATTTGTCCTTTTTGTCAAATGGGAAAAAGCTGCAAACTTCCCTTGAATTTATCAATGAACATGTCTGATCAACCTCTTAAAAAATTACATTGTGATCTATGGGGCCCTGCAACTATTTCTTCTTGTCAAAACTTTAAATATTATGCTTTTATAGTTAATGATTTTTCTCATTATTCATGGATTATACCTTTAAAAAGAAAATCTGATTTCTTTGAACAATTTGTTAAACTCCAAAAACTCATTGAAAATCGATTTGATAAGAAAATTAAGATTTTCCAAAGTGATGGGGATGGTGAGTTTATATCAAGCAATTTTGAAACTCATTTACAATAATGTGGTATTCAACACCAATTTTCTTTTCCTAACACCCCAAAGTAAAATGGTATAGCCAAAAGAAAACATCGCCACATTGTTGAGATGAGATTAACCTTACTTTTTCAATCAAAACTTCCTATGAAATATTGGATTGATGCTTTTCTTATCTCAGTTTTCATTATTAATAGATTGCCAACTAATAAACTCAAAATGGAGTCACCATTCTTAAAAATCTTTGGTACTAAACCCAATTATGATAATTTGAGGAGTTTTAGATGCAGGTGTTATCCCGATCTTCGCAATTATGAAAAAGATAAGTTTCTAAAAGATCACATCCCTATGTTTTTATCGGTTATAGTTCTGTGCATAAAGGATATCGTTGCCTTGACACTCAATCAAATCGAGTGTATATATCCAGGTATGTGGTTTTTTATGAAAGTTAATTTCCTTTTGATAAAAACACCAAAGATGTTAATCCAACTTCTCCAGAACTAGTGTCCTATATTGATCAGGAAACATGAATTCAAAAAGGGAACCAGCAGGTAGAAACTCAAACCAAGCCCATAAAGTCGTATCCTGCAAGGATACAGATTCTGGATAACATAATAACAAATGTACCTGTTGTTAGCCAAGCAACAACCATGGATAATTCACTAAGAGAGGCAACGATAATTCAAGGAGCAGAAGCAAAAAATTCAATCTCATGAGAAACAGACTTAGATCAAGCCACAACGGTGGAGAATTCACTAAGAAAGGAAACGATAATTCAAGAAGTAGATAATTCAATTCCACAAGAAACTGACTTAGATCAGGATCTGCAAGATGAAGAAAGCGACCATGATATTGACATGAATCAACAAGTTGGTCACCACCAGCTTGAATCGATTTCACAGGATGACTCTTTGTCAAATACCTATAAGGATATCTCAAATAATTTAATTATTGACATTCCTCTTGCAGGTACATCCAATGAACAACATCATAAGATGATCACTCCACATCAACTGGCACAAAGATCGGATCTTGATCCTGAGTTAGCGATGGCAACCCAAAGAATAAGAGAAAGAAAGAACTTTAAAACTGAAGCTTTCACATGTATGATTGAACCCACTACATGAAAGAAAGCTATCTCCATTCCTCATTGGTACAAGGCAATGAAGGAAGAGCTTTCAGCACTCCACTCAAATAAAATATGGTTTCTTGTACCTAGACCTGCACACACCAATATCATAGAATCCAAATGGATTTTCAAGACCAAACTCAATAAAGATGGTACCTTGGATCGCTATAAAGCTCGTTTAGTTGCTCAAGGATATACTCAAATACCAAAAGTTGACTATTATGAGACCTTCAATCCTGTAGTAAGAGTTACTACCATTCGAATCATTATTGCCATTGACGTGACATCCAAATGGACATTAAGACAGCTGGATGTGAAAAATGCATTCCTTCATGGGGAATTAAACGAAACAGTTTTTATCGAACAACCTCCAGGATTTAAAGATTCTTAACTTCCTCACTTTGTGTGCAAACTACACAAATCTATTTATGGGTTAAAACAAGCTCTAAGGGTTTGGTTTGACAAATTATCAAAATTTCTTATTCACTTTGGTTTTAACTGCAGTAGTGCAGATTCTTCTTTATTTGTTTTACGAAAAAATTCAATTATTAGCATTATGCTAATTTATGTTGATGATATTGTAGTAACAGGGAATGATAACTCCTTCATGCAGTAAATTATTGATGCTCTAGGACAAGAATTTGCTATTAAGGATTTGGGACGGCTGCACTACTTCTTGGGAATAGAAGTTTAATACACAACATCGGGCATCCATCTCTCTCAAATTAAGCAAATATGCCAAGGATATAATTGACAAAGTTGGATTGGGTGCAAGTTCTCACTTCAACACTCCGATGGCTATGAAAATTCAACAAATGGACAAAGATCATACAACATTTGAAGCTAAAACTTATCGAAGTCTAGCTGGAGCTCTTCTTTACTTAACTCATACTAGGTCAGATATTGTTCATGTTGTGTATAAGATATGTCAAAAGGTGCAGAATCCTACAATAGGGGATTTCAAAGCCATCAAGAGGATAATTCGATATGTTAAAGGAACACTAAATTTTGGTCTTCAATTCACTCAACAAAGCTCTCTCAACTTATATGGCTTTTGTGATGCTGACTGGGTTGGATGTCCTACAACAAGAAGAAGTACAACGGGTTACTGTGTTTATCTTGGAAGCAACTGTATTTCTTGGTCCTCAAAAAGACAACCAACAGTTTCTCGGTCCAGTTCCGAAGTAGAATACAGGGCTATGGCAGTGGCTATAGCTGAACTTACATGGATCACATTCATTCTACGAGATATTGAAATTCGTTTGCATCAACCACCACAATTATTCTGAGACAACTTAAGTGCTTTATACATGACTATCAATCTAGTTTTTCATTCTCGATCCAAACATATTGCCATTGATTATCACTTTGTAAGAGAAAAAGTTGCTCTTGGAAACTTAGTTACAAGGTTTGTTCGATCATCTCAGCAAATAGCTGACATTTTTACTAAACCGTTGGCTAAAACCACCTTTCAAGGTTTGCGTGACAAGCTTGGAGTCCATGTTCCCCTTCCCTCCAACTTGAAAAAGGGTGAAGAAACATAACAAGAACCTGCAAATGCCTTTTTTTGCCTTAAACAACTAGCTAAATGCCTTTTCACATAAACAGCTAGCTGTTTATGCCTTATTTCTTAAACAACTAGCTAAATGTCTTTTTCACGTAAATAACTAGCTATTTATGCCTTATTTCTTAAACAACTAGCTGCTTTATGTTAAACGGTTAATTCCTTTTATTTTATTTCTTAACAGCTCTTAACGGCTAATTGTTTTATTTCTTTTCTTGTGGCCTAGATTTTTTGTTACCGTTTGTAACCAGCCACATAATATTTCTACTTTTGTTTTTTCTTTCCTTCTTAAACTCTTTTGTGTAATATTTTTATATGAGAGGATTCTCCTCCATTTTTTCAAGAAATGAGATTTGATTTACTTGAATCCTCTTTAATTTACAGGACTTCTCTTATCAAGAAGTAAAAAGAAAAATATATATAATCATGAATTTATTATGAATACAATACTTATAAAAATTGTACATTGATCTACACATTATGATGTGCAAAAATGCAGAAACCATTTAATCGCTGGGTTTTTTAGAAGGATATATATATGGATAAACAACAAAGAAAGCTTGAATGACTGTGAGGAGGAGGAGGATAAGAGCAGCCCTTTGCTGACATGAATGACCATGGACTTTCAAAATAAGTATGCTTAAATCCTGCCCATTTGATATTGAAGGGGTTCTTGTAGTACTTGTTGACATCCTCGAACACTTCTGATAGATAACTCCTCCGAAGATCGAAAGGCATATCCTTGCCAGTGTCATTGAAAAACTTAGCAACATCCTCATCATTTCCATAAAAATTCTCAATAATTCTATGGTCTTGCAGGTAGCCTGCATTGGCCGGGCTGTTGATGAGACAATTCATGAATGCAACATAACTAGTAATGTAGTTTGGGCAACGTTTGTAACACTGCTCGAACGCGATACAATTCAACAAAAAATAGCTCAAGAAATCATCCATTATCAATGGAGGAATTTCAAGATTTCCATGTTTGAAATTAATTTCAAGGAAGCTCTCAGCTTTTCTTGGCTTGAATTTGATTCCACTTAGCCGAAGCTTCTTGGCAGAATGGATCAGTTGAAGAAATTGGTTATCACTATTATCTGGAGGATTTTGTTGCGAGACTAATTCGGATTCACGCTGAGTAGGCCTAGAAAAGCAGCAAAGCACCTTCTCCCAAATATTTAAAAATATTTCAACTCTATGATTTCGTTCTAATTGAGGGATGAAAGTTAAACGAAACAAATCTAATAAATGTTTTCCTTTTAAGTCCTTATATTTTTCTAGGACTTTCTTAGGCCTTTCTACAGCAAAATCAAAGAAGTTTAAGGCCAGTTCATTCAATGAAGGAGTTGTTGAAGGTAAAATTATTAGCCCAAACAAAGTTTCAAGAACAAAGAAAGGAATCTGATTTTCTAGCCTGAGAAAATCTCTCAATAGAAAAGAAAATATCCATGACATACTGAAAATATGATCGTCAAGGTCAATAGGTTTTACTAACCTTCCAACAATGCACATTACCTCAATAATGAAGCAACCATCAAGAATCATCAATTCGGTGAGTTTAGGCTTATCATACTCAATATTCTCCGAATAGCTCTCTCTTATTTTATCTTCCAACGGAGCAATGGCGTTGAAGAAATCGTTGAGGCCAATGCCACGGTCTCTTGTTCGAGCAAGAATGGAGCCGAGATATCGCCATTTGTGTTCTTCAATCATCTTGAGACGTTCTTTTCCATGGTGGTAAGGGCCAATGGATACTATTTGAGGTGAATAAGCCTTCTCATTGATCTCCACAAAGCTTTGAGGAACTCTGAATATGCAACAAGATGTATTACCGGCTCTCTTGTTCAGCAACTTCGGCGCTTCCCTCATCTTATTCTCCATTGAAGCTATCCATTCTTGAGCCTCTTCAATGCTAACAACATGATGAAAGGTTTCTCCATTTCCATGGCTTTGGATGGGAATATTTGATACTGAAATATCCATTTTTGTTTCTTTGACAATGGAATGAATTAGTAGATATTGAGTATTTCAATATAAGAATACTTCAAATAGAATGAAGCTTGAAATCACTTAGTTTTGTGAAATCTTGGACCAGAATTAATTAAGCTCTAGATTATGCAATAAGATCTTGTAAAATTATTTGCAGAAATAAAATAAGCAATTAAAAGTTGAGTAACAATAATCAATAAAGAGAAAAGACTTAGGAATCTTGAAACTTTTCGAAGCTGTGAAGCAAGGAATATAATGTAATAGCAGAGTGGGATACTATTCTATTACACTCGAATCAAGCAAAGGAACGATCTATCTAAAAAAAAGAGAGAAGAAAACAAAGAAACTTGCTAAGTATCACCTGCGTTAAAAAATGAATATTTTGTTATTGGTCCATCATATATAGAATCTAGTACGAACATTATTTCTTTTTTATGAGATAGTATAGACATTGTTAAAAAAAAAGTTATACATATATGATGCATTGGCTATGGTAGACCCTTTTTTCTTTTAATTGAAAGATTATGCTTTCAAATTTAAATCGATTATGTTAATTTTATTTGAATTTTGGATTTTTTTTTCCTTGGACCCAAATAGTGGCTTGACAAAAGATAGGATATTTTTGTCCTTAAAACTCGTAAAGAATTGGGGCTGGGGGCCAAAAATTATATAGAAAGGTATATAAATTTGGAAGGAACCAAATTTGGAAAATATAATTTTGAGGGATTAAATTGCAACTTATAAGAAAAAAGTAATTGGGAACAGTAATCCAGTGCCAACTGTAAAATTTGTTATTTGCTTAGTGATTTGGGCTTATTAATCGTGGTTTCACCTTTTTTTTTTTTTGTCATATTTACTCTTAATATAAAATAATCTCAATAAGGCATGTATTATATCAATGCAAATTGAAACATATATACAGAAAAGGAAGAAGGTAGCTTTCTGTGTCATACGCTGCCAATTAAAAATTCATTTTTTCAAGATTTGGTGGAGAAAGGAATATATATAATAATTTCTGGGCATTAACATCTTTTGTCTACATAATTGTTGGGCTTCACCATTAATTTTTTCTTAAATGCAATTATTAATTAAATTTATATCATGAAACATCATAGTTAAAAAGTGCATCCTATTAATTAATGGATTAACGGATTTAGAGTGAGCTCTTAAAAGAATCTAGAGGGTTTACAATTATTAAGAAGAGAATCAACAAGATAAAGCAGACATATTTAACAAAATATGCTTTCCTAACAGCTCCACCCCTATGTATATATAGAGAAATTCTTGTGTAGAGAGAGGAATTTAATTCTTGGTAGTGAAATTGTATTAAAGAAATGTGTTTCTATTTAATTTATACAGAACAAATTGAATCTTATACTATCAACTAATGTAGTAATAATTATATTTTCATTAGAACTTTCAAAATTTGATCCAATCTGTCAATCCAATTCATAAGATTGATATATTTTATTCAAATTCAATCCAATACATTTGATCTGCCAATTGATCCAACCTGATTAGACCTATTATGTAACTAGTTTGGATCAATCCATTTGGATTATAACCCAACCTAATCCATATGGGTAATGTTTATATTTTTATAATTTTTTTTTATATAATGAAAATATAAAAATAATTTTTTATAGTTTATACATGCATCATTTTTCATTTTTAATGAAAAATATATTAAATAAGAAATTAATATCATAAAATTTGACCCGTTTAATATTGACATTCAATTGTATGAGCAATAGCTACTATCATCTTTGGCCACAAGAGATCCACGATCATACCTCGATTGTAATCCGAAAAAAAAAAAACAAGTTGTGTTGCAGATCCAACGGGGTGCAATGGAATGCCCTGTAGATTCGGAGTCAGAAGGAATTCTTGTAAAAATTTCGTTAAATTTTTGGCCAATAATTTAAAGGGCTTTCTAATCAAGAACTACGAATAAAAGCATATATATATATATATATATATATATATATATATATATATATATATATATATATATATATATATATATATATATATATATATATATATCATGAATTTAGTATAAATTCACTGCATATAAAAATTTTACATCAATATAGCAAATGAACTTGACAATAATTTTCTGCACATGGATCTATACATATCAATATCATGTGCAAAAATTAATGCAGAAACCATTTAAACGCTGGGTTTTTTAGAAGGATTTATATATGGATAAATAGCAAAGAAAGCTTGAATGATTGTGAGGAAGAGGAGGATAAGAGCAGCCATTGCTGACATGAATGACCACGGACTTCCAAAATAAGTATGCTTAAATCCTGCCCATTTGATATGGCAAGGATTCTTGTAATACTCGTTAACATCTTGAAACACTTGCAATAGATAACTAGTCCGAATATCGAAAGAAATATCCTTGCCTGTGTCAACGAAAAACTTAGCAACATCTTCATCATTTCCATAAAAATTTTCAATAATTCTACGGTCTTGTAAGTAGCCTGCATCTGCTGGGGTGTTGATGAGGTTTTTTAAGAATAAAACATAGCTAGTAATGTAGTTCGGGCAAAGTTTATAACTCTGCTCGAACGCAGTACCATTCAGCAAAAAATCGCTCAAGAAATCATCCATTATCAATGTTGGAATTTCAAGGGTTCCACTCTTGAAATTAATGTCAAGAAAGCTCTCAGCTTTTCTTGGCCTGAACTTGATTCCGCTTAGACGAAGCTTCTTGGCAGAATGGATCAATTGAAGAAATTTGCTATCATCATCATCAGGAGGAGGATTTTGGTGTGATTGAGGGATGAAAGTTGAACGAAACAAATCTAATAAATGTTTCCCTTCCAAGTCCTTATATTTTTCTAGGACTTCCCTAGGCCTTTGTAAAGCATAATCAAAGAATATTAAGGCCAGTTCATTCAATGAAGGAGTTGTTGTTGAAGGTAAAATTATTAATCCAAACAAAGATTCAAGAACAAAGAAAGGAATCTGATTTTCTAGCCTGAGAAAATCCCTCAATAGAAAAGAAAACATCCATGACATGTTGAAAATGGGATCATCAAGATCATGAGGTTGCACTAACCTTCCAACAATGCACAATACCTCAATAATGAAGCAACCATCAAGAATCATCAATTCTATGAATTTATGCTTATCATACTCAATATCCTCCGAATAGCTCTCTCTTATTTTATCTTCCAACGGGGCAATGGTGTTGAAGAGGTTGATGAGGCCGATGCCACGGTCTCTTGTTCGAGCTAGAATGGATCCAAGATATCGCCATTTGTGTTCTTCAATCATCTTGAGATGTTCTTTTCCATGGTGGTAAGGGCCAATAGATACAATTTGAGGTTCATAAGCCTTCTCATTGATCTGCACAAGGCGTTGAGGAACTCTGAATATGCAACAAGATGTATTACCAGCTTTCTTGTTCAATAACTTCGGCACTTCCCTCATCTTATCTTCCATTGAAGCTATCCATTCTTGTTCATCTTCAATACTAATAACAAAGGCTTCTCTATTTTCCTGGCTTTGAATGGGGAGATTTGATGCTGAAATATTCATTTTGTTACTTTGTGACAGTGGAAGTAATTTCTATGTTTTATTCAGTATACAAATCTCGAACCCAAAACATCATAACTTGGTCTTGAGTTTGATTTCTTTTTCTGATAATTATAGCTGGACAAATAAAAATTGAATAACAATATTCAATAGAGACGAAACATTTAGGAATCTTACAAATTTCAAAGCTGCGAAGCTAGGAACATAATCTAATGGTAGAGTGGGATATTGTTCTTACACTTTATTAAGCAAGGAATACTCTATCAGGCTTGCAAGGTATATATGACCCTTAAAAGTGTATTATTAATGACATAATTCACAAGGCAATATATTAGTATATATGGATCAAATCAATAAAAAAAATTGTCATATCTGTAAAACAATTTGTTTTAATAGATTGGATTAAAATAAAAAAATCCATTAAAATTACAAACAATGTTTTGATTTTTTTTTTATGAAATAGTATACACATTTGTTAAAATAAAAAGAAAAGCACAAGCATATGATACATCGATCGGCTCTATTTAATTAATCTATTTAACAATTCAATAATAAACTGAATTACATAAATGTAAATTAAACTGCTGTTCTTGTTATTATTACTATAATGAAAAATATTGTACATTAGAAAATGATCTCCAAATTGGAGATAAAATAGCTCTCTAATTTTGTCTTGCAATTATTTAGGAAAGCTGTAAAAGTGGAGCAATTCAGTTCATGATTATCTGGTGGAATCAAATAATTACTTTTGCACAACAATTAGAATCTTATGCTCTTACCCAAAGACTATATATATATATATATATATATATATATATATATATATATATTAGGCTAAGATGGAGAAACTATAATTTCAAAAATCATACATCTATTCTTATTTTCTACCTTGTGGTTTTTGTATGATTATTAATTATAGCATGCTCGTCATATGGCAATCAAAATTTGTTGAAAATTAAATAACAAAACTGACCTAATTTAGCTAAATATAAATCTTCCATTGCTCACACCACAATATTATCTCACAATCACTCACATAATAAGTGAACAGAAAATATCAAAGAACACATAAATTTTGCAGAGAGTATAGAGTATCCAACAATATATAGTTATTGCAAAAAAAAAATTAATAATAATAATAATAAATAAATAACTAAAAATCAGTGACCTCATATCCATAAGGATACCATAAGCACCAAACTATGAGTTTTTTTTCTTTTTTTAATAGATCGGATGAAGGATGAGAGTTCGAACTTGATACCACCTAATATATTGAGAACAAACGCCAAACTATGATTTAGTTTGGGAAGTATCTGTAATATCTGAAGCAAAGTTAGACGACATTTACAGGATCGAGCATCTGCTTCTTTCACCTCTAGCCGTATTAAATCTACGATCACCTCGAATGAAATCCTCCAAATAAAAAGTTATGTTAACCAACCACTTCCTTTCTTTTCTAGTACCCCTACTGTTCGTTTTACATACAATAGGGTATTTATCACAGAAATCGAATACATATCCATCAGGAAGACGGTTTAAGAGCAAGGAAAAGCTTCTAATTCTGTAATCATGGCGACTTTCATCTTCTATTTTGTCGATCATAAGACCAAGTAGGGTTGACAGATTTCTAATCTCCTCTTCTTGCTCTTCATCACTCAATTTTTTGAAAAGACTTTCTAATGATTCATTACTTGGACGAGACATTTTGCCCTTTGCTTTCTTAATCTCAATGAAGATTGAAACATGTATACATATATATGTCTCCTTTAAAGTTAAGTTAGCACTTTTGCTTATAATAACTAATTAATGGTGTATGAGTTCCATTTACAATTATTTAGGAAAGCTGTAAAAGTGGAAGAATTCAGTTCTTGATTATCTGATGGTAATTATTAATGGAATCAAATAATTACTTTTGCACAACAATTAGAATCTTATGTATATAGACACAGACAAGAGGAAGAAGGTAGCTTGTGTAATCGGCAGACATTATAATAAAAAAAGAAAAAAATCAATTTTTTAACAATTGGTGGAGAAAGGAATATATTTTAGACAACTCACATTGCAATTTTCAAAACATAATCTTTATAAAATATTCCTTAGAATGGCTCAAGAATTTTCATTTTACAAATTAATTTTTAAAATTGAATTAAGTACATATTCATTTTCGTCAACATGCTGACTCATAGGACCAGCAAAACATAAGAGATTAATTTCACATATAATTACTGAATTTATTTCTAAATTATGTAAAAATAACAGAAGAAATTTTCCTAACGCAAAATTCGTTAAAGTTAGTAATATTACACGCAAAAGAAATAATAATTGATTTTCGGTAAAAATCAACATCGAAAAGTATATGTAACACGCCATATCAGTACTTTGTGTGCATTTGGATAAATTTTTTTGCCATGTCTTCAGATAATGTAAGCTTGGATTGATTAATTATTAAAAAAAATAACATAAATTTAATATAAAAAATTTCAATTCATCCATCAAATTAAAATATAAATTCTTCAAATTTTAAATATAAGATATAAATCGTTCAAATTTCATAAAGATACAATAAATTTTTATTATTTTAATTTAATTCTCCGCTTATTCAAATTTAATTTAACACATGTATTCAATACATTTATTACAATAAAATTTATGTTCAATGTGAAGACCATTAGGCAACAACTTTATAATTGAATAGTAAATTCAAGACATATTTATAACTGGTAAGAAAGAAAATGAAAATACCCAATGAAAAAATTCACACATCCGGACCCACATCTGGTCGCGCAACATGTTGCGGGATTGAAATTTTCTCGATATTCCAAATTAATTTCTGATAAACCCTAATTTTCTATTTTTTTAAAAAAAATATTATTTAAATAAATTTTCCTTTTATTTGTACTTCTTGATTAGAAAGCCTTTTAAATAATTGCCGAAAAATTTAATAAAGTTTTTAAAAGAAAGAAAGCTGTAGGTCCAAAGCTGAGGTCAAGCTCAATATTGAAAACTTTTTTATGGGTTCCAATTGGGTTTTGATCCACCAAGCAATATATTGCTTTATTTTATTTTTCCATTCTTACTTCCTGACTTAATTTAATTCCATTCACATTTATAATCTTTTTATTACCTGTTATATTTCCTTCACATGCAAATCATTATGGCAATTCTATTTGTGAATTTGTGATTAATATTTAATCATGTAATGTTAAACGGAAAAAAAAACCAAACTTTGGCATATTATATTTAATATTAGGTTGGATTAGTTGCAAAAGGAAACAAATTATTAGGGTCCAATAGATAGGTCAGGATAAAAAAAATTGAAAAAACGTTAAACCACTTAATTAAGATAAAAAAATCCATTGAAATACATTAATGTCAGATAATGTATAATCCATCATATACAAAATTAGTGCAAACATTGTTTTTAATATTTTTGAAATACTATACACATTTGTTAAATTAAAAAGAAAAGCACAAGCATATGATAGATCGATTGGCTCTATTTAATAGATCTATTAAACAATTCACTAATAAACTGAATTATTTAAGAGATTATTTGCTTAAACAATCGAAATTACTTTCACTCAGGTCAACTTACGTTTTCTTTTAATTGAAAGATTTTTTTTTGGAGTTTAAATTATTGGTGATATTTTTTTCATTTGAAAGCCCAGCCCATTTGAGTTTTATAACAACCTTTCCTAGAATAAAGAAGAATTATAAGTTGAAGAGTCAGTCTACTTTTCCATCTTTCCCATGATGCGGTTCCTTCCACTTATTAGAGCCGAGGGCGGCAACTCTGGGGAAGTTAATAGATATATTGATTTTTTTTTTCCCAAATAAAGCTTATAAAGAACAAGGGGGGGGGGGGGGGGGGGGGGGGGGGGGGAATTAAAGTACTCAATTGCAATTTATACAGACTTTTTCTTTTTTTCATATGACAATTGACTGATTAAGTTAAATATTTTCCTTTAGAGAGCAGTCAAATAAAAAAAAAATATCGCACTCAATAACTTCCGTATTATCATATGGCATAACTATGTATACAAAGGATTTTGCGAAATGCTCTGAAGAATTAGTAAAATTAATTGCCCCTTCTCTGACAAGTGGATCGGCTAATAAATATCAGCACCAGAGTGAGATGACATTTACATTATCAGGCATATGCTTTTTCCACCTTTTGGCAGATGAGACGTACGATTACCTTGAGGCTTATCCACCAAATGAAAAGTTTTGGTCACAGATTCCTTCATTGCAAATGGGAGAGCTCTCCTCTGTCCCTGCATCTTCTTATTTATGTACTTAGCAGAGAAATCCAATCGATATCCAGACTCGGGAGGAAGACGGTTTAGGAGCAAGGAAAAGCTTCTAATTCTGTAATCATGGGGACTTTCATCATCTATTTTGTCGATCATAAGACCAAGTAAGTTTGACAGATTTCTAATCTCTTCTTCTTGCTCTTCATCACTCAATTTTTTGAAAAGACTTTCTATTTCTAATGATTCATTACTTGGACGACACATTTTGCCCTTTGCTTTCTTAATCTCAATGCAGATTGGAACATATATATATATATATATATATTACGAATTGGAGTATCAGTTCTATTTGCAATTATTTAGGAAAGGTGGAAAAGCGGAGAAATTCAGTTCATGATTATCTAATGGAATGAAATCATGGCTTGTGCACCACAAATAGAATCTTATGCTTTTATCAAAAGAACAAAAAAAATAAAATAAAACTATAATTTCATAAATCATACATCTATTCTTATTTTTCTACTTTGTGATTTTTGTATGCTCATTAACTATTCCCCAACTGCATTACTAGTTATGCTGTATTCATGAAAAATCTCATCAACAGCCCAGCCGATGCAGGCTACTTACAAGACCATAGAATTACTCAAACTTTTTATGGAAATGATGAGGATGTTGCTAAGTTTTTCGATGACACAGGCAAGGATATTTCTTTCGATATTCGAATGAGTTATCTGTTGCAAGTTTTTCAGGATGTTGACGAGTATTACAAGAACCCTTTACATATCAAATGGCCAGAATTTAAGCATACTTATTTTGAAAGTCCATGGTCATTAATGTTAGCAATGGCTGCTCTTATCCTTCTCCTCACAGTCATTCAAGCTTTCTTTGTTGCTGTTCCATATATAAATCCTTCTCATAAACCCAGCGATTAATGGTTTCTGCATTATTACACATGATATTGATATGTATAGATCAATGTGCAGATAATTAATGTCAAGTTCATTTGCTATATTGATGTACAATTTTTTTTTTATGTAAATTCACGATCATATATATATATATATATATATAACAAAGTTTTTACAATAAAGAAAGCAACCAAGATCTTTTGTAATAAGAGAGAAAAGGAATGGGAGGCTTGGATTAGTTGCAAAAGGAAACAAATTATTAGGGTTCCAATAGATAAGGCTGGATAAAAAAAAAAATCGAAAAGCCGTTAAACTGATGTAATTACGATAAAAAAAATCCATTGAAATACATTAATGACAGATAATGTATAGTCCATCATATACAAAATTAGTACAAACATTGTTTTTATTTTTTATTTTTTTATAAAATACTATACAAATTTGTTAAATTAAAAAGAAAAGCACGTAGCATATGATACATCAACCGGCTCTATTTAATAGATCTATTAGCAATTCACTACTAAAATGAATTATATAAATATAAATTAAACTGTACGTTGTTCCTGCTATTATTACTATAATGAAAATATTAGTTTCTAAAATTAGTCATGAAGGGATTCGGAGACAAAAGCAAATATGTACATCAGAAAATGATCTCCAGATAAGAGATTATTAGGGAATGGAATCTAAACAAACTAGAAATTTTAATTAGAATAAAAGATTATAGTCCAAGAAATTAAAATACAAAATCATCTGATACTCTAATTAGTAGTCTAATAATCTTTAAAGCTCTATATTGTTACTCTGTTTTACACATATATAGTCAAGTTATTATCCTTCAGAAAAGCAACCAAATTATCCATTTCAAGAATAATATTTCGAATCGTCTCTTTTGATAAGAGCATAAAATTCTATATATTTCTGTTGTGCACAAGTCCTCATTCTTTGATTCCATTATAGATAATCACGAATTGAATTCCTCCACCTTGTCCAAATTAATCGGAAACAGAACTGATACCGCAATTAATACATTCTTCCTTTTATGTCTATATGTATGTTACACAACCTGCCTTTCCTTATTAAGAAGCCAAAGAGCAAAATGTCGTCTGATAAAGGTAATGAAGCACTAAAACTTGCTTCCAAAGAAAAACTTGGCGAAGATGAGCGAGAAAAGGAGATTATAAAAGCATCAGCAATGGATTATAGCCGAGAAGAAAAGCATTATATGTTCTCCAACAGGCGTTTTGATTTGGAGGACGACAATCAAGTTGCTCGTAGTTTTGTTCCGGCCAAAGAGGAAAGCAGATCTAATTGCTCGATACTGTAAATCTCACTTAACTCTTGTGACCAAAACTAAATTAAAGTTTGGTGCTTATGGATATGTACACACACTAGCCTGTATCTTGCACTATGTGTAAGTCAAATAAAAATTTAAAATAAATGAATGTTTAATAAATATACATAAAAAGCAATTATCTTAGGATAAATAAATATTTTACATTGTTAAATTCTGAGTCAAAATATATACATGTGAAATAAAAGAATATATATATATATATATATATATATAGAGAGAGAGAGAGAGAGAGAGAGAGAGAGAGAGAGAGAGAGAGAAGCATATCGATGCGATTAATGCCATACATTGATGATAAAAAAATAAAAAATAATTAGAAGAGAGAGTCTTATCACTTTTAGATTTTTAATGTAATTTAATTTATTTTTTTAATTTATTTTTCTTTTCCAATAAAATTATAACCAATCAAATTTGATAATTTAATCTTAATCATGTAATTTAATACTAAATTTAAGTTTATTTATTATTTTTTAATTCTAGCGAAAATAATAAAAGTGACTGATAAAAAAAGAACGGATGAAGTATTAATTACTCCTTATTTTTTTATAAGTTACTTTTGTTGTTTTTACTAAGATTAAAAAATAATAAATAAATTTAAATTTAATATTAAATTACGTGATTAAAATTAAATTATTAAATATGATTGGTTCTGACTTTATTGGCAAATCAGGTTTCTAATTTGAATTTAGAGATAAATCAGGTTCCTTCTACCTCTGTCTCTTCTTCCAATTTTTATGAAAAAAATCAAAATTCCCCTAAAATTATGTAATTATTGTTTAGCTAAATCCTTTTCTTTGTCTACTGGTGAGTTTGTTTGGATAGAACAAGCTCCAAATTCGTATTTCTTACGTCCTTGTTTTGAATGTTGTTGGTTTTTTTCTAATTAATGAAATTACTCATTTTCTATATATAAAAAAAGTTATTTTTGAAAAATTGGAAGTCTAACATTAATAGATTAGTTGTCTAAGATTAATTTTTATGCAGCCAACGTTTTTTCTTCTATATATATATATATATTAGATTTCAATTATAAATTACTCAGTTCGATTGACTTTCATATATGTTAGTCAAGTTCTGGTGCTACGTTTATTTCTAGCTTCAATTGTTTATGGTATAATTAACTATTTCGTCCTTTACATTTTAAGTGGTTAATTTTACAGTAAGGATATTTTTGGGAATATCTAAAGAGAAAGTAATAGTAGAAGAATGGAGAATCCAATCGAATTAACTCATAAAATGAGACCTGTAAGAAAGAGTGTCTGGACAGACCGAAATAAGTATTCCGATACTTAAGTTAGTAATTTTTTTTTTTTTGCTAGATGGTGATTTAACTTTTTCTATATAATATTAAAGTCTTGTAATTTAATTATGATAATTTATTGATTTTTTACTTGATGGAAATTTAGTTTTTCTCTTGAACTTTTTTGCAAAGCCTTTTCTTTTTCTTTGTGCGTGTTTCCTTCTATCTATAAATATTGGATTTAAATTTTCATTTATTCATTACCCTCATATTGACTAAAAAAAAAAAAGAGAGAGAGAAAAATAGATAAAATGCAGAAATTTTATATTTGATGGATCCAGAAACGCACCCATATCTTTGTCGTTTTTATTTTTTCTGTGCTAGGAGTGATTTTGAATGTCTTTTATCAGGAGATTAAATCCATTTTTATATGGAGATCTTGTTGTGTGGCGTCCCACTCAAGTGATATGAAACCCACACCCACTTGTAATTAATTAAAAATTGAAAAAGATGAAAGTTCAAAAGTCAAAAACAGTAAAAGGGTGTTGGTAACTATTTTCGGAAATTCTTCAGTCACGGTAAAATAGAAAAAGGGGAGAAAATGTGAAATTTTGGCTTAGCATGAGAAATCTATTCTTGTCCTCTTGCCTACTTTCAGCTTCTAGTTTGCAGACCGAATGTTCTCCGAGTAGGGCTGATAGGTTTTCAATATACTCTTCTTGCTAATCGGGGCGAAGTTTTTCTTTGAAAGCATGTTTAAGTGATTCATTATCTTTGTCAGACGACATTTTTCTCTTGGTTTCTTAATAAGGAAAGGTGGGTTGTGTAACATATAAACAGACGTAAAAGGAAGAAGGTAGAAAGATAATCATTAATTGCAGTATCAGTTCTGTTTGCAATTATTTTGGAAAACTGGAGGAATTCAATTCATGATTAGAAAGATAACCCTTACACTCATTTACTATTTTGAGCTCCTACACTCACTCTTTTTTTTGGTTTTTTTTTTTCTTCTTTTTTTCTTTTCTCACCCTCTGCACTTAAAGCAATGCCAAAACCCCTATTTATAGTATTCTAACACCTAGTAAAGACAAATCAATTAATTAATAACCTAACAACTATATCATCACATGACTCTCTTTTAATATTTAGTTGTTTATTATAAATGTATGGCATTAATAACATCGATATGCTTCTTTCTCTCTCTATCTATATATATATATTCTTTTATTCACATATATAATTTGACTGGAAATTTAACAATGTACAATACTCCCTTTAACACATTTTAAAATGTAATTTTTTATTTTTCATGGTAATTAAAAAAATCATTAAAATATTTATATTTTATAAAAAAAATTATAGTTATTGACAAAAATACCTTTTTATATTTTCAAGAATTTCATTTAATTTTAGTTTAAAGTAGATAGTGATAAAGAAAAGAAATATTTAATAAGTTGTATAATAAATAAGGGTATATATTTAAATCTATCCCTCAAATTTTGAAAAAAAAATTTAGAGTGATACAAATTAAAATAGGAAAAAATATCTGTTAAAATGAAATGGGAAGAGTATTTATTTATCCTAATATAATTGCTTTTTATGTATATTTATTAAACATTCATTTATTTTAAATTTTTATCTCACTTACACATGGTGCAATTTAGTTTCGATCACAAGAGTTAAGCGACATTTACAGTATCGAGCAATTACAGCTGCTTTCCTCTTTGGCCGGAACAGAACTACGAGCAACTCGATTGTCGTCCTCCAAATCAAAACGCCTGTTGACGGACATTTTCGGCTCATCTTTGACATAATCTTTTGCTGATGCTTTTCTAATCTCCTTTTCTCGCTCACCACCGCCAAGTTTTTTTTTTTGGAAGCAAGTTTTAGTGCTTCATTAACTTTATCAGACGACATTTTGCTCTTTGGCTTCTTAATAAAGAAAGGTAGGTTGTGTAACATACATATAGACATAAAAGGAAGAATGTATTAATTTTTGTATCAGTTCTGTTTGCGATTATTTTGGACAAGGTGGAGTATTCAATTCGTGATTACCTATAATGGAATCAAAGAAATGAGGAATTGTGCACAACAAAAATATATAGAATCTTATGCTCTTATCAAAAGAGAGGATTCGTAATATTATTCTTGAAATGGATAATTTGGTCTTTTTTGAAGGATAATAAATTGACTGAGTCAATTTCATTCACGGTCACTGGACTAACGACTTATCTCCGGAAAGTAACCGACTTTTTTTCATGACTTAAAAGTCACTGAACTTATCACATTTTTGCATAAAAGTTATGTTAACCGATTTTCGGTGAGAACTCTTGCATGCCGGATTGATGACATGGCATGCCACGTTATATGCCCGGACACATGTGGTACGTCCCATGTTTGGATCGATTTCACCTACGGTCACTGAACTTACGACTTATCATCTAAAAATAACTGATTTATTTTTCGTGACTTAAATATTACTGAACTTAACATCGTTTTATATAAAAGTTATATTGACCGGACACACATGGATATGGATTTATTGTCACATCATCAGCTATGACACATTAGTTATGGACGTCATCAGCTATAGATACACATGAATTGCTGATATATCAAATATGACACATTAGCTTATGACGGTGATTTGGCTGTTGACGTGTCAAATATGACACATCAGCTGATAACAGTGAGTTGGTTGCTGAAGTGTCAAATATGATATATTAGCTGATGACATAACAATAAATCAATTTTCATGTATATCCGGTCAATATGGTTTTTTTGCAAAAAATTCGTAAGTTTAGTAATATTTAAGTCATGAAAAATAAATCGGTTACTTTTAGGTAATAAGTCTTAAGTCCAGTAACCGTGGATGAAATTGATCCAAAAATAGACGTGTCACTTGTGTCTAGGCATATAACGTGGTATATTATGTTATCAATCCAGCAAGGGCCTTTGCCGAAAACCGGTAAATATGACTTTATACAAAAATATAATAAATTCAATAACTTTTAAGTCACGAAAAAAAAATTAGTTATTTTCGGATGATAAGTCGTAATTTTAATAAGCGTTGATGGAATTGATCCTAACTTGACTGTATATGGACCATTGCTGTCTGCTTGTGCATTTGATTCCTGCATGTGATGCTTACCTAGGATTGCAGCGTTACAAATCAGCATTCCTACCTCCGCCAATACATGTGCTTAGGGGTGTGCATAATTCCATTCTAAACCACATAATTTTTTCGCTAGATCCATAAAAAGCTAATGATGAAATATCCATGATAATCACCATAAAATTTTACGATAAAATAATAATTATCGTAAATTCTTTATTTATTTATTTAGAGCTATAATGTGCATACGAATAAATTTAATTTCTTTATGGTAATTTCTTGATTTTTTGCTTGATGGTGATTTAATTTTTTTTATATAATATTAAAGTCTTGTAATTTAATTATGATAATGTCTTGATTTTTTACTTTATTGAAATTTATTTTTTTCTCTTGAACTGTATTGCAAAGCCATTTTTTCTGTCTTTATACGTATTTCCTTCTATCTATAAATATTGAATTCAAATTTTCATTTATTCGTTACCCTCAAATTGAGAAAAAAGAGAAAAAAATAGATAAAATGCAGAAATTTTATATTTAATGGATCCAAAAATCAGTCAGACTAGAACCTGCCAGGTCAGAAACCGTTAGTGTCAAAGCCGGTTTCTGGCATTTAAAAACCAGTTGGTTTCTAACCTGCCTGACACTGAGCTTGTTTGACATTAAAATCGGCACTGATTTTCCATTTTTAATGCAAAAATTCAGTATTTTTAGAGGTCCCACTAGTGTTGGAAACTTGTATTCCAATGTAGATTTTCAACGATCCATTTGTTGACACCGCCGCTGTCACCATCCATATCGGCAATGTAATACCTCTAAAATCATAACTTGCGTGAATAACATTTGTTGACACTGCTGCTGTCACCATCCATATCAACTGCTGTAGCGCCCTACCTTTCGCGGCGAAGTAAATTTTATGTCTATATTAATATTATTCTTGAAATGGATAATTTGGTTGCTTTTCTGAACTTGACTATATATGGACCATTGCTGTCTGCTTGTGCATTTGATTCCTGCATGTGATGCTTACCTAGGATTGCAGAGTTACAAATCAGCATTCCTACCTCGGCCAATACATGTGCTTAGGGGTGTGCATAATTCCATTCTAAACAACAGAATTTTTTGGCTAGATCCATAAAAAGCTAATGATGACATATCTATGATAATCACCATAAAATTTTTATGATAAAATAATAATTATCGTAAATTCTTTTTTTATTTATTTTTTTAGTTAGAGCTGTGATGTGCATACGAATAAATTTTATTTCTTGATTTTTTGCTTGATGGTGATTTAATTTTTTTATATAATATTAAATTCTTGTAATTTAATTATGATAATTTCTTTATTTTTTACTTTATGGAAATTTATTTTTTTTTCTCTTGAACTTTATTGCAAAGCCATTTTTTGTCTTTATATGTATTTCCTTCTATCTATAAATATCGAATTAAAATTTTCATTTATTCATTACCCTCAAATTGAGAAAAAAGAGAAAAAAATAGATAAAATGCAGAAATTTTATATTTAATGGATCCAGAAACCAGTCAGACCAGAACCGGCCACGTCAGAAATCATTAGTGTCAAAGCCGGTTTCTGGCATTTAAAAACCAGTTGGTTTCTGACCTGGCTGACACTGACCTGTTTGACATTAAAATTGGCACTAATTTGCCATTTTTAATGCAAAAATTCAGTATTTTTAGAGGTCCCACTAGTGTTAGAAATTTGTATTCTAGCGTAGATTTTCAACGATCCCATTTTTTTAAATAAATTTACTATAACATAATTCGAAATTCTTTTTAATTGTTCTGTCAACATGCATGGAAATGCTAATTTTGTTTATAGCAAAATGTTGCTCACAATTAAAGATTAAAATCATAGATAGGTGAGGTATTTCTAAAAGGTTGAATCTTTCAGCTTAGAAGTGTGATGTACTATTATCCTGGATTCGTTGATATTTTAATTTCAAAAATTTGACAAAATATATCATATTTAGAATCTACTTGAGCCAATGGTTTTTCTTATGATTGCTTATAATATGTTCTGATATTCCACAAGAAATCAAGGTATTGGACTATTTTCTGGTCACCTAAAACTACTTGCTAGGCATTATCCATTGTATGGCTGCATAGATCGATCAGGGTATAGAGTGCAACAGCAATATAGTTTAATTTATACATTGACATAATTTATCAAATGCTTGATAAAGATTCCTTACTTTACAGTTAATATATCTCTATATCTTTAATTTATACAGTGACATAATTTATCAACAACTGCTTGTTAGACATAGACACTGTGCATAAACTCAATCACAATAATCAGTAGTTGATCAATACACCTTAAGAAACAGAAAACTAAGGCCTGAAGAAATCAACTAAAAATAATCAGAATCAGGCCAAATCTGAACAACTAAAAATACAAAGAACAACTACAGAGCAGTTAAGCAGAACAAAATTACAAGTGAACTGTTAACTTTTAGGCCAAATCTGAAGAAATTAACAATATATCCGCTGCAGTGTGTCCATAAAAGTTCTAAGAAACAGAATGGGTAGACAGATTTGCATCTATCGTATAACAAACAAATAACAGTTGCCCACCACACGCCGTGTAAAATAGATTTCAGGGCCTGTACCATGACCACAATGCCCATTCATAATCGTTGTCAGTTAATCAAAAAATGGAGAAACCATTCCAGTCTGAAAATTATAAGCTAATGGAGAAATTTAGAAAGGGAAAGAGAAAATCCAAATTATGCAAAGAACAATAAAATCAAACATAAAATTTTAATTCAAAGCTTTCATTTAAGAATTAAAGGTTGAATTAGATAATCTATTCAAAAGAAAAATCAAAATCAAAGAATATGTAGAACCAAAAAATGAATGAACAAGAAAAGAATCAACAATGAACCTGGAACCAAAGAACAGCAAGTTGTGGCAAACAGCGGAGGAACAGGTGGAAGATGGTGCCGAGAAGAGGTGGTAGCAGCAGCAGTGGATACTATTTCAATTTAAGAATTAGTCAATATATTAATAAATGCATTGAAAAATACCTTTGTATGTACTATTATATTGCGCCGTATAAAATTTAGGTTAACAATAAAAGATTGATTACATTTTAAATTACCTAACATACTCCAAGTGTTTTACACACCTCACTAATTAATATTTGCACTCACCCTCGCACTAATTTACTATGTATTTTGAGCACCCACACTCACTCTTTTTTTTTTCTTCTTCTTTTTTTCTTTTCTCAACCTATGCACTTAATTAACAAATTGCCAAAAACCCTATTTATAGTATTCTAACGCCAAGTAAAGACAAACCAATTAATTAATAACACCTAACAACTATATCATCACATGACTCTCTTTTTTATTATAAATGTGTGGCACTAATAACATCGATATGCTTCTCTCTATATATACTTATATTAGGATTAGTTTCATTCATTATCATTGAAGTTCTGACAAATTTTACAATAATAATAAAAAAAATTATAAAAATTACTGAATTTTATAAATATATGTAATAAAATCACTTTGACCAATTTTCAGTAGGAGAAATGCTAAAAAATTTAGCTGGCACGTCCGGTCAGCACAACATGACACATGGCATGCTAACATAGCAATTCCAAATGGTGCTAGTTGGATTTTCCGACGTCTTATTTGACAAAAATCGATCAAAATGATTTTGTTGTATATATTTACAAAGTTAAGTGATTTTTATGAAAAAAAAAATTGCTATTGTTGTGAAATTGATCACAAGTTAAGTGATCATGAGTGAAACTAATCTCCTATATTCTTTTATTTCACATATATAATTTGACTGAGAATTTAACAATGTAGAATATTTATTTATCCTAATATAATTGCTTTTTATGTATATTTATTAAACATTCGTTTGTTTTAAATTTTTATCACTTACGCATAGTGCAAGATACCGGATAGTGTGTGTGTGTGTGTATATATATATATATATATATATATATATATATATATATATATATATATATATATATATCATAAGAGCGCCAAACTATAATTTAGTTTTGGTCACAAGAGTTAAGCGACATTTACAGTATCGAGCAATTACAGCTGCTTACGTCTTTGGCTGGAACAGATCTAAGATCAACTCTGCTTTCCTCTTTGGCTGGAAGAGATCTAAGATCAACTCGATTGTCGTCCTCCAAATCAAAACACCTAACGGAGAGCATACACTGCCTCCTTTCAGTTGCTGGTATTAGGATTGAATCATCCTCTTTTTCGCACATCATCGCCAGGTTTTTCTTTGGAAGCAAGTTTTAGTGCTTCGTTGCCTTTATCAGACGACATTTTGCTCTTTGGGTTCTTAATGAGGAAAGGTAGGTTGTGTAACATACATATAAAAGGAAGAATGTATTAATTGCAGTATCAGTTCTGTTTGCGATTATTTTGGACAAGGCGGAGGAATTCAATTCGTGATTATCTATAATGGAATCAAAGAATGAGGGCTTGTGCACAACAAAAATATATAGAATCTTATGCTCTTATCAAAAGAAAAAATAAACAAATAAATAAATAGAATTTTAGGCTAAACTTGCTATAATTGTTAGAAATCACACATATGATATCATGTATCAATGGAGGGGAATTATTTATAGTGCAAACTGTTAAAGAGTTCAGTTATTTTTTCGCTTGACCAGTAACCGAATCGCACTCTCCATACCTCAAAGATGTATTATCAAAAGAAAGGACGATATTTACAATAAGGAGCATCTGCTTCTTTCACTTTTGGCCCTGAGAGATCTACCATAACCTCGATTGTAATTCTCCAAATCAAAAGTTCTGGTCGAGATCCACTCGGCTCGATCGCGGCAGGCATAATTCAGCAGATTTTTTTTTTTTAAATATCAAAATATTATTGAACAAATGGATGGTTGTTGACCAATAACAGATTTTTTTTTAAAAAAAGTACTAAACTGAAAATTAATCGAAAAGATTCAATTACTTGAAGTTTTGAATTGAGAGTTTAAATATTAACTTGTTTATATTCTATTGGGGAAATTTTTAGCGTCAAGAACACATAAATTTCATTTTTCAATTTTTCACAAAAATAAATTACATATGCCTATTTATAATCTTACATTTCAACTATAAACTTTGGCCACTAATTCCACTAAACAATTAACTTATAACCCCAATAATTCCCTAACTTTACTAATACCATTAACTCCACTAACTAAATAACAATTAACAAAAATAATGGGTCAATTTTACCTATATTCACTGAACTTACGCTTAATCGTCCAAAAATAACTTATTTATTTTTCATGACTTAAATATCACTGAACTTATCATATTTTTGCAAAAAAATTATCTTGACCGATTTTCGACAATAATTCTTGCCAAAATATTGATGCGACACGCCACGTCATATATCTGGACACACGTGGTATAATATATCAGCAACCACATCACCAAAAGATGCACGTATATCCAAACATATGAAGCAATGTGCTGACATATCGTGTGATATGACCACATATATCTAAACATATGACGTACCATCTCCCTTAATAAATTATTCTTGCTTCTTTTTTCTAATTATATGGCTCTAATGATTAAGGATTTTTGTTAAACTTTCTCTAAAGGAAGAATTAGAGAAGTTAAACTCAAATTAAATCCAGTTCATGGCTTCATAGCTAGCAACTATCTTATATTATATCTTCCATATACATAACAATATTATCTAATGCTAACTATGAAGGTTGACTTTTGCTATATCAACTCTCAAGCCATCATTGAGGAAATAGGGAAGCAATTCACTTTCAATTTTTCTCAAGGCCCAATCTTTTGGATTACTTTGAGAAAATTTTTGCTATACCATTTCTTCTTTAGGAACAATAATAATAATAAAATTAGCTCGATCTATGAAGCCTTCCCAAGCTGGCCTTTCATTTTACATAAAAATCATGAGAGGTCACTGAGACTTATAGATCATTCTTGCTCATTTGACTAGCTATTCTATGATCCGGCAATTTGGTCACTGACTACCATACTCGCCTCCCAATTTAAATCCTTGCTGTTGAGACTTTTGAACCCGAGAAATTCATTTTCGATGGCCTCGACCCTGTTTATGCTATTCCCACTCATACGCTTCTCTAAAAACCCTATCCCCACAAGCCTACCAATATAAAGAACAGAAAGAGTTTATATTCTGAAAGCTCTTACAATAAGCTAAGAGATTGACGCAGCGGAATAAACTCCAAAGAAAATTGTAATAATTTAATTTCAATCAAAGTCTCCTTACATTCGAAAAACGAAAAGAATATATATTAAAAAAAGAACAAATAACATAAAATCTGCCTAAAACAGAGCCCTGCCAAAACAAAACTCTACCTAAAATAAAACATGCCAAAATAAACCAACAATAAAAACATTGCCTAAAATAACATTCTGGCCAAAAATAGAATGCATTGCCAACAACTCAATCCAACTCATCTGTGCTCTGAAATAAAAACAGCAAGCTATTTTGCACTTAAACAGCAACAGCTCACCCCACTCGTCCACATCAATCTCCCCCACTTGAGAAGAACTCGACCCCGAGTGATGTGGATACAAAGGGGCATCAGCAAGGTGGAACCGGTAGATATCCGCCACATTAAATGTCTTGGAAATTCCCATGGAACCTTGAACACTTTATGGCATCTATGTTGATCAGCAACCTGCTTATACTTCTTGTTTGCAGCTTCTAATTTCTACTTATACTGGTTGAACACTTTAAGGCGTTTATGTTGATCAGCAGCTGGTATATCCCTCATAGGAGGTTGTCCAGCTGGAATTTCACCCGGCATTATTTCTTTTAATTCTTGAAGCAACGGTTGATTGGCTTTTGGAAATGCTTGCCTAGGAGGTTATAACTCAGCATGTAAGAATTGTTTTACAAGTAGCAAGTGCACTTGTTTAGTTTCTTTCATCTCCTTTTCAAACTGTCTGGTGACTGTCAAGAAGGAGTTTACCTTGTCCTGCATATCGATTTTGCTGGGTATTGGCAGTAGAGTGTACTTAACCCCCTCTTTCTTTAATAGGTACACGTTGCTCCTGCCCGAGTGCTGAGCATCCACATCAAACTGCCACGGCCTGCCAAACAACAACTGACAAACATCCATGTCCACCACATCACAGTACACAACATCCTTGTATTTGCCAATAGAAAAAGGTACCATACAGTGTTCAGTCACTTCTACCTTCTCAGCTCCCGTTTTAATCCACCCTAAAGTATAGGGATTAGGATGTTTTTCCACCGGCAATTCTAACTTCTTAATAGTGTCTCTACCAATGATATTCTCACAACTACCACTATCAATAATAACACCAAAAATGCTAATTTTAATGGTGCACCTGGTTTGAAATAATTGGTGGCGTTGGGACTGGTCGATCTGTTTGGGCGTTAACATCATCCGCCTGATCACAAAATTCTGGCATTCTTCATCAGGCTCTTCACATTCATCGTCTTCATCTCCATCAGCTTCACAACAAGCACCATCATCTTTCTCTTCTCGCTCCACTAAGTTAAGGGCCCCTTGCTGAGGATAATCATTGGATCGGTGGCTTGGTTATCGGCATCTGAAACACTTTCCTGCATTCGATCCCGCATATGGGTTGTCGGTCTTCTATACTTCTTTATTTTTCCCATCAACCACCACATGTTTGTCTCCAGCCCTGTTATTTGCACGCCTTTCATTGGTAAAGCGGTTGTTCCCATTTTGGGGGTTAATTTCTTGCATCGATTTGGACCTGTCACTGCCTCCTGCTGATCTAAAGTTATCAAAAGGCCTCTTGCCCCTCTCTTGCTGCATTAATTCAGCCTTTATCGCCATATTCTTGGCCTCCGATAGGGTACGCACCACATACACTCCAATCCTGTCCCTTAAAGCCGGTTTTAATCCTTTCAGAAATCTAGCCACCTGCTATCCTTCGGACTCTACTAAATCATTCCTCTCAGATAGCCTAACGAACTCAGCTGTATATTCCTGCACTACTCTGTTTCCTTGCTGGCATCGCTGATACTGCTGGAACAAAATCTGCTCATAATTGGATGGCAAAAATTCATTCCTCAATAGGTATTTCATTCTATACCACATCTGGACATGACCCTTTCCTTCCCTTTCTCTCCTACTTTGCACTCTTTCCCACCAAGCGAAAGCTCCTTTCTTCAGTCGACAAGCAACCATTCTAACCCATTTTTCTGCTGGAACATCCATATAATCAAAGAACCTATTGACCTCAGTAAGCCAATCAAGAAACTCTTCTATATTCGAACTCCCATCAAAATATGGTATGTCTACTCGCAAACGAAAATCACTCTGGTCCCTTTCCTCATAAATGTCTCGCAGTCTATAGCCACCATATGGTTGAAAGCGACCATAACGAACTGATTTCACGTCTTTTTCTTTGTCTGAATCCTCATCATATGGAACCTATCTTCGCATCAGAATCGATCTGCCAACAGGGGCACCACGAGCCACATCCGCCCTTGGTCTTCAGTTACCATTCCGATCCCTGGGTAAATCCATACGCGGAGCATCGAACCGATCTACAATCTCCTCAAAACATCTCTCAAAATGCTGGAACCTGAGATCGATTTGTTGCTCCAAATGCTGCTCCAAATGTTGTAGCCAATCATCCTCACGATCTGTAGTCTCACGGACTACATTATGATCATTCCCAGTCACCATTAGGCTCTGATACCACCTGACGCAGTGGAATAAACTCCAAAGAAAATTGCAATAGTTTAATTTCAATCAAAGGCTCCTTACATTAGAAAAACGAAAACAATATATATCAAAAAAAGAACAAATAACGTAAAATCTGCCTAAAACAGAGCCCTGCCAAAACAAAACTTTACCTAAAATAAAACATTCCAAAATAAACCAACAATAAAACATTGCCTAAATTAACATTCTGCCCAAAAATAGAATGTACTACCAACAACTCAATCCAACTCATCTGTGCACTGAAATGAAAACAACAAGCTATTTTGCACTTAAACAGCAAGTTATTTAAGTGCAAAAACTGTCAACATTATCTAGCACTTAAACAGCTTGCTGTTTAAGTGCAAACTGTCAACAGCTCACCCCACTCGTCCACATTAGCACCTGACGCAGCGGAATAAACTCAAAAGAAAATTGCAATAGTTTAATTTCAATCAAAGTCTCCTTACATTAGAAAAACAAAAACAATATATATCAAAAAAAGAACAAATAACGTAAAATCTGCCTAAAACAAAGCCATGCTAAAACAAAATTCTACATAAAATAAAACATGCCAAAATAAACCAACAATAAAACATTGTCTAAAATAACATTCTGTCCAAAAATAGAATGCACTGCCAACAACTCAATCCAACTCATCTGTGCTCTGAAATGAAAACAGCAAGCTGTTTAACTACAAAAACTGTCAACATTATCTAGCACTTAAACAATAATCTATTTAAGTGCAAACTGTCAACAGCTGATCCCACTCATCCACATCAGAGATCTAAAACACGGATAATATATGTATCAAGCAATGCAGACCTTACACACGTATTGGGTCCACAGGCTCCTTTCAATCGATTTCTTTCTGACGTTGTCACCAACCCTCAAATCAGGTGTTGTGCTCGAGTAACCACTTAGAAAAGTATTCATAATTTCCACAACTCATTCAACCACTTGTGTAGCCCATAATTCGTCTGATTTGCCTGGAAAATGAACAAGCAAATGCCCAACGTGATTTAGAAAAGGATCTGCAGGAAATTTTGTACTGCTAAAATATAATTATAGACTATAAGCACATAAAACAGTGAAAAGATGTAAATGATATGAATTCAGTTGCATCCAGATGTTGTATATTCCATCCAAACAATGTTTGTAGCCGATTCAGTCTCCTCTTTTGTAAAAGAACAATACTTTATTGTTATTTGGTCAAAATCTTATGTCACAGCAAATCTGATGCATCAACATGTCTACGAAAAATTTGATACATAAACTTACTTGACGACAAACAAGTCTTCGCGTGTTCAATTTTACTTTGTCAATGGCTTCAGTTAAAATGAATTTGAGTTCATTATTATCAAGGGAATGTAGGATCTCCCTCATATATATTATCTTTTAATATCTTGTCCTTGTTTGCTGACGCCATGAAGAGAGTTGCATAGTTGAAATCACTTTTGTTCATCATCCCCACTTTTGAGAAGGTAAACTCTCAGAAAATCTTCAAACTCCCGTACGCTAATCGCCTACCGCAAACCTCGAGTATAATCTGCTTGAGGGTGGTAAATATCATAAACTTCACTGAATAACCCCGCATCAATCATACTATCTACTCTTTGCCCCACGTACTAGTCCAGCACAGGGACGGCAACATCAATACAAATAAAACAGCAATCAAATCTACAATTGTCAATGCGACCCCAATTTTGCCCTGCCAAATTCAAGGTGTTAAACTTCTAAGAGCATGTAGAAAGATGGCTAAATATCTCTAGAGAAGAATTGACATCCACACTATAGTCCGAATATGGCCATCAAGAGATACCGAAACTTAAAGCATTGCTAATTTATTCAACATGCAGATGCAAAGTCAAAACTTGCATTGGCAAAGGTGAATGATAGGCAAATAGCACAAAAATTGAACGATATACGTTTGAAAGATTACTCAAACATAATAGTTCAGTCACGTCAAGAATTATTCTCCCACATCTAACAGCTTGACAATTAGATTTCAAATGGATTCCTAGTATAAAATACCATGAACACTTACTGCTTTTCCAATTCTATCTTAGGCTTTTAGTTTCATCTATTTGGTCCATAAGTTATCTTTTATCAATTGTATCCATGTTGGAAATAAAAGAATCAAGAAATAGGAAAAACAGAAGAGAAAAATACACTCAATAATTAATGAACTGATGTCACTTTTATTCAGCTGTAAACATCTTAAATACATGTAAAAACATAACTGAAAATACGTAAATAAAGGAGTAGTCCCACTACCAGCAAAACTCTCCTAAAATCAAGACACCGGCTAACAAACCCAAAAGACTAGGACTCTTAGCAACAGATTTTGACTGATTAAAATAACTACTAAATTAAATTAGATATTTTTGCATTAGATCGTAACATTCACTCCCTTAATGCAAAAGTCTATATCACCCAACTTTTCTCAAAAACAAATAAACTTTTATGCAAACAAAGACTTTGTAAATAAATCAGTAACTTGCTCTTGAGAGCTGCAATGCTCTATTTTAATGCTTCCTCCAATCACCAGTTCTCGTATGAAGTGATGTCGTGTATCAATGTGTCTTGCGCGATTGTGATGTACTGGATTTTTTGTCATCGCAATAGTGGACTGATTATCACAGAAAATTGTTGTCGCTTCCATCTGATGTTGCTACATGTCACCCAAAATTCTTCTTAGCCATACAGCTTGGCAAGCTGCCGAAGTGATAGCCATATATTCAGCTTTCGATGAGGACAATGCAATAGATGGTTGTTTCTTTGAACACCACGAAATGACATTTGATCCAAGCATGAACAAATATCTAGTAGTACTCTTGCAATCATCGACAGAACCTGTCCAATCACTATATGAAAATCCCAATAATTTAACATTATTAGAATTAGAGTACCACAAACCATGAGAGCACGTTCCCTTCAAATATCTGAGAACTCTCTTTGCTGCACCATAATGTGTTTTGCTAGGACTTTGCATGAAGCGAGATATCAAACTTGTAGCTTGTAGGATATCTGGACGACTATTTGTGAGATAAAGCAAACTTCCAACCAAACTTTGATACAACTGAGCGTCACCCTTTCCTTCTCCATCATCTATACTGAATTTTTGATTTGTAGCCATTGGAGTTCCAACCACATTACAGTCTTTCAAGTTGAATTTTTCCAGAAGATCTTTCACATATTTCTGCTAAGAAATAAAAATTTTAGCTTCGATTTGCTGCACTTCTAAGCCCAAAAATAACTCATTTGACCCAAATCAGTCATTTCAAATTTAGAAACCATAATCCTCTTGAAATCATTAATCAATGCAATATTATTCCTAGTGTAAATTAAATCATCCACAAAAAGACATACAAGTAATACCTCATCAGCTCCTCTTGTTTTCACATACAAAGTTGCTTCGCTTGCACTATTTTGGAACCCATTTTTGCTGAAGTGACTATCAATCCTTTCGTACCAGGCCCGTGGTGCTTGCTTAAGGCAATAGAGTGCTTTCCTCAATTTGTAAACCTTCATTTCCTCTCCTTTAACTTTATAACCTTTAGGTTGCTAAACATAAACTTCTTCTTCCAAAAACCCATTTAAAAATGCCGACTTAACATCAAATTGATAAACTTTCCACTTGTAGTTAGTAGTAATTGATAAAACAGTACGAATAGTATCAAATCTAGCTACTGGTGAGAAAGTTTCTTCGAAATTAATACCTTCACGTTGCATATAACCCCTTGCAACTAAACGAGCTTTGTGCTTTTGGATTGAACCATCCGGTTTGAGTTTTAGCTTGTACACCCATTTTAGCCGGATGACTTCCTTCTCCTTTGTTAGGTCGACCAGCTCCCAAGTCTGATTTTTCTCCAATACCTTCATTTCATCATCCATTACGTTGCACCATGCATCACTTTCAACAGCTTCATCAAATGAATTTGGTTCAGCAACTTGCATAAGTTGGCATCTTTCAGTCTGCTCATACATCCATGTCAGTGATATCCATTTTCTTGAAGGCGTGCTTGAAGAAGAGGAACTTGGTGATGCTGAACTCGAGGAACCAGAGCTTGAATCAGGTGTTGGAGGGTAAGAATTTCCACCATCATCATTCCTATTTCCTTCCATTGCATTCTGGTTGATAAACTCATCATCCTCTTGAATGATTACATCATATTTCTGCATTTCATTTTACTTTCATGCACTCTTCTCATCAAATACAACATCACGACTGATTAACAACTTTTTAGTTTTAGGATTATAAAATCGATAGCCTTTTATTTCCAAACTATAACCCATAAATATACATTTGACACTATTATCATCAAGTTTACTCCTCTTTTGGGATGAAACAAGAACATGTGCAATACAACCAAAAATTTTAAAGTGAGTTACCTTTGGCTTTCTACCATAAAATGCCTCAAATGGTGTTTGACATGACAATGCTAAAGTTGGACTACGATTGAGCACGTACCTGCTGTATTAGTTGCTTCTGCCCAAAAACTTCTAGCTAGGAAGACCTTTGGCTTTCAACATGCTTTTTTTCATTTCAACAAGACTCTAATTTTTCCTCTCCGCCACCCTATTTTGTTGAGGGGTGTAGCTGGCTGTCAATTGCCTTTGAATGCCCATCTCTTCACAAAAAAGTATCAAATTCTGAAGACATAAATTCACCACCATGATCTGTCCTCAAGACTTTTATTGCATTTTCACTTTGATTTTCAATAAATGACTTGAATTTCTTGAAGATTGAGAACACCTCAGATTTTTCTTTAACAAAATAAACCCAAGTCATTCTACTGAAATCATCAACAAAAACCACAAAATACCTGTTGTTGTTGAGAGAAAGAGTCTGCATGGGTCCGCAGACATCGGCATGAATCAACTCTGCTAGCTTTAAAGCTCTCATGTTGCTACTCTTTGGAAAAGAGTCTCTATACTGTTTTCCAACCACACAACTTTCACATACAGCATCAATATGCCTTATCATAGGTAACCCATCCACCAAATGTTGGTTAGATAATAAGCTCAGACTTTTAAAGTTGAGATGTCCATACCTATGATGCCACAACAAGCTATCATCTTCCAATGAGGCTGTAAGTGCCTTCTTTTCATCATCGATAACAAGTGGAAACATGTTATTTCTCGCCATTGGAACTTTGAGCAGCAAATTCTTCTTAGTTTTATCGGTGAAGATAGCACATGAGAAATCTTCAAAAAGCAATGAGTAACCTTCTCTCAAAATTTGCCCAACACTCAACAAATTTGAGTTTAAATCTGTAATGTAACACCCTTATCAAAACAGTATTTTTCGATGCGAAACTTAGCGGTAAACGGTAAATTTTTTTTTTCAAACTTCAATTATTATCAAACAACTTTGATACAATTTAATATTTTATTTAATTTACGAAATTTCGGCAGTACAATGGCTAGAACTTACTAGCCTCCTGAAAAATTCAACAATCCACACAGCCTCTCAGAGGCACAACAAATCATATATCAATAATAGTCATTTATAACTCTTTAACTGACATTATCAGAACAACAACAATATTTATTATTTAACAAAAAGTACCTTTAATACAGTTCAATTATGTACTCTCACTATCTAAGTATATACATGCCATAAATACTGAAAATAAAAGTACAACTAACTTTCTTCATCTTCGCATTCTGCTTCTCCGTGTATCAAGCTCCATCAATACTTCAAAACCTGCACGCAGTAAACACTACGTGCTGAGCACTAAAAATGCTCAGTGGTGACTACTAATCCTAGAATTTTCCAATTTCAACATAATTATATAAATTGTACAAACTTCTATTCTTATTTATTAGAAATTTTCTTTTAATTTCTTTCACACTATTTTCATTGTTTACCAATATTTTTTTTTGTAACCGTTTTACTTTGTTCGTATACTTTTCAATTGACTTTACATTACTTTCCTTGTGGTTCGATTACAAATTGACTTTTCCTTTTACGTTTCTTACTTCTACTTTTACTTATCTTTTGTCTTATACTTTTGCATCACTTGACGTAGCTGTCATTTCATTTAACAAATTACATGAATACTCATGTCTTTAATGGTAAGTTTTTTGTTCCTAGTTCCATTAGGTAATTCAAACATAATTTTCACTATCTATTCTTTTAATTCATTTTAATCTTTTTCATAATTCGCACGAGAAATTTCAAGGCTTAAAATCTTTATTACAAAGTGATGTAAGTATTTTGGATCACTCTGCAAACAAATCTTTATTTTCTTTTCTTTTTTAAATGAACATTTTTCATTTTAACTAAACAATCGTTTTGTCTTTTGATCATTTTACTTTTCATTTAATCTTTACTTCTAGAATTTATTATTTAGTCATAATTTTACACTTAAATACAGTATTGTCATGTTTGACTCTAAATACATAATTAGCACTATTTTTCGAACTCTTTATTTTCTTAAAATAATAATTGGTACACAAATTATAAATTCAATCTCATGGATATTTTCATAAACATTTTATTTTTATAACCCTTTTCTTATCATTATTACTTATTAAATACAACCTTTGGGAACAATTTCGGTTTTATCCCAAAATTTTCATTTTCTTTCAATCAAGTTCTTTGTCATTTATAACATTTACATTTAATTACTTTTACACTTTCGATTTATTCTTTTCAATATGCCCCTAATGCAATATGACAGGACTCTCAAAAAGGATATACGGAACATGAACCCAAAGGTCCCACTAAACATATAGAGAAATGATCTCGGAAGATCAAGTCTCACAGAACAGAAAACAGATGCACTTTCACTTTCACTTTACACTGAAGCTATGGAGATCAAAGATCCTACTCATAGCTAAGCAAGTCGCGATGACTTGCACCGCTGTATAAGGTGTCCTTATGGCTAGCCAATTATATCCTGAATAAGAATATCATTACCTGACTATTGCTAAGGGCAAAAACAGTCAAAAACTTTCTGAAGGATTTTCAAACTTCACTAATTTTAATTTCTTTTATTTTGCTTAAAACAATGCATTTTGTCAATCGCACTCTTTTTAGTGCTATCGACTATACAATAACTTTTTCTTTTCGTTTCCTTTTTCTTTCCAATCACTTTTGCGTGAATTATTTGTCAATAATTCACCATAAATAATTTAATTAATTATTTTCTCGATATATTTTTTTCCATATTTTGTGAATTAAGTCAGGATAATTCACTCTTTTCTTTCTTGGAACTTATTGAATTATTTCTTTATAATTCAAAAATATACTTTTGCAGTCATTTTATTCACTTTTTGACTCTTAGTCAATCTCTTACTCTTTCCGGTCTGAATTTATGATTATTTAAAAATTGCAATATTTTATACGGGTTGCGAATTATTTATTTTACTTCACCATTTTATTCGAATTATGAATTATTTTGTAATCCTTGGGGTACTGTTCATTTCTATGGTTACTATTCACTCATACAATTACTATTCACTTATACGGTTACTATTCACTCATACGATTACTATTCACAAATCATTTATTATGGTTAATTTATTCACTATACTTTTTATTTTTTGCAAATTTATCACTTAATCTCTTCTTTTTCCTTATACAAAATGTACATTAAATTATCAGCTTTTAATTGTTTATTGGATTATTTCGCAATAATTCAATATTTCAATTAAGCATATTCCCTATTTATTTTCTAACTTAATTCATATATCACATAAATTTCGTAAAAATTTATGTGAACATTGCTTTTCAATTATTGTCATATTTTCTTATTTCATGAATTATTTTAACATAATTCCTCAAATACCATACACTTAACAATTCTCTAAATTTCCATAAATTTCATTAAAAATTCATGGCAATTTATTTTATGCTTATTATCATTATATAACATAATCAACAAAAATTCTCTACTTTATCTATTACATTATTCAATACATATTCCAAAATAATCATATAAATTTCTATAAATTCCATAACAATTTATGGAAATATAATTTCATTAATTTACAATACAATAATTCATTTCTTTAACAAGGAAATTTTTGATTCACAAAGAAAATTTCTTAATAAATTTCCTTAACCCAATTTATACACTATATTAGGCTTAATTAAAATTTAATTGAACAATAATAACACTAATTTCAATATTAATCAATAATTCAATATTTTTCCTTAATAAATTTAAAGAAAAATTCAATAAATTAAGAAAAATTAAAAGATTTCGTAGTCACATACCATAACGGTTGAATTCGTTTCAATTTGCTTAATAATTTGCTTGCTGGAGCGTCGCCGGAGGCTCGCCGGAATCTTGCCGGTGATAATCCGACACTGCCACCTTGTAGATCAGAATTCTCTCTTTTATTTTTCCGGTGGTCACGCGTCTAAATTATTCCTTGGTTGGCCGGAATCTTCACTTAAATAACCCGCCAAACCCATTTTCGATCTACCGATCGCCGGCGTTTGAGGAGCGATGGAATACACCAGAAGACTCGCCTCGTCGCCGGGAGTTGATCGGTGGTGGCGGTGTCCTCATCCGATGCCTTGATTCGCCAGAACGAACAAAAAATTCATTTAAACTAAAACTAGAAAAACTCGATGATCGGACCACCACAATGGAGGCCGGATGTCGGTGAGAGGAAGAGGGCGCGCCGCTCATCACCTTCGCTGTGGTAGCCGACGTGAGGGACGGCCAGTGGTTGCCGATCGGTGCTCTTTCTTTTTCTTTCTTTTTCTTTTTTTTTTCTTTCTTCTTCCTTGGTTCGCCTCTGCAACTTCTTCCTTCTTTTTTTTTTCTTTTTCTTTACATTTAGTCCACAGTTTTTCTTTGTTTATTTCTTTATTTTGCCTTTGTTTGATTGTGGCCACTAGGCCACACAAATTTGCCGACATTCATTTTCTTTTTTCCTTTTTTTATTTTTCTTTTCATATATTTATTTATATATATTTATTTATCCATAATTTTACTATTTTGATCCCTAAAACTTTTGCTATTACTTTCAAAGCTCCTATTCACATTAAATTTAATTTCATAATTTTTATCACATCAAAAATAGGTGGGACATAAATTTTTAACTCAATCGGAGCCCGTTATCAGTCCGATTTAAATTTATCAGTCCAATCCAAAAATACCGGTATTATAGAAAAATTTACTTTTTGCAGCCAAAATAATCTATATATTATTTTAGGCTTAACTGCAATTTTTGATAATTTTTGGAGTCCGTTTACTATTTTTAAATATTTATACAAAGTCTAGTCAATTTTTCAATAATAAAAATTGACTCGCTACCTTTTTCATATTTTTGACTTTTTGCGATCCATTTGATCTCGGTTTCACTTCAAATTTCAACCCCGGACTCACCACGACCAATATTTTCCGATGGTCCAATAAAATATATATTTTTTTTACTTTCGTGTGCACTTTTCAGCCCCAAAAAATACTATTCACTGTCGAAAAATACTGTAAATGGCTAACCCGATGTTAAGGCCGTTACATGGAACATAAAGAACATCTTTAATGCAGCAACCTTGGCCAGAATTCAGCTTTATCACTCCTTTTTCCTCTGTGTTACGAATCGTTCCATCAGCCGTTTTGATTCGTGTTTTAGCTGACCTGTTCAAGCTAATAAAAGCCTCCAAATTTGCAGTCATGTGACTGCTACTACCACTATCCATATACCACACATCTGAATTGCAAACATCAGTAGCATAACAGGTATGAAATAAACTTTATGTTTCATCTTTATCCTTATCCTCAACAAAATGTGCTTGCTTTCCATCCTTTTGTTTTAAACTACAAAAGTTTTCTATATGACCAATTTTGTAACGATAATAACACTTAAACTTAAGATTTTGAGTTTGGCCATCATAATTTGAGTGTTGTTGTCTATCACCTGATCGTCCACTTCCTCTATAACCTTTGCCACCTGTTGTTCCTCAATAAGAATGACCTCCATGATTGTAGTTGTTGCCACTATGATCATGCCCAGCTTCATTATCCTTTGAAAATTTTAGTTTGGCCTAAAATGCCTTCTCAGTAGCATTCTCCTCATAGCTTTTATACCTATCTTCATGGGATTGCAGAGACCCTAAGAGTTCATCAATGGTTAAGACTGTCAAGTCTTTTGACTCTTCTATGGCAGAAACAGTAGACTCATATTTCCTTGTCAAACTGTGCAATAACTTCTCCACAACCTTTTGGTCTGTTATCTGCTCACCATACTTCCTCATTTGATTAACTATGACCATAAGGTTTTTGGGACAGTCATGTATAAATTCTCCTTCCTTCATTTGAAAGCTTTCACACTGTCTATGAAGTGTTTGAAGCTTGACTGTAAGAACCTTTGTTGTGCCTTGATACTCGTTCTTGAGTGCATCCCATGCTTCTTTTGCTTTTGTTCCTGCTGAAATCCGAGAAGAGAAAATGGCATCATCTATGGCTTGTTGGATGAAGAAAAAGAGCTTTGGCATCTTTCTTTTTCTGATCTTTCAAAGCTTCGGCTGCTACACCTTCTTCGCTGTAGCCATTCTCTACTAGCTCCCATAGGTCTTGAGAGATAAAGAGAGTCTTTATCTTTGTGCTCCAAACATCATAATTGCTGCCTTAAAAAGCTGGAATCTTAAAAATCTGGAATCGCAGGTTGTGAGATATTCACTCCATTTGAATTGCTTGCCATTAGAAAAATGGTTTACAGACCTCAACCTGGATCTGATACCAGATGTTGAAAATAAAAGAATTCAAGAAACATGAAAAACATAGGAGGAAAATACACTCAGTAATTGATGAACTGATGTCACTTTTATTCAGCTGTAAACATCTTAAATACATGTAAAAACATTACTGAAAATACGTAAATAAAGGAGCAGTCCCACTACTAGCAAAACTCTCCTAAAATCAAGACACCTGCTAACAAACCCATAAGACTATGACTCTTATCAACAGATTTTGACTGATTAAAACAACTACTAAATTAAATCAGATTTTTTGCATTAGACCGTAACAATCCAAGGGGCATGGAAGACATGTTAATGCAGATGTGAAGCAAAGTTAGATTGTTGGACAAGGACCAAATTCGCTGGGTGGATAATGTAGCCCATTTGAAGCCTCTGAGAATCTTTAATAGGTTAGTTTGATATAAATCTTGTGTAACCTTGATATAACTGAAATCAGCTGTTCTAATTAGAAATCCAGCAAGGGGCAGTAGACACATTCCCATACCCTTGGTTGCAAAATTAACAAATTGATGAAATTAAAAGCATAGGAAACCACATCAAATCAAGATTTATACTTTTAACAGAAAAAAATTAGAAACCTTAGAATAACAATTTATAGTTAAATAAATGTGCAACAGGGAAGATTACCAACCTCTGCACCCTTTCCCTGATAGAGTTCGCTAGGAAGAATACCAGTGCGAGCATACAGCTTAAGTTATTGATTAATCTGTAAAACAAAACAACCTAGGTTCAAAGATATCCGAAGTATATAACTTACTAGACCTTTTGTACAGTTATTCACGTTTCCAATAAAATTAATGCAAACGAATTCCTAGAGTTGATCATCCCATAGAACAACCAATATTTATAAAACAAGAGTGAGGATCAAACAGGGTAATAGAACAACCAAGATTTATAAAACAAGAATGAAATACAACCCACTGAATAACTAGAGATAAACCCAACGCATGCCAGCAATCTTTGAATTATATGTAAATTACGAGTGCGTTCATGTAGACTTTATTTTTAATTTTTATATTTTTAAAAATAAAAACAAAAACAAAATACGTTTGGCAGATTGTCTTTCACACCTAAAACAAAAGGTAAGAATTTTCAAAATTTGGCTTTTAAAAATTTACTAGTAATTTATCTACAATTTAATTACTTTATCATTATTATCGTCGCAGTCGCCATCATTGTTATAATGTATATGAATGATTAAAAAATATATATGAATAATTAAAAAAATACGATAAAATTTTTAAATATATAAAATAGTTTGTTAAAAAATAAATAATAAAAATAGAAATTAATTTTTGAATTTTTAAAAATAAAAAATTAAAAACGTACAATTGTCGTTTTTATTTTTTCACTGCTAGGAGTGATTTTGAATATCTTTTATGAGGAGATTAAATCCATTTTTATATGGAGATCTTGTTGCTGTGATTAATTAAAAAAAGAAAAAGATGAAAGTTGAAAAGTCAAAAACAGTAAAAGGGTGGTGGAAACTCTTTTCGGAAATTCTTCAATGGCAGCAAAATAGAAAAGGGTTGAAAAAGTGAATTTTTGGCTTAGCATGAGAAACCTATCTACCAAGATCCGATGGTCGTTTTTTCTCCGATTTTGATAATTTTTGGATATGTTGTTCTTCTGGCCAAGCTCTACATTTTGCTAGGCGTGGATTTTTGAAAAGCTTTCATTTTCAGGTATTTATTTTCATACTACCTTTACATCTTTTTGTAGTTTGTTGTTTGCCATCTTTGGGTGAGGTCCTTCTAGAAGGTAGAATTTCAAAAATTTGACAAAATGTATCATATTTTAGAATCTACTTGAATCAATGGTTTTTCTTATGATTGCTTATGTTCTGATGTTCCACAAGAAATCAAGGTATTGGACTATCTTCTGGTTATTCCTAAAACTACTTGCAAGGCATTCTCCATTGTATGGCTGCATAGATCGATCAGGGTATAGAGTGAAGCAGCAATATAGTTTAATTTATACATTGACATAATTTATCTAATGCTCGATAAAGATTCTTCACTTCACAGTTAATATATCTTTAATATATATATATATTCTTTTATTTCACATATATAATTTGACTCAGAATTTAACAACGTACAATATTTATTTATGCTAAGATAATTGCTTTTTACGTATATTTATTGAGCGTTCATTTATTTTAAATTTTTATTTGACTTACACATAGTGCAAGATGCCGGCTAGTGTGTGTATATATCCATAAGCGGCAAACTTTAATTTAGTTTTGGTCACAAGTGTTAAGCGAGATTTACTGTATCGAGCAACTAGAGCTGCTTTCCTCTTTGGCCGGAACAGAACTACGAGCAACTTGATGGTCTTCCTTCGAATCAAAACGCCTGTTGACGGAACTACGAGCAAGTTGATTGTCGTCCTTCAAATCAAAACGCTTGATGACGGACGCTTTCGGCTCAAATTGGACATTACTTTTTATTACCTTTATCAGACGACATTTTGCTCTTTGGTTTCTCAGTATGGAAAGGTTGGTTATGTAACATACATATAGACATAAAAGGAAAAATTATTAATTGCAGTATCAGTTCTGTTTGCGATTATTTTGGACAAGGGGGAGGAATTCAATTCGTGATTATCTGTAATGGAATCAAAGAAAGAGGACATGTGCGCCACAAAAATATATAAATCTTATGCTCTTGTCAAAACAGAGGATTCGAAATATTATTCTTGATATGGATAATTTGGTTGCTTTTCTGAACTTGACTATATATGGACCATTGCTGTCTGCTTGTGCATTTGATTCCTGCATGTGCTGCTTAGCTAGGATTCGATCGTGACAAATCAGCACCCCTACCTTAGCCAATACATGTGCTTAGGGCTGTGCATAATTCCATTCTAAACCACAAAATTTTTTGGCTAGATCCAATCAATAATAAGCTAATTAATGATAAAATGCAGAAATTTTATATTTAATGGATCCAGAAACCAGTCAAACCAGAACCGGTCAGGTCAGAAACCATTAGTGTCAAAGCCGGTTTCTGGCATTTAAAAACCAGTTGGTTTCTGACCTGACTGACACTGACCTATTTGACATTAAAATCGGCACTAATTTGCCATTTTTAATGCAAAAATTCAGTATTTTTAGAGGTCCCACTAGTGTTAGAAACTTGTATTCTAGTGTAGATTTTCAACGATCCCATTTTTTTTAAATAAATTTAATATAACATAATTCGAAATTCTTATTAATTGTTCTGTCAATATGGAAATGCTAATTGATGTGAATGCAAAATGTTATCTTGTTACCCTTAATAACCAGTTTTTTGTGTTGATTTAATGAATAAATACACTCATTAGTTGTTATTTTGATCGAGGAACTGATTGGAACAGAAATAGCAAAATAAAGGTAATTATGCAATTATTTAGTAGTTGGGACATAGCAAGATAATTTGGGCATAACTCTCTCATGCGGACTCCAAATGAGGCGATTCAAGATGCTATGGAATGAGTAGAAAGAGCTCTACAACTTTATGTTTTGAGTTTTGTGAGATACTAATTGAATCAAGGTCAGGATCGGGCTTGAACTTGCTGTGCGTGATTGTCTAAAAAACTCAAGGTTTACAAAAGCAGAGCAAGTTGGGGACACATGCAGCCTATTTTGGGAACCAAATTATAGATCTGGTATGCAGAATTACAGCTGGATTATCAGTCTTTTAGTTGCATTATAATTCCTTTTATTTTATTTTAAAGAGTCAGATTTTTATTAGTTGTGAGTGGTTGACATCTTTTAGGAGATTTTTTAGGCTTCTTTGTTGGGAACCAGACGGAAGGAGTTTAAAAAGACAGGGACTGTTCTGTTTTGGAGAAAAAAATAAGAGGATTTTGGGGATATTCAAAAAGAAAATTCTTTTCTTTGTTATTTTTGTGATGGCTTGTAGCTAAACTTTCTGTATCTCGGTTGAAGGCAACGGAAACCATTAATTGTTGATTTACGATATTTCTGTTCATTCAATTGGAGTAATTTTATTCAAGTATTGATTTCATCTTCTATATTAATTTTTATTGATTATCTAATTGAATGGCTAAGTGTACAATTAGTCTGTTGAATCGAATTATCAATTGGTAGATTGAGAGCCTATATCCTAATTGTATAGGAATTTTGACCATTAGTAGCACCTGAATTGCATTTGTTTACTACGTTAGATTCAATAAATTCAGGAAGAAAAGTCATCTAGAATAAATAAATCACCGTGTGTTTTATTGTCTTGCTCGTTAATTCTTATAGATCATATAGTTGTTATTTAATTAAATGTTAGATCATATCTAATGTTATTGGATAGCAAGGATAAAGTAGAATACATGTTTTTATTCTATTAATCATAAGGAATGACAGATATTAATATCATGACGAGTATTTGAATTGCGTTTGATTATTGTTAGTGTTGATGAACAAATCAAATTAATGGTAGATGTGCTACATTCCGTTGGGATCGGTGACGTGTTAAGAAATTCTTCGGAAACGGTCTTGTACCTCTTTTCCTGCAATATCAGAGTCACTAGTATTATAATAATAATTTTTAGCAACTACATTTTACGTCGCTAATTATTAATGTATCAATAATGATAGTTTGTCGCTAATAACTCTCATCTCTAAAAGTTAGTGATGAATAGTCACTAATTTTGTTGCTAATTATTTGGTAAATTCTATCTTTTACAAATAGCGACAGATTTATTGTCATTAATCCGTCGCTAAATTATTGCATATTTTAATTTTTTCTTTAGCTGTATTTTTAAAATTTTCATCCTGTACACAATGATCGATTTATTTTCATCCTGTATTGGAATATATATGGCATGTTCAATTCGTAGATGATGATTCTTTTTTCAAACTTAAATCACTCAAAATCGAGAAATGCTCAAAATTAAAATTTGTTTTTGCAACATCAAAGAATGTGATGAGAAGATTCCAAATATTAGAGGATTTGGAGATATGGGATTGTGATAAAATGGAAGTGATATATCAAATGGAGGAGTTAGGTTCTGTTGATGCAGTAGCATTTGAGCTGAGACATTTGGAGATACATTATATGCCATCATTGAAGGAAATATGGAGTGAGAATGCAAATGGAGTTTTCACTTTTGCAAATCTAAAATCAGTTGAAGTTTCTAATTGTGATGTTCTCAAGTATATATTTCCAGAATCCATAGATAGTGGTCTTTTGCAACTGGAAGAGATTAAAGTAGGGAAGTGCAAGATGAAACATGTTGTCGGTAATACAAAAAGTGGAGAGCCTTGCAACTTCAGGTGGCCAAAGTTGAAACATTTCCAACTAATAAAAAACAATCGACCAGCAGATCAGTTGCTCTCTCAGCTTGCAAAGGTGTGACCCTCATTTTATTTATATCAGTCGTAAATATTTTCTTTACTTATCAAATACTTTTAAAATTACTTTCAAATATTTTTTTCCAGATTGCAATGGCAAGCTTGGAAGAACTGGTGATAGACTGGGACTTAATCAAATATATAGTTAATAGGAAAGACCAACCTGACTTCTTCTCTAAACTAAAGGCTTTTAAGCTGAACAACTTTGAGGATGAAAGTGGTGTTTTTCCATTTACCAGATTTCCAAACAGAGAGACGTTTGATATGGATGATTTTTTAGTCATTCGTGATCTGAATGTTAGCGAGGACGAATATCTGATGAATACTAATGACTTCCAAACAGCCTCTATTTTTCAGAATCTACAAAGATTGGAAGTATATGAATATGGCAGATTGCATATTCTCACGCCTTCCTCAGTATATTTCAGAAATTTGACTTATTTAGAAGTGTCAAAGTGTAATTAAATGATAAATCTGATAACTGTCTCAACAGCTAAGAGTCTTGTGCTTCTCAGAAGAATGATTATTAGGCAATGCAAAAGAATTCGAGAAATAATATGGGATAAATCGAATGGAAGCGAAGATGTGATTGGTTTCAATCAATTAGAATGTTTGAAGCTTCATGATCTAAGTACCAAGTCTCGAAAGTTTCTGTTCAGGTAATTATGCTTTCAATTTCCCGACTTTGGATGATGTGATAATTACAAAATGCCCCTAAATGAAGATATTTTCTCAACAAGTGCTCATGCCAAAGCTTAGCAAAGTACAAACATCAGATTACTGGGATTGGAAGGGGAACTCGCATCAGAATTACATCTAGGAAGGCAGCCTTAATAACACCATTCAGAAGTTATTTATGAATTGGCTTGATGAGAAGGGTACGTACTGATCATTCACGAAATCATTTGTGGTTTGATATTAGACATATTTCTTATACCTTATGATTTTTATCTCCTGCCCCTAAAATTTCATCAGTTGAAATTAGCAAATGAAAAAAGGTTCCACCTAATGTTTCTTATTTAGATACTTTTTGGGAAATTTTTTTTGTACATATAATATCCTCTACTTGTCTCAATAAATAGGATATATATTTTAGAAAAAGATTTTCTTATTTCCACCAAATCAATTAAGTTATATGTCAGTAATTAGATGACAACTTAAATTATCTAAGTTATTTTATATACCAATTGTTTCCTTCATTCACCATTAAAACTTTTTTTTTCTCATAATGCTAAAGCAACAGTTGAAGAAATAGAAACAAATCTAGAAGAAACAAATGATGATGATGATGAAGCAAATCCAGAAGAAATAGAAGCAGAAGAAAAAAATGAAGAAAAAGATGAAGCAGCAAATGTAAAACAATTAGAGATTAGTAACAGAGCCTACATTTTCCAAATAAATTTTGATAGCAATAGGACCTTCCCTTGATTGTATTATGGAAAACACTGCAAACCGTTGCAAAAAGTGGCGATAAAATTGTCCTCCAAAATTAGCGACTAAAACTTTCGTCGCTAAATTTTCTGAAACTAATTTTTCAAATAAAATATTAAATATTTAGCGACGGTTTTTGTCGCTAATTCCGTCGCAAAACAATGCACTTATAATTGCCGACAATAATTAGCGACTCTTTATTTAATCATCGCAAAAAAATGGAAAAACCTTCCCACAACGGATCTAAAACAGTCGCGAAACCGTCGCAAATTTGTGACGGAATGATGTTGACGCTAATTTACAGTCTTTTTTGTAGTTAATGATTTTTGTTGGTTTGTTAATTAGTTTAATAAATATTTTTTTTAACAATTTACTTATAGTATTTATTCTATATTTTTTTTAAACATGACTTATATTTTTGCTCTTCTTAATTATAAATTCTGGTTTCACCACTGTATATATATATAATTTGACTCAGAATTTAACAATGTACAATATTTATTTATCCTAATATAATTGCTTGTTATTTATATTTATTAAACATTCTTTTTTTTAGACCATAAGATATCCTAAGTGGATCCGTACAGAAAGTTACTCTTAGGCCAGATCATACTCAAACTAATCTTCATTCGAGCCGGAAAAAACTACAAAAACGGTAAAACTAACACAATATTTAACACAATTGTATTTTCAGTACTCATATTCGAAACTGCTGTTTTAACTAGCAGACATCCTTATCATTTAACTTAACATAGTGCAAGATACTAGCTAGTGTTTGTGTGTGTGTGTCTATATATATATATATATATATAAGCGGTAAACTATAATTTAGTTTTGGGGAACAGGGTTAGCCGACATTTACTGTATCGAGCAATAAGAGCTGTAAGAGCTGCTTTGCTCTTTGGCCGCAAGAGATTTACTAGCACCTCGATTGTCGTCCTCCAAATCAAAAGTGTGTTTATTGAACATTTTGACTCTTGAACTCCCATCATCGCCTAATACGTATGCATGATAGAAATATTTTAGATATTTGGAGCCTGGAGGAAGTAGGTCTAACAGCGAAGAAAAATAACTGCTATTATCGTCCTTTTGCCTCCTTTCAGCTTCTAGTTTTCTGATCTGATCTTCTCCGAGGAGTTCTGATAGGCTTATAATCTCCTCTTCTCGCTCATCATCACGAAGTTTTTCTTTGAAAGCAAGTTTTAGTGCTTCATTACCCTTATCAGAGGACATTTTGCTCTTTGGTTTCTTAATAAGGAAAGGTAGGTTGTGTAACATATAAACAGACATAAAAGGAAGAAGGTAGAAAGATAATCATTGATTGCAGTATCAGTTCTGTTTGCGATTATTTTGGGAGGAATTTAATTCGTGATTATCTACAATGGAATCAAAGGATGTGGACTTGTACGCAACAAATACGATCTTATGCTAAAAAAAGGTGGGCTTCTGTGAAAAAGAATTTTGTTTGATTTGATTAAGATCTCGAGTTGGAGCTCCAGTTGGACTCTTTGGATGAAACATAAAAATCTTGCCTTACAACTCAAAAATTGTATTTTTGCAGTTAGATCCTTTAAATCATTCCTTTGAACCCCTTTTTTGTGGATAAATAACATAAATTTATTATTAGGAAATTGTCCTTGCTTCTTTTTTCTAATCATATGGCTCTAATGATTAAGGATTTTTGTTAAACTTTCTCTAAAAGAAGAATTAGAGAAGTTAAACTCAAATTAAATCCAGTTCATGGCTTCATAGCTGGCAACTATCTTATATTATATCTTCCATATACATGACAATATTATCTCATGCTATATCAACTCTCAAGCCATCATTGAGGAAATAGGGAAGCAATTCACTTTCAATTTTTCTCGAGGCCCAATCTTTTGGATTTACTTCGAGAAAACTTTTGCCATACCATTTCTTCTTTAAGAACAAATAATAATAATAATAAAATTAGCTCGATCTAAGAAGCCTTCCCAGGCTCGCCTTTCATTTTACATAAAAATCATGGGGGGTCACTGAGACTTATAGATCATTCTTGCTCATTTGACTAGCTGTTCTATGATCCGGCAATTTGGTCACTGACTACCATACTCGCCCCCCAATTTAAATCCTTGCTGTTGAGACTTCTGAATCCGAGAAATTCGTTTTCGATGGCTCCGACCCTGTTTATGCTGTTCCCACTCATGCGCTCCTCTAAGAACCCTATCCCCACAAGCCTTACCAATATAAAGAACAGAAAGAGTTTATATTCTGAACGCTCTTACAAGAAGCTAAGAGATCTAAAACACAGATAATATATGTATCAAGTAGTGCAGACCTTACACACATATTGGGTCCACAGGTTTCTTTCAATCGGTTTCTTTCCGGCGCTGTCACCAACCCTCAAATCAGGTGCTGTGCTCGAGTAACCACTTAGAAAAGTATTCATAATTTCCACAGCTCGTTCAACCACTTGTGTAGCCCATAATTCGTCTGATTTGCCTGGAAAATGAACAAGCAAATGCCCAACGTGATTTAGAAAAGGATCTGCAGGAAATTTTGTACTGCAAAAATATAATTTTAGACTATAAGCACATAGAACAGTGAAAGGATGTACATGATAAGAATTCAGTTGCATCCAGATGTTGTATATTCCATCCAAACAATGTTTGCAGCCGAGCCAGTCTCCTCTTCTGTAAAAGAACAATGCTTTATTGTTATTTGGTCAAAATCTTGTGTCACAGCCAATCTGATGCATCAACATGTCCATGGAAAATCTGATACATAAACTTACTTGACGACGAACAAGTCTTCGTGTGTTCAATTTTACTTTGTCAATGGCTTCAGTTAAAATGACTTTGAGTTCATTATTATCAGGGGAATGTAGGATCTCCCTCATATTATCTTTTAATATCTTGTCTTTGTTCGCTGACGCCATGAAGAGAGTTGCATAGTTGGAATCACTTGCTTCATCATCCCTACTTTTGAGAAGGTAAACTCTCAGAAAATCCTCAAACTCCCGTACACCAATCGCCTGCCGCAAACCTCGGGTATAATCTGCTTGAGGGTTGTAAATATCATAAACTTCACTGAGTAACCCCGCATCAATCATACTATCTACTCTTTGCCCCACGTACTGGTCCAGCACAGGGACGGCAGCATCAATACAAATAAAACAGCAATCAAATCTGCAATTGTCAATGCGACCCCAATTCTGCCCTGCCACATTCAAGGTGTTAAACTTATAAGAGCATGTAGAAAGACAGGCTAAATATCTCCACAAAAGAATTGACATCCAAACTGCAGTCCGAATATGGCCATCAAGAGATACCGAAACTTAAAGCATTTCTAATTTCTTCAACATGCAGATGCAAAGTGACAACTTGCATTGGCAAAGGTGAATAATAAGCAAATAAAACAAAAATTGAATGATGTTTGGAAGATTACTCAAACATAACAATTCAGTCACGTTCAGAATTATTCTCCCACGTCTAACAGCTTCACAATTAGATTTCAAATGGATTCCTAGCATAAAATACCATGAACGCATACTGCTTTTCCAATTCTATCTTAGGCTTTTAGTTTCATCTATTTGGTCTATAAGTTATCTTGTATTAATTGTATCCATGGGGTATGGAAGACATGTTAATGCAGATGTGCAGCAAAGTTAGATTGATGGACAAGGACCAAATTCGCTGGGTAGATAATGTAGCCCATTTGAGGCCTCTGAAAATCTTTAATAGGTTAGTTTGATATAAATCTTGTGTAACCTTGATATAACTGGAACCAGCTGTTCTCATTAGAAGTCCAGCAAGGGGCAGTGGACACATTCCCATACCCTTGGTTGCAAAATTAACAAATTGATGAAATTAAAAAGCATAGGAAACCACATCAAATCAAGATTTATACTTTTAACAGAAAAAAAAAATTAGAGACCTTAGAATAACAGTTTATAATTAAATAAATGTACAACAGGGAAGATTACCAACCTCTGCACCCTTTCCCTGATAGAGTTCGCTAGGACGAATACCAATGCGAGCATACAGCTTAAGGTATTGATTAATCTGTAAAACAAAACAACCAAGGTTCTAAGATATCCAAAGTATATAACTTACTAGAACTTTTGTACAGTTATTCAAGTTTTCAATAAAATTAATGCAAACGAATTCCTAGAGTTGACCATCACATAGAACAACCAATATTTATAAAACAAGAATGAGGATCAAACAGGGTAATAGAACAACCAATATTTGTAAAACAAGAATGCAATACAGCCCACTGAATAACTAGAGATAAACCCAAAGCATGCCAACAATCTTTTCCTTCATTGCATACAAGTTTGTCTGCATGTATAAACCAGAACTGATCTAAAGTGACGCAAAGGAATAGGTATGTCCAAAATCACATAGAAAGCAAGCTGGGCTAAAAGACAAGAAAAGCCAGCCCAACAATAAAAATCAGAAAGCCAAAGTTGCGCAAGTCCAGAACTTTCGGGCCATACACCTGGTCTAGTAATTCAAGGAACCAGACTGAAATAAATACAGTCAAGTTTACAACAGAGCCATGAATCTCCAAGGCCAGGAGATGATTTTCAGCCCACACATAGATTGATTTCTTATACTCTCATGTTTCCTTATGCTAATAAAGAATTAAGTTGACTGATAAAAGCAAACATTATAGAACTTCTCACATAATCAGAGCACACCATAGCCTCCATTGAAGCATGCAACAAAAATGCACAATTTGGATATATTTCAAGCACTGCAAATCAAAAAGTATTGATATGTGATTCATACTTTTCTACTGTCATGTGGATGGACTCTGTCAGCAGCAACAGGATCAATTTCTTTAAGATAATCATGGTCATTCAAGACATTTCTCTCAAAGTCCGGCACCCTACCACTTTGCTCATCTCCTGCAAACCCATAGATCATACCTATTATATTGTTGCAATAGTGAATTTTTAGAGCATACCACTTTGCAATAGAGTTGATGCATACCAGGATGCTGATTCAAAAAGCTCTCATCCGAATTTTCTGCCATATCATCTAGAAGGAAAGGACTTACAAGAGCCTGAATACAAAATGAAAAATTGAACAAATGTAAAACATATGAGAAAAACAGTATAAACAAGACACAGAGCAATCACAATTTAATTCAGTTTACCCAGAAAAAAACCTTGTGATATCTATACACAAAAAAATAAATAAATAAACCTCCCACCACACACACCTTCTAAAAGCATGTGCCTTGTGGCCAATAACTTGACCTGGCTCACTCAAAATAGAAGAATTTTAAGATGTGCCCTACCTGAATGTAGTAATTGGTGCCCCCAACAATAACAGGCAAGCAGCTGCGCGACAATATGTCATTGATAATCTGAAAATCCATCATTCAACAAGCTCAGGTCAGAACATGCTGATGAAAGTTAAAGAAAGTCTCTGTATTTGCTCGATGGGAAAAAAAAATATGCCCAAATAATTTTTTTAAAAAACAAAAATCTTCAATTCCATCGACTGAAAAATTAGAAACATGAGTTCTGAAGGACCGTAAAACAAGAGTATAACTTACAGGAATCGCAGAGTCCCTGAAATCCTTAGCTGTGAATTCCACAGTTGGGCTCACAGTCCCAAGTAAATGATGAGGGACTCCTGCAATTCAGCCACAGATTAACAGCAGTAGCTCAAAATAAAATCTTTAAGCGAGCAAGAGAGAGAGAGTACCCTTTTGTTCATGGAGGGGAACTTTGTTGGTGAGAACATCAAGGCTATAGTAGACCTGCATAGAATCAGCGTTGATGATTTCAATTGGAAAGTGGGCAGCTAAATCAATGGCCAACTTAGATTTTCCTGAAGCAGTAGGACCCATTATCACTACGACCTTTGGCTTCACTTCTCCTTCCTTGTTTCCTCCATGGGTACGGTCCTGCAGGGTCATCTGAGAATCAGTATCACGCTCCATCCCCAGCAGTTGAGAGCTCTCTTCGGGCTTCTAAACTTTGATTCTATACATAATAAAGACGCTGTCTTTGGGCTTCTTCGCCGAAAATGATCTCAAAATATTTGAGCCCATTATTGATGGGCCAAGTTATAAATAGATATTATGTTCTATCTTTTAAATTTTTTATTAAAAAAATTATCCATGAATAAACTATAAAAAAAAATTATATGCACATTATATGAAAAAAAAAATTATAGAATTATAGGGCTGGATTGGCTCACCTGTTGGGTAAAACGGATCGAATTTAATTTAAATAAAAAATGTGAATCATATGGATCGATTTTGTAGATCGAATTAAATTTTTATAGGTTTATTTAAAACGAATTAAATGATTATATATTTTTAAAAAAATTAAATAAATATATTTTTGTAATATTGGAGAATTGGTTGCTTGCATTTGTGGCAAAGAGAATTTAAAAAAAATAATAAAAAAAATTTGTCAAAGAGCAGTTCGTTACTGGAGATTTTGATGGATTATGTATAAAGAGACGAAGAATATTATTATATGTTGCTTTATAAAGGAATACTTAGCCATCAATTTTTCACTATCCCAATTAATCATTGCAAAGAAATGATTATGGTAGGACATCATTTTTATTTGACTAAGCTAGCTTCTTTATAGATATACAAGGCACCAATCCAATTAAAATTTCTTACCTACTTATCTAATCATATATTAATAATTTTTATTTTAAACATACGAATATGATTATAAAAATTATATGTTTATACTTAGGGGTATTTAAATCCCATATAACTCATTTAACCCATTTAATTCAATCCATCTAATCTTTTTTTTTTATAATTATATTAGGTTATTATAATCTATACAATCCATTTTAAAGTTTTAAAAATATACATATAGATTATGCGTTATTATATAATCCGACCAATTAATTGTTTTTTCTAATAACCAACCTAATTTCTCAGTTTTTCAACTAATCCATAACCCTATTTTTTCAAACTATTTCATAACCCAATTTTTCAATTTCCAAAAACCCAATTTCTCTTTTGTATTGCCCTAAACGTGTGAAATTCTTCCTCAAAGCTGCTCCTCTCTCTTTCACTTTTACTCTCACTCCACCGCCAATTGCCATTCTCGGCTTCCATTTTATAGTCGCCAGTCGTCGTTCATGCAGAGAAGAGGATTTTTTTTTTATGTGATTATTGATATGTATCAAATTATAAAAATTATATGTATCAAATTTTGATATGATCTACAAATTCAATTTAATTTGTACACAAATATGCAAATTAAATATAATCTGACTTATAAATAATTTGTTCATTGTTACCAAACTCAATTAACTTACAAAGGGAACAAATTCAATTCAATCCATTTATTTGTGATCCATTTATATTATTTTTAATTTTATAACCTTTTTTATATAATGTGATTATGTGAATATAAAATAATTATTTTGTAGATCGTAAAATTTAATTCGTTTAAGATATTATCCCTTTATAATCCAATATATTTATGACATATTCAATAATAACTCATTTGGATCCTGATCCAACTCAATCCATATTTATAGTTCCAAAATTTTAACACATTTATAAATCGATTCATTTATTATTTAATCCATTTGTAACACGATTCAAATTCACCTGATCCGATACGATTTGTTTGCTACTGAGTTTGATGAATGTATATAAGTATTTATCAGTATAAATCAGAACGCAAAAAATTCAGTTTGATGAATGAACAAACATATCTTCCATTTGAATACAATAGCAAGAACAAGAAGAGATTCCAAATATCCAAAATGTGTCTTAGTACCAATCTGATTTGTGGGTAATTTTCTTTCCTATATCAGCAAACTACCCCAATTAATAACAATGAAAAAACAAGTGAAAAAATACAGAAATCAGAAAAATATTTGCAAAGCATAACCATCATGTTATTACTATTAATTATTATTAATTAATTAGTGAAGAGTTTCAATGTTTTTGTTCAGTTCCTCCAGCTTCTTCAGCCTCAATCTTTCACTCTCGCTCATCAGCTAAAAGAAGAAAGTATAATTAGCAATCAAAATCAGATATATATTAAATTAATGAATAAATTAAAAATTAAAATTAAGTATATTAATAATAATTACCTCCATTAATTTGGAAATTAATTGAGATTTTTCCTTATTCTTCTCATTAAAAGCTTCAAGTGCTTCTTTATATTCTCTCTCCTGCAAATTAATTTCAAAATAACTTGTAAATACATGTTTAGATGAAAAACATAATTAATTAATTAATTAATTGCAAAACACAAGGAATTTTTAATCAGCAAATTAATCAACCCATTCATCTGGCTAATATAATCACACTAATATAGTTATTTTCACAAGAAAATCTTCACCCAATAAATCTATCCATATGATAAATTATTATCATATAAAAAAATCATATTTTTAATAATTAATTTAATATTTTCAAACTGGAAAATCAATTATTTGCATGACAGTGTATGTTATTGTCTCCTTCATAACAAATAGTTCCCTTGAAACATCACTTCCCACTAATCATGCTAAAATTGCCATTACTGTTTTTTTTTTATGTAAACATTGTCATCATTGTTGTTCGACTAATTAAAGACAAATTAAATAATAACAATAATAATAAAATTAAAATTAAAATAATTTTCTGTTATCAAACTTTTTAAAATAGGTAGAAAATGTTTTCAGATAAAAATTATGTACATATATTTTTTAAAATAGATAATTTTTGTTTCTAAATTTATAAAAATTAATATATTCTAACCATAAATTAAAATCCATGTAAAAAAATGCTCTATTTTAAAATTTTAATAAAAATAAAAAATTAAAATATAGTGGAATTTTCTAATAATAATAATAATTATGGAAAATGAATGACCTTCTTCTGGCAGTTGAGGCCTAGAGGCTTCAAATCCTTGTGAACTGTGTCAATTCTCTTCCTTATAATGGAAACTTCTTTCCTTAATGGATCCGAAAGAGCTTCAAGTTCCTAAAAACAACATATATTTTTTCAAAATAAAAAAGATCATACAGTTGCAGAACTTTATAGAAAAATAAGAAAATAAAGAACAAGAAATTAAGTAAAATACTTCTAGAATCTCAGCTAAGCGTTTGGTGGCTTCTTCGACTCGGCCTAACTTAGCTTCAACTCGATCTTTCATCTCCATTTTCCTCCTCTGAATCTCTTCTTCTTTAGCCCGAAACAAAGCTAGGGCTGATCTGGACATCTCTTGTTCCTTATAAGTATCATCATGATCTTTATTATTTGGACTTTCTTGATCGTTCATATTTGATCTCTGCATAATTTGTTGTTGCTGATCCATTTTTTGTTTCTGGTTTGTCATTTCTCTTTAGTTTCTTTCTATGGTTTCTTTGTTCTCTTGTTGGTGGTGGTTATAAATAAAAGCTGGCTTTAAAGCTAACTATCCACCTTGCTTACCCTTTTTTATTATTTCTATAAAAATAAAATAAAATATTCAAATTAATTTCCTTTTAATTTATTATTATTAAACTTCCTATTTCATAATCAGTAAATGTATTTAAGTTGGTTAGATTTAGTTTAGCAATTAATTTTTAAATGTTTAAGACCTTTTGGTATAAATTCAGATTAATCAGGTTTTCGATAAACTATATTAAAAAAAATAGTTTTAATAATTATAAAATTTTTATTTTAAATCCTGATGAAAATTTTATCAAACATAACCCCAAAAGATGATAATGATAATAATAATAATAATAATAATAATAATAATAATAATAATAATAATAATAATAATAATAATAATAATAATAAATTAATTAAATTGTTAGCACCTTTCATTTAACATAAGAGAATTTAGTATATATATTTGCTTGGTACAAATTTAAATTAGTCAGATTGTCTATAGATAATATCAAAAAATTATTTTCTATAATTAGAAAATTTTTAATTTAAACCCTAATGAAAACTTTATTAAATATAACATTATTATTATTATTATTATTATTATTATTATTATTATTATTATTATTATTATTATTATTATTATTATAATATTGAGATAACCAAAATGCCCGGGATTGCTTTTAATCATTAAGACAAAAAATGGATTTCACCTTTATTTGAATGAAGACTCAAACTTTAAACCTTCTCACATTACTCAAAATTAATATAAAAAAAAACATATCATTATATAATATCGTATAGAGTGCAACAAATAAAATTTACCTTTGCAACTATGGACATGTACATATGCTCTTGCTAACAATTTTTTAAAAAGAAAAATTATTTTTAATATATATATATATATATATATATATATATATATATAATTGGTGGATGATCTGTATCCTACTATCCTCCCCAGCCTTTTTGGTTGGATTGCTATTTTCCCAAGTAGGTATTTGGACAAATTCTTCTAACCGCAACAGTTTCTCTCACTACATATATATAACTATATATGCACATGAAATAATTTATTATATAAAAAAATATGTATCTTTTTTATTGTGAATTTATGAGTAGTACAATGAATTATATATATTTATGATTCTTATACCATCTCTTGAAGGTTTTTCATAAATGATTACAAAATGTGTAGTTGAAGAAATACCAATTGCAATTGGGTAGTCAATTATTTCTCCATTTATATAATTAACATGATTAATCCTAATTGGGCAATCAAATTACTTGTCCATTTATGTTATACATAATGCAATTAATTATAATTATGCATTTAACAAATAAAAATGCAGTTAAATTTGGTTGGAAGGTCTTTAGAAATTAAGTATAGTTTTTTTTTTTTTCCTGGAAGAAGGGTGCTTTAGGTTAAAGTTTTGTTTGTGGGGAGTAGACAATAAGGGCTCACCTATATTTAAAACATTTGTTTTGGAGAGCCTTAGGGGACAAGACAGAGTAGGAAATCTTACAAATAGCTCCCTTAATTTTCCTTTATGACATATCATTGCCCCCTTCCCATTTTTAAATAATATTTAAAAAAATGGTAAATGTTCGGTATATTAAATATATCGTATATTAGTAAATATAGATTATTCATTTTTATTTTCAACTTTATGTTATGTTAAATTTGAGTATGTTAAAAGATGAGTGAACTTAGTGTTTCTTGATCTGTCTGTGTGTGGAATGTTAATTATTTGAACTTTTTATTAGCAATTCTTACTACCAACATTGATGGTAGCGGAGAGAAAATTAAAATTTGAGAGAAGACACTTAAAATAAAATAGAAGGGTTATTATTATAATTTATATATATATTTGAAAAATTTCTAAAAAGTGAGGGTGTGCATGTGCACACTCTCAACATAATGTGGCTCCGCCACTAAACATTGATTATTAACGAAGTTTTTCCTTTTCCCGTTAAAAATATTAAAAAAATAATATTTTTATCGCCTTCATTTAATTAACGATTCATATTTGATATATCTATTACATGCATGTAACATATCGAATCATTTCCTAAATTAATCAATTTATCTAATATATTTTGATATTAAAAAAATTCACACTTCTAAATATTTGAATATTCAAACATGGATGAACATGAACACCTATTTTTTATTTGCATAAACATGTGTATTTTTTTTTTGGTAGAAAAAAGAAGAGAGATAAAAAAGAAAAAAAAAAGGATTTTCACACTAAGGAAATTTGATTTTAAGCATACCGCCCATATAGAATGTTTTGAAATTAAAAATAAATGAGTGTGATTGATGATTATGTGTGATTCGGAACCTTAACCTGCAACGACTCCTCGAATCCGGATTTAATCGATCTAATAGGATTCGGATACAGAATAATTAATCCAAAAAAATGGTTTCATAATTGAGCATAAACCTTGATGAATGATATTATCTTCCTTATGTAAAGTTCATAAAAATCCTGAAAATTATAAAAGGTTTTTCACATTTTTATGTTACTTTAATTATACTAATTTCACATAAATATAATTGTGGTAAATGGTACTCAAACCTTTTATAATTTTATAATTGTGTGAATGTAAATTAGATCGATTTTTATAAATTAAAAAAATGAAAAGAAAAGATATATATATATATATATATATATATATATATATATATATATATATATATATATATATATATATATATATATATATAAGATAAAAAATGCAGGCTTGGTTGGTTATGGCCCCGGAATTTTACGTTGCTCTTTTAAATTGGGCTCAATGACAACTGCCTCTATTTATATATGTGGGGCAATCTTTTTAAATTTTGGAGCAAGGATGTTTTTTTTTTTATTCAATTCCTCAAAATAGTAAGAAAATATCATTTTTAACAGGGAATTTTACAAAACTATCAAAAAAAGTAAGGAGTTACATTTAAAAATATCCCTTCTGTTTTTTCTCTTTTAAAAATACCTTTTTTAAAATTTTCATTTTTAAAATTATTCCTTTTTAAATTTAACTCAAACTCCACTTCTTTCTTTTTATATCTCCTTTTTATTCTTCTTCTTCTGTTTTTCTTTCTTCTTTTCTTCTCCTTGCTAGACCACATTAAGCTTAATTTTTTCAAATTTATGAATCACCACAGTGATATCATCATGAAAATGTCTCCTCACTCCTCAATCTATTTTTGTTAAATTCAAATACCTCATTTCTTTTTTCTTTGCTGCTTCTTTAAGTTCAGTTTTTATCAGCCTCTTGGCTATTCCCTGCATTCAAAGCACAAAAAAATATATTTTAAGTACATGACCTGATTTCTATGAGTTTATCACATAGACTTTGGAGATGAGATCGTATTGTAAACCACTAAAAAATTAACACATTCCACAGCATTTTAAAATAACTTATTTTGCATTTAGCCCAATACTTAGAAAAAATATTGTTAGAAGAAATCAATAACCTCTAAAATGCCAATTAGTTTTTTTCTAGCTTCAAACACCTACAAACATTCACTTCAAAAACACTTTCAATATCCTTCTCTTTTATCTTCCAAAATTCATAAATCATTACAACTAATCAAATTAACATAACATTTACTTAAATTATCCAAAGAAATCAAATCCTTAGGTTGAAATCAAATTTTTCCAAATTCGTTCTTCATCCAAAATCTATCATTTCTCAACTAAAATTAGCAAGGAAAGTGAATTTTTCATGTGAGGAATAGCAGCAGCACAGTTGATCGATTTCTTAAGAGAAATTAGAGAACAATGGAGGCAGAAGAGGGATAAAGCCACTGCTCCCGCTAGAGGAGAAACCAAATAAGCAAACGAGAGGGGAAAGACGACGCCGGCTTTGGCTGGTCGACGGAGGAAGTGACTGTAAAGGGGAAAAGTGCAGGTGTGAAAAAGGGATCGCCAAGCTGTTGGGAGCGTGAAGAAGGAGAAGAAAAGGAAGAAAAACTGAAGTAGGGTTAAAAACAAAATAAAGTATTTTTAAAAGCATAAATTTAAAAAAATGTATTTTTAAAATTTAAAAATTGGTGGAGGTATTTTTAAAAAACAAAGTTAGGCCATTATGTTTTTTAAAATAAATATTTTTATCACTAAAATTATTAAAATTGATCATATATTTTATCATTCAAATATAGGACATGAAATATTGTATAATTAGATGTAAAAAATAATAATATTTTCTTCATTTTATAAAAAATAAAAAAATTAATAACATTTTCTAATCAATTGAAACAATTTAATAGATGAAAATGACCTTAACCCTTTAATTTTAAAGCCATTTGCTAATCGAGTAATTTTTTTTATTGCTCTTAATAAATTGAAATTGTACCATTTAAATACTTATATTAATGTTCCATTCCATTATTCAAAAGTAAAATTACTCCATTAATCCTCATAGATCAAATTTGTTTACGGGATATTAACATAAGGGTTTAAATTTAAATGACCAAATTTCAATTTATTAAAAATATAGTTGGCCCAATTGAAACTCTCACGAGGCATATTTCAGAAATTATATTCCAATAGTTAAGTCTAAAATCCTAAAAATAATCTAATTATAAGAGAAAAATCTTTTATTTATTCATTGTGGTAAGAAAATACAAAATAAATAAATCAAAACAAAGATTCGCATGATCACCATTCAACACCACTAATTACTCCCACTATTACCATCACAATGCAAATCAACCTACTAATAACTAAGCCACTCAATTCATATTAATTTACTTTCATCACATAGCGACATTTTTTTCTATAAAAAAATATATTTTATAAATCACCAAATTTATTCATAAGCTATTTACTCTTAAATTACATGTCAACATTCCATATCGACTTCATCTTATAAGTTAGTTATTGGAATTAAATTAGACACAAGTTTATTTTTTTTAGACCCAGTAGTTTTATGATGTTGGATTGTTCTGTAAATTTTACGATCCAAATTTTTTATATGTGTTCGGTTACATACACAATGGCGGAGCCAGGATCTCAAAGTGAGCAGCTATACACATTATAATTTTAATATAAAAAATTAAAAATTAAAAATATATAAATTATATTATGACAATATATTTCATTTAAAATTAAAAAAAGGATATGTTTAAAATCAAATAAAAATATAATTTTTACAATTATTCTCGATGCAGTTTTATATTTTGAAACCGTTGAATAATTCGCTTAATGTCAATACTATCAAAATTAAAAAAAATATATTTCATTTTAATCAATTATCACTTAAATTACGTATTTTATTTTATTCGAAATCAATGTTAAAATATACTTTCCAACTTACAAAACCTAAATAATCTATAAAATAATAAAATATCAATTAAAGCAGAAATTAATAAATACAGTATTAAAAATTATAAGAAAAAGTAAAATTTTTCTTACCAAATGCCAATTGAAGTGATAAAAAAAATTGTTAATCATACTTTAAATTTGAAAAGTTTCAAAAGTTGCAATAAAAAGAAGAAAAAAGTGAAAGTGAAAATAAAAAATGGAAAGTGTGTTCGACTTTTTGCTGTAAATTTAATTTGTTAAATAAATTGGCATTTATTTTTTATTTTAAAAAAATTAATATAATTTTAGTTTTGGACAAAAGATAGAGTATTTAAATTTTACCATTTATTTGATTCTCTATTTAAATGGATTTGGATTATTTTATTTTAATTTCTATAATTTATTTAAAAAATTATGTAATTATTATTGAATTAAAATTTGAAATGGCACACTTATAATAAATTAGAAGGTTACTAGTATGTATATATATATATATATATATATATATATATATATATATATATATATATATATATATATATATATATATATATATATATATATATATATATATATATATATATATTAAAAGAAATTATAAATTTGAGGGTGTGCATGTGCTCACCCTCACTTGAATGTGGCTCGGCCACTTTTACGTGCGTGTATTAAGTAGCTTGTGGGTAGAGATAGACTCAATTTTTTTTTTTTTTTTCACACTATATCTTAGTTCTAAAATGGCGATGTCATTACTAAATTAGTTTATATTTGCTTAACTTTTAAGCAAATTAGCTTATATTTATATAAGTAGACTGTAACTGGTTCATATTCACTCCTTTTTTACTATTAAAAATAATTTATATTTGTTATATTTATTACAAATAAAGATAAATATAAATCATTTCGTGTAATTCGAAATTATTTTTAAACAAAAAGTATTTTAAAAGCAAATTTATAACATTTTACATGGTTTATGGTGAATTCGATTATTATATTTTTTTAAATATAAATTCAAAAAAATCATAGAAAATAAGTTAAAATATTAAACTTCCATTAATTTATAAAAGGACTTCCTAGTTTGAACTTACAACCAAGTGCGCAACTGATATCCGCAGCTGATAATTACCCTTCGTGTTCTGAAAGGCAGCCTCCTGCCATGTAATCTCTTTCAAAGGAAACACGAAAAATATCTACCCAAAGAAGAAATGCATAAACTGAATGCAAAACCTTAAAAAGCCAGGCCAATTACTAGAAAAACCTCCGTCAGAATCCGAGGTTACTGTTTGCCGCCGCACTAAACCACTATAACCCATATCCCGAATGCAATTCCCATTCGCCATTTTGGCTTTTCACGAGGTTTGATATCCGATTCTATGTAAAAGATTCGAACTTTTTTTCAATCCCTAACGATCATCGTCAATAATCTATTTTAGGGTTTTTTTATTTTAATTATTTTTTTGTTATTTTGGGCTTCTTGTTTTCTGCTTGAATGAACAATGGGAAAGCAAAGACACCGCGATATTAGACCTGGGTCTCCGCCATGGCACAGAAGTTGTGAAAGAAACTCTGAAATTCGAGAGATTGGGCATTTTTCTTCGTCTTATCTCTCTCCGACTCCGGTATGGCCCGAACGTGACCCGTCCAGGCTGGTTCCAGGATGGGAAGAACCGATATACGGTGGAGATGTTAGGTCTGTCTCTTCAAGTTTACCATGCAATTTGGAAAGCAAAAGATATGGAAATAGCCAGTGCTCTTCGGGTTTGAACCGGGCAAGATATCCGGTTCTGCCCGAAACAGGCTCGATAGTTTCGGTTCAACGGGGAGAGTATTGTGAAAATAGAGATGGGCAGCGGCAGATAATGCCAGGGTTTAGTGAATCAGCGCTGGGAATGGGAAAGAATTCAACTTTTACTAAGTTTCATTGGGACAATTTGTTGGTTGGTGATGTTCCTATAAATGCTAATGCAAACAGAAAAAAGTTTGGTGGGTTCTGTGATTCTGTTGTGGTACCTATGTCCGTGTCGATGGAAAATGATAGTGGTGGGTCATCAAGAATCTGCTTGGATCAAAGGATGGGACCCACTGAGGGTAGTAGATATCATGGACATGTGGAAAGAGGGTATGCATCTTCCACCTTTTTTGGCAAATTTGGTGTGAGTAAGAAAAGGACTAGCATTGTGGACTCAATTGTGGACAAGGTTGAAAGAATTAATGATATTGATAATGATACTGGTTTTAGGAATAATGTGATGAGTGACAGGAGGATATTGTTGGAAAATGATGGTACTTTTGTTGGATATGGGAAAGATGTGGATTTCAGGAGTTTGGAACTGAAACCTGCAAACCTACACTTTGTAGGTGATTTAAGTTTTACAAGACATGGTCGTGGCAACGATTCTGATAAAGATGGTATTGAGAGAATACCCATATCATATAAAGAACTGGAATCCCCTGGAAGTGGTTGCCAACGGCTGATCACACTGGAAGAGGCATTAGATTTGGAGAAAAGTACTGATGATCAGAAAATAATGTCATTATATGATTGGAATGCCTATGATGATACTCCTGATTCTGCTTATGATGGCTATGAAAATTGGAGCTACGAAGATATTGAGCAGTTGGGAATGTTAGAGAACTCAAGATGGGGGCAGTATCAAAGTGATAGCACAGGAAATGTGATTGATGAAATGGCCATGCATGGAAATTCATTATCTTCCAGAGATGTACTTCTATTGATGCCAAGGCAAACTAAGCCCGGTAAGCCAAGAGATGTAAGGCAAAGATTGGGGCCAGCTCTGAGTGTAAAGCATCGTTTGGGGCCAGCACTGAGTGTAAAACATCGTTTGGGGCTTGCTTCACAAGTGGGAAAGAAATCAAGGATAGATTCCAAAGTTAAGAAGAAACTTCCTTGGGTTAAAATGCAGAAAGAAAAGACTTCAGAGGATCTTGAACACAACAATGTTGGAGGAATGAAATTCTCAGATTTGAAGATAAAGAAATACGCCAAGACTGAGCCATCTGAGGATTCTGAGGAGTTCAAGAATCTGGTGCAAAGTGCTTTCTTGAAGTTTGTCAAAGGTCTCAACGAGAATTCATCTAATCGGAGGAAGTACTTAGAACAAAGAGGAGCTGGTAATTTGAAATGCGGCATATGTGGCAGGTTTGATAGCTATATTGCTAAAGCAAAGCGACTTATTTTGCATTTTTGATTAAATATATATATATATTTTATGATATGTCATTATTTGTATTATACTTTCAAATTTTGTGTTTGAATCAAGGAGTAGGATGTGTTTTAGTAGTTTGGTTGCTTCTGAAGGTGTGATTTTTGGCTCTTAGTATTTCAGTTTTGAGATACTTCACATTACCTAAGGATTCAAATTTTTTTCATCAGATTATGAGATTAATGCAGAATATGGGATTAGTGACCCTGTGCTGCTAGATATATAATTTAACTGAAGGATGGCTGAAATTTCTGGGAGGAGCTGTGGCAAAGATCTGTGTTCTTTTTTTTCACTTCTGTTATGATTGTAATTCTATTGGGTGGTACTCTGTGCCATGGTATTCCTGCCATAGTGACTAAATTGTTTGATCTGATTCCCTATTTCCCTCTTTTTATATGATAAAAGATCATTCCTTTTTTCTTTTCTGGTGTTAAAGGTTGTCAAGGCAAATAATATATATATATGCCCTTTCAGAAAAGATGCATCCTGTAGACCACACTTTCTGGTTTTTGAGTTCTTTGCATTTGTTGCCTAACTATCGTGTTTCGGTAATTTCAGCACTACGTTTTTATTAACTCCTGCCCTCTCTCCCTGTCTCTCATATTAACTTGGAGAAAACTTGGAATGCTAGCCAGTTGCAGTGTTCTTTATGCTTTTATGCAGAAATATAAATACTCCTGATTTATGGAAATGCTTCAATCAGTGATCAGTCCTCTACTTGTGGACTTATTAGGTATTTGTAAATTGTTCTGAAAGTGTTGCTGCCTTGTTTCCTTGATTAAGTCATATTTGCTGTTTATTCTGAGCACAGCCAACTTTTTATTGATTTCTTAACTATTCTCCATGTATTGTCAGTAGCTCCAAGGAGTTTGTAGACACATTAGGCTTGGCACAGCATGCATTCTTTTCTTGGAAAGTGGGTTCCAGGTCAGAGCATCTTGGTTTGTTCAAAGCAATTTGTGTGCTCATGGGCTGGAATAGCACAATTATTTCAAATGGTCGATGGATTCGAGAGATATTGCCACCTGCTGAAGCTTCATCAGTGAGGGAGAACCTCATTATCTGGCCTCCAGTTGTCTTCATACACAGTAGTTCTATAGCAAAAGATAATAGAGAAAAGTGTACAATTGTAAGTATTGAAGTGCTCAAGCAAATTCTAGGAGGTAAGTAAACTTTAAATATGATAATTGATCCTATTACACCTTATTGATTCTCCAACAAGAAAATTTTTTGCCATAAAATTTAATAATTTCACTTGTAGATTTCCCCCGACTTTGCAATAGTTTCATGAATTGGAATTATTGACCAATTTTTTAATTTTTTTATATAATTGTCTCAAATTTTCTCTGTTTGTTTTTAAAGATCTCTCGAGCTGCCAGTATTACAACCTGCGATTTTGAAAGTTTTAATCCTTTATGGTTAATTAATTGAAGAATTTGAAGGAGAGTGTGCACTCAGGATTTCTATGCAGAGCCAATGCAATTGTCACTTGGCTGTTTTGGCATGGCTAGAATACTTTTGTTTTGACTTGGGCCACTTGTGACCTTGCAACAAACTTTGATTTTATTGGATGCCAAAAAACCGGGATAGCTATAGTTGGTCATGTTGTGTAACGTCTTTTTATGTGATTCATGTTTTCTTCCTTTTTTTGTTTTGTATTTCCCTCCAAATGAAAATTGCAGGTATGGGATCTGACCCGAAGATGACAAATATTTGTCGTGGAAAAGCTGCAAATTATAGCACTAGGGTGGTGTTCTTCAATGGCACCTATCCTGGGTTGCAAGAGGCAGAAAGACTTCACAAGCTTTTTGGTGAGAAGAAACATGGAAGGGCAGAGTTTCAGCAAGCCAGTTCTAGTGGCTGCAAATTGAACTGTCCGGAAACTCAAAATGTCAGAGTAGATGAGGTAGAAAGTTTCCTATATGGCTATATGGGGATTGCAAGTGACTTAGATAAGCTTGATTTCAAGACCAAGAAAAGGTGTGTAGTGAGGAGCAAGAAAGAGATAGAGGCGATTGCTGATGCCTCCCTCAGTAGCAAATGAGAAACCTACATGTTTATTTTGTAGCAGCAAGTCCATGGAAGGTAGTTTTGTATGTTGGCTTCTGCTTGGTACAGCATCAGTGATAGAATTGACTCGTTTTTGCCTTACGCTGCAAAGTGTATGTGCCTTTTTTCCTATCTTTTTTGCTTTCCTTGTCAAAGTGGTTCCGATGATGTTTTATTGAGAGGAAAAGAAGCTCTGGCTGTAAAGTTAGGTAACTGTTGATACGATTTTCCGACTTCTCTTTGCCAGTTTTTTTGTTTTGGGCTTATAAGTGACACGAAATGAAATGAACAGAAAAGTTCATGTTGATATTACTTTGTAAGTTTTTTATTATCTCAAATTGAAGGTATGTTTGGATTGCAAACTTGATATTGTGACAAGATATTTGTGTCCAGGAGATGTTTGAAAGTCGTTTAGGTAACAGTTAAGAATTCAAAAAGCAGATGTAGTTATCAAAGTAGGTGGAGACAAATTAGAATTCTTGAAACATTGAGTTGAGAAGATTAAGAGCTGCTACTTTACACTTACATTGGAAATGATAGCAAAATCTATTTTTAACATGATAACAGATTTTCAACTTGATTTATAAATAAGAGATTTACTCTTGATTTTCACGTTCCAGGTTGAAATGTAAACAGACTTTAGCAATTCCAAGTTAATTATCATTAGCATATAAATGGATAGGGAGCCAGGTAAAGAGAAGCTGTTGTTCTGAAAGAAATCTTTCATTCATTGTTACAGAGAGTACAGTTGCAGAAAAGGAGGAGAAAAAAAATTAAATTGTGAGAATGATGGGTACAAAATCAATGTTTCTAGTTGAACAATCTTCTTTACCTTTACAACCAAAAAAAAAAAAAGAAAAAGAAAAAAGAAGATAAAAGGGGAAAAAATATAATATTTTACAATTAAACTTCTATATAAAATTCAGCAGATTCCACAAGGGATAAAAAAATTCATTGAGCATGAAGATTCTTATCTTCTTTGGAAGTTAAGGTACTTGATACTGTATGCAAAGACAAGTAAGAAGAGCAGGACCCAACCAGCATGGGCAAGAACAACAGGTACAAGAAAATCATGCTCAAAACCGAAGACCTGCTTAAGGTATGCATTCACAGCCATTGGCTGTGATTCAGGAATTTCAAGCATACTTGTGATATCACCAATTTGAGAAGTAAAAATACCATAAATGGACCAAGAAATTGGAGAAGCCCAGTAGTACCACCTCCACCACACAGGAATTTGCTGCAATGGTCAAGGTACATTCTCAGAAAACTTGATACACAACTAGTAATCAATTTTTTTTTTTATTCTGCTACTTTTCTTGCTCAGTTTGAGGTCTTATTATTTCAAGAATGTTCCTAAAACTTTCAACGTCATACACAAAAAAATGGTAATTCTGACTTTACTTACCGGCCTGGGAATGATGAAACCAGAGAACAAGTTCCATATGGACAGGAAGGAAGTCATAACAATAACAGCTACTTGTTGGCCAGGAGTCAGGGCGACAAGCATCATCCCGTACAATCCATAAATTACAAAGAACATGAAAATGAAGTATGAAAAGTATGCAAACTTGTCCACCTTCCATTCAAAGCCGATCATTGAGTATAGAATAGGAGAGTATATGAGGGCTTGAGCAAAAATATAAATAGTCTCTATAGCCACCTGTAGCAAAGAAAAAAGGATTCAATAACAGATCATATGGAACCTCTCACAATTTCTTTCTTTATACAATTTCTTATTGCTTACCTGACCAATTGCATAAGGCAACTCTGAGTACATTCCTGCTGCTCTTTCACGGTAGAAGACTGTTCTCTCTATAGCTACAACAGTAGTCACAGCCATAGAATTGATGCTGCCAAGGAATAAAAGAGCAGCATATGTAGCTCCAAGAAGATTCATCAGGTCCTGTTGCTTTTGACTGCCAATAAGACAAGACAGAATCCAACTCCACATGAGAAAAACAACTCAAATGAAACAAAAACATTATGTAGTAATATTCTAAAAGAGAATCTTCTGCACATACAGGTCATCTCCTTTGCCAAAGAATACAATGCCGAACATCAGTCCAACGACAATTGTCATGAAGAAACGGATAGCATTGAATTGTGAATTCCTCCAATATGACCAGTATTGTTTCCAGAAACATGCTTTGCATTGAGTCAAAAATCCTTGAGAGTATTTGGTAGGGAAGTAAAGATCCTGGGAGCCTGGTGGTGGAGTGCTCAGTTCCTTGATCAGCACTTGATTTCTCCTGAAAAATTTGCAAGAAAGTTAAAACTTTTACATAAAATTCAGTATGGGACATGGTAGGTGAATAAGCCATTTCTCATTACTTACTGATAGAGATCAGAAGTGGCATAAATTTCTGCAAAGTCAACCCCAAGTCGTGCCTCTTGTACGATAGAGCTGACCTCTAACATCCATGTAGCAGGATTGTAACCCTCTTTGATCTTAGGAACACCTGGTACTGCCTGCAAGCAAATGTATGGATGTTATACTCAACTTCTAATTACATAGATCCTTCAGTATCATAAAGAGATCAAGAATCTAATTATTTTTATTCACCTCAAAATATTCTACAAGCTTGTAAGAATGACGACCTAAAGATCCAGCATATATCACTTGTCCTCCTCTTTTCATTAACAAGAGCTGCAACCAATGATACCATTATGTCAGATGTCTGATATCACTAGCATACAAAACTCATCAAACATGAAGAAGAACCAGACCTCATCAAAAGCTTCAAAGATATCAATGCTAGGTTGGTGGATTGTGCAGACAACGGTACGTCCAGTATCCACTGTGTTTCTCACGGTACGCATAACGATAGCAGCAGCTCTAGCATCAAGTCCTGATGTTGGTTCATCCATAAAAATGATAGAGGGATTGGCAACCAACTCTACAGCTATAGTTAGCCTCTTTCTCTGCTCAGTCGAGAGCCCATCAACTCCTGGAAGTCCTACTAGTGCATTTCTAATCGAATTAAGTTCAACCAACTCCATTACTTCTTCTACAAACATCTGTTAGGGAAAATAGAAGCAGAGTCAGCTACAGTTTTCCTGTTTTCTCAAAACAAAAGGAGTACATGTAACAGCATTGATATGAAAAGCTTGTATAAAAGAAGTAAATGCGGGTGATTAGATAACATGCCTTTCTTGTTTCAGTCTTTACATCAGCAGCAAGACGCAGCCAGGCAGAGTATAAGAGAGATTCATAAACAGTAACATATGGTGAATGGATGTCATTCTGCTCACAGTATCCACTGATCCGGGTAAATGTGGCTTGGTTCTTCGGGTAACCGGAAATGCTTATATCTCCTTCAATGTATCCACCGGTCTTTCTTCCAGCTAATACATCCATCAGGGTGGTCTTTCCAGCACCACTAACACCAACTAAAGCTGTCAGAGTACCAGGCCTGAAAGCTCCACTGACATCTCTTAACAGCTGTAGTCGGTCCTCTTCAATACCCTGAGCCTTCATTTCCTGAAAATTCCACCAGAAGATTTTGTGAGAGAGATATTCATATGGAAAATACTTGATCTTATACGGAATCTGAAGAAAGTTACATACCGCAGGCATATCCACATAATAATTCATATGGTTAAAAGTAAGCGAAAGAGGCTGGAAAGGCAAAACCATTCCTTTCTTAGACTGACTATTTGCGTCACTATGCCCTTGAGCATTTGTCACTGCCATTTCAATGCCTGCAATCAAAAATCAGTTTCTTATAAGCATGCAAGGATTGAAGCCAATTGATTGAAAAGTACAGGAAGCCTCGAGTCACATGCATTCAGATCATTATCAGCTGACCTATTTCTTTTTCTTTTCCTTTTTCCCCCATATTTGAGATTAATGTACTGACCTTGTGATCTAGAAGCAATCTGTTTTTTCTCTTCATCAGAGTTGTCATCGCCAAGAACAGCTTTTTTGTCACCAGGAGCTGGTATTTATAAGAGAAATATCAAGAAGCGAGTCAGCATCTGAGTTTCACCAAAAGTAGCAGTTACAGAAAACAAGTAGATGGAAGAAATAGACTTACGTTTCAAGTATGTCAATGCTAAAACAACAAGAATGTTGAAAAGAATGGTAAACCCGAAAAGTGCTGCGATGCTAATCCAATACCATCTTTCAGTTGCATACAGACCCCTTTCCTTAAGAAGGGAAATTCCAACTGTAGGCTGGCTGGGATCGCCTGTGGGCTGTGCCAGAATAGAGTTAGTCGATGCTTTTATAACTAAGCATTTGAACTTGAGTGATGAAAACTTACAGTGTTCCAGCTATCATCAAGAAATTCATTTATAGCAAGAGCATTTTGTCCATAAGATATTGGAGAAATATAATAACCCCACTTCATCCATGATGCAAGGTCATCTGCACATGGAACATTATAGAGAAATTTTCAGCAAAAATGAGAAATATTTAACAGCTTGTGTGCATGCATTAGTGTGTGAAAACAGAAGGAATTTATTGTTGTTCATTTCTAGCAGCAAACAAAGACAAGTCTATTACTTTTGGAAACAATGAAGCCTCCAAGTAAAACTAAAAACATCAAGGACAACATTCCAAATGTATTTGCTGCAACTTCTGTTCTTCCAGCAGCTGCTATGAAACGGAAGAGAGAGAGACCCATCTGATGTACTCCAATGAATGCCAAGAACTGTTTGAAAAACCTAAACGGATTGCAGATTTATCAGAAAAAGTCTTGTTCAAGTGATAAAAATTCAGTGACCACTAAGCAAGAAGATACTATTATCAAACCTCAAAATTGGATGTCACGTATTACAACACTTACCTACTGGCAGAAGGAGCAAAGCCAATGGTATAGTATGTAAGGATAACCCAAATACCAGATTCCAATAGTGAGAGGGGAATTCTGAGGACACAAATAGGCCATGCGAAAGCCCATGCAGGATAGAACAAGGAATCCCTCTGCTTGAAGAATATGGGAAGCCTAAAAATAGTCATTGCAATCTCCGACATTCCATTGAACATGTTCATAAGGAGACCAAAAAAGAGTGCTCCATAAAACTTCCCTCCATCTTCTCTTTGACCACTTTTCATCTCCGTTCTCAGGAAAACAGTTAACGCGACAATAGCCATGAATGTTAACTGAAAAAACTTGAATATGTATACAAATGAGTTACGCTGCATCAGCAGCCATTCCCTGGAAAAGCATGCTTTGAAAAGTTCCCGATTAGGGATACCATACTTATTTCTCACCAAAGCAGCAGGGTGAGTTCTAGACTTATCAAAGGGAATGCTAAGTTCTTCAGAAATATGGTCACCTATGTGATATGAATTGAAGGCTTGGGCAAATTCAGACACTGAGATATATCTGTAAGGTTGGTTCTTTCTAGACCAATATTGTTCCTGGTCCTTTTTGGAAGTTACTTCCTGCAGAAAATCAGCAACTCCCTTCCTTTCTGGACATTTGAAACCCATGTCTTCAAAGAATTGAAGAACATTCTCTTTTGGACCTTGGTAGACAATCTCACCCTCTGAAAGTAGGATAATGTCATCGAAAAGATCATATGTCTCCGGTGGAGGTTGCAAAAGAGCAATGACCATTGTGACATCCATGATATGGACCATCTGCCTCATGTACTTGACAATCTGGAAGGTAGTGGAGCTGTCAAGCCCTGTTGAAATTTCATCCATGAAGTATGCTTTTGCTGGTCCAACCAACATTTCCCCTGAAGATCATACAAGCAGTCAGAACCTGAATTCTGAAGCAATATATTTGAAAACTGAGAATCAACACACATCGCAGCAAATGCAGATTGTGGTTTTTTCACATACCAGTGGTCACACGCTTCTTTTGTCCACCAGAAATCCCCCTCCTCATGTCATCTCCCACCATTGTATCAGCACATACATCCAAACCAAGAAGCTGTCAAGGAGCTGAAAATCATTAGCATTGTAGAACAGAACAATCAGGTCAAAACTAATGATGGAAGAAACAAACCTTTAGAACATAGTCTGTGATCAAACTGTTTTCCTGGCCAGCCACAGCTGTAGCCTTCATGAATGCATCAATTTCAGGATCAGGTTTAATAGCAGCTTCTTTCTCTCGTCTTGACAGCTCTAACAGCATCTCATATCTGGTTCCAACACCCAAACAACGTCCTGAGAAATTAAACGTTTCACGGACTGTCATCTCACCAGAGTGAAGGTCATGCTGACTTATATAAGCAGCGGTTCTTTGAGGAAAAAATTCATAAAACTCATGGCCACAGAAGGTGATTTTTCCCAAGACCTGTTCATTGCACCCATTCATCAATAAGACTAATCTAAGAACATAAATATTGGAGTATGTTCATAAATGGACACAAATGCATAGAAGATAGTGGAATGGGAGTAGCCAAACCCTTAGAGAGTCTTCAAGTTTCCCTGCAAGTGCTTTTAGTAGAGTTGTTTTCCCTGCACCTGGAGGTCCAAGAAGCAATGCCATCCTGAAAGTGAAAACAAATGAGAAGACCTGACGGAGAAATTCCCAAAGAAAGTTCAAACTTTCCGTTTTACACTGGTTCACTGCTCATTCCATATGCTTACCTTGATGGCTTTACTATTCCACTAATATTTTTGAGTATCTTGATAGTCCTTTTCTTAGATGGAGCAAGCCCAACAGCACCAAGAATTCCCTATTGACAGTAAATACAATAAATAAGCAAAGTCTTTCCTCTTTAAAAACACAAAATAAACCAAGTAGGTTCATCTGATAAAGCCTATATACATATATATATATGATGATGATGATTAATGATAATCATCAAGAATATAAATGATGATGATGATGATGATAACCTCTTCCATTGAGAATACCAGAGAATCTTAATCAAAGAAAGATAAGGGTTTGAATAAAAGAATCATAAAGAAACGAAGATGCTTACCTCGCCCGCATTCAGGGCGGAGTTCAGAAGAGTTGGAAGTGCTCTGCTTCCAGCATATGCATCTCCCTCAATCGTTAAATTTTCAAACCTTACTTCAATCTTAGGAATCTCAATTCCTACCCTGTTCCATTAAAATAGGATAGTTATTAAGGACAGAGAATTAAACAATTCAATCAAGTAGTTTATGTAGGCATAGTAACTGGAATCAAAATCTTGTATCTTATTAGCTTTGTTGCTTGAAATCCTAAATCCTGATCTGTCCAAACTCAACAAAAAGCATCTTTTTTATTTTTTGTTCAGAAATTTTCTCAAACAGCAGATAGACTTGTTTAATAAAGTAACAAAAGAGACTCAAAACAAACCTGTCAACTCTATTCCTCAGCCTCAACAAGAACTTCTCATTATCTTGCTCCACAACCTGAAGAATATTTTCCATTAACTGCTTCTTATCTTGACTACCAAGCTGAGAGAAATCAACTTCACTTTGCACAACTCTGCCATCACTCAAAACCTGTTTCAGTATCCCTTTTCTCACTCTATCATAAGTAGGCAATCTTTCAATGGCTGCCCATTTTAGCTCCTCTTCCTCATCATCCATGGTATGCCTTGCGCTTCTTTGAAACACATCAGGTGCATTCAACATTTCTCTTACACTAGCTGAACCCCAGCTTCTCCTGCTATCCATTCTACTGCTCACCCTGGCTAAATCATCTGCAGCCAATGCTGCCGCCATGTTTAATCACTTCAAAGCTCAAACCTTTCCTTCAAAGTTCGAAACTTTTCTCCAAGATTGTTGGAAAGACGTAAACTTTATGAATCCTAATGAAGACTTGCACTTTCTATCTACACTTCTTTGTTCTGGGTAGGAGAAAAATGTTGATAAAGATCTGAAGCTTGAAAGTAATGCATTAGTTTATTTATATACAAGAAAAGAAGTTAGTCAAAAATTGACAACACATAAGAACAAGAAATAATATTTAAAAATTGTCAGCTTCTTGGAGCTTATGTGCAGGAACGTGCTTCAAAAGTGAGAGTTCAATCTTTTTTTTTAATCAAACTTCAATTCATTGAGCAAACTTCCATTTTTGCCATGTGATCGAGCTTATAAAAATGGTGGATTGTGATGCCAATTCACAGTTGGCTTTCAATAAACAATGCAAAAATTGCAGAAGGATACTTGTGTTGTGGGAAAATATATTCCAAGTTACAGAATATATATATATATATATATATATATATATATATATATTTCGCTTATTAATGAATATTATTGAAGGAAAAGAACAAACTTTCATCAGATTCCGGCAAGATTAGTTGAAGGAGATGTATATATATATTCATTTACATTAATGATCAGCATCATTGCATGTGTATGCGTATATAATAATATAATTTCAAAAAAATATATACATTATAAAATTATATCATATTATAGATTTCCGGATACATCGTACAAAAGATGATGAATTCTTTTTTTTCTTTATCAGAAAAGATGATGATGGAATTTATTTTTCATATTCAATGGTAATGCGATCCACAACATTACCAACCGCCACTCGTCTCAACATTTAATAATAATAATAATAATAATAATAATAAAGCAATATATATACCATCACATTCCAGCTTTTTAGTTGAGAAAACATGTACTAATTGAACGAGATTTATTGGCTGGATATATGTGAGCTAATCATAAATACTTTGGGTTGAATTAGTGTATCCAATCGAATTTACTGCCTTTAGAACTAATAATAAAATATAATATCATATAACAAATTTAATAGTTGCAAAATTATGTAATTATTATATTTTAGGATTTTTTTTTGTGTAATTCTAATTTATAGTTTTATATAAAATCACAAAAAAAAATGTAGAGTATATTTTAAGTATTAATTAATTAGAAATAATTAAACGGTTGATTGTTTTAAATAAAACATTTTTCAATGTATTAGAAAGTTTCAAAGTCGAGTCTTCAATTCTCTATCCTTTCTATCAAAATAAATTAAATGATTAATTAATTATTTTTAAAAAATAATTAGATTTAAAATCATGGACAACCTTATTCGGTTAAAAATATATTTTAATAAAAATTTCAGAAACACGTTTATATATTTCGCATAAATATTAAAGTGCTAACTAATATTCGGATCTAATTTTTAATTTGGCCAATTCACAAACATGGGGTATATTATATTCTCTAAAATAATACACAAAATTTCTGAAAATACACTCATATCATGGTAAATGATAATACCCAAAATAAAATTAACTATAAGACTGATCCATTAAAGGCCCATAAATAGGCCTAAAATCAGAAGACCAAAAATGTAATGGCCTCAACACCGGGTTAGCCGGGAATAGTATTTTCCGGCAGTGAATAGGGTTTTCCGGACCCGAAAGGACACCCGAAATCCGAAAATATTTTATTTGATCATTGGGAAGTATTGGTCACGGTGACCTCGGGGTTGAAATTTGAAGTGAAATTAAGGTTATTTGGGCCTCGAAAAGTTAAAAATACGAAAAAGGTACCGGGTCGGTTTTGGTTTGACCGAACTTTGACCTAATTTTAAAAATAGTAAATAGACTTCAAAAATTGTTAAATTTTACAGTTATTCATGGAATTTCATGAAGAATATTTTGGTAAAAATAAATAAGTGTTTCGGTGATTGTGACAGTTTTTGAATCGGACCGATCGGTTTGAATCGGACCGGACACGGACTCTGATTGAGCCGAAAATTTATGTACAAGCTATTTTTGATGAAATAAGCTAATAGTATTATTTTCGGAATGATATGATGTCTGGAAGGGAGAAAACCGGCTTGGGACTTATATATATATATATATAGGAATTGGGGTCAAAATGTAATAAAGGAAAAGAAAGAAAGAAAAAAAAAAAAAAAAGAGAGAAGCGGAATCGGGAAGGGAAGAAGAAGAAGGAGAAAGGGGAAGGAGGAGGCGCCACCGCCGGCCAGCGGCCTTGCGCCGACGACCGGTGCGGCTGCCACCCCCTCCCCGTTCTCTTCTTCCCCTCCGGCGACCGCTGAAACGGCGTGGAAGTGACGGATTTCTCTCCGTCGGCCGGGACGGTTTTCTTCATTTTCCGGCGACATACGGCGGCTGACGGCGACACGGTGACCACCGGGCGACTCCTCTCGGCGAGACGCATCGACCGGTGGCAACCGATCGTCCCCAATCGCCGGCGTCGAGTAGATCGGGGAGTGAGGCAGCCGGCGGTTCCAGGTGGTTTTCCGACCAAACCACGACGCCTTGGGGCGCGTGAAGGCCACCGGAATGATGCTCGCGTCTCTGGCAACAGGTGGGCAGCTTCGGTGGAGCTCCGGTAAGTCTCCGGCGAGGTTCCGGCCACGCGCCGGCGAGACTCCGGTGACCAGAAAAATGGATTTTTCGATACCGTCGGGTATGTGACTATAAAATCCTTCAATTTCCCTTAATTTTACTGAATTTTGTCTTTAATTGTAATTAGAAAAATATTGAATTTAATATGAATTATTTGAGTTAATGTATAATTGTTTAATTATATGTTAGTTAAGCTTAAATTTGACAATGTAATCTAAGTTAAGAAAATTATTGGTAATATTTGAAATTTTGTGAAATATGTATTGTATGTTAATAATTAATAAAATTAAGGAATTTTATTAATTATGCCTTAAATTGAGAATAAGTATATAAATTGAAATTGTCCATAATTTTGAAGTAAAATTATGGAAACTATTGGAAAATTATAAGTCAAACATTGAACTATATGTTATAAGAAAATAATGAATTATTGTTAAATAATTCATAAGACATACATAATTAATTAATATAATTAATTAATGTAATAAGTGAAAAAGGCTCATAAAAGTAAAATAACGAATGTTAAATTCATGAGATTTCAATGAATAATAATAAGAATAATTCTGAAAGAATTATTGAATTATTGACAAATAATTCAATAAATAAGCCCAAAATAGTAGAGTAAGATAAATTAATTTATGTTCCTTACAATAACATGAAGGAAGATGACAGGTCAAATGATGAACTAAGAAAGTAAAAAGTATAGTACATGTAATGATAAAATGTTACTAAAATGTCCTTAAATTCAAATACATGAGTGAATTATCCTTAAATAATTCACAACCCGTATAAATATTACAGATTTCGAATAAAAGTTATAAATTAAAGGTTTGACTAATTTATCACATAAATTAGTCATAAAAAGGTTAATTACTGAATTATTGCAAATAAGTTACAATAGTCAACGATAAGAAATTCTGCACTGTACTGTTATAAGTTATAAAACGTATGAAAAGATTGAAAAATTAAAGTATAAATGCGACTAATTTATCAAAAGAAATTAGTCAATATAAAAGTATTAAAAGACTAGATTATTGTAAAATGGATCAGTATTAATGACGTACCCGAATGACTCAGATTTCGGATAAAAATAAAATGAATGCAATTACCTAAAAAGAATGAAAGAAATGTGAATTATAAATGTTTATACTTCATAAGTGTATAAAAGGGCTAAAAGGTGACTTAAAAAGCATAATATGAAAAGAAAGTGAAGCAATAAAAGAAAAAGAAGTCAACTATTGAATGATTAAAGAATAATTCGCAAAGAATTATGTAAAAAGAAGGAAAAAAAAATTGTGAATTATTATGTCATAATTCATAATTTATAATCTGTATAAAAGATTAAAAGATTTAAGTATCTGAGTGAATTATCGAAGACTAATTCACTAAAGTGACTGAACAAGAGAAAGTGAATAAAGTGAATGAAAAGTTATTGAGTAGTCAAAGGCACTAAAGAGTGCATTTGACCAAAATATATTGTATAATGATAAACAAAAAGAAAGAAATGAAACGTTTTAAATGTTCAAAATGTTTGCAATAATATTGATTATGTTTGCCCTTAGCAATAGACAGGTAGTATGATTCTTGTTTTGGATATAATTGGCTAGCCATAGGGACATTTCTGTACCGCGGTGCAAGTCATGACGACTTGCTTAGCTATGGGCGAGATCTTTGATCTCCATAGCTTCTGTAAAAGTGAAAGTGTATCTGTATCTGTATCTGTATCTGTATCTGTATCTGTTATGTGAGACTTGATCTTTCGAGATCATTTCTCTATATGCTACGTGGGACCTTTGGGTCCAGTCCCGTGTATCCTCTGTGAGAAACCTGTTATATTGCACTAGGGGCATATTGAATGATTAAATAAGTACTGTTTCCTTGACTTGAATACAGAAAGTTATAACAAAATGATTCGTTTGAAATAAAATGCAAAGTCAAAATAAATCTGTAATGAGTTCTGGAAGTGTAATTAGTACTAAAAAGAAATGATTTATAAGAGTATGTTATTAAATCAATGTTAGTTAAACTTTTACAAGAAATTGAATATATCTTGACTTATGTACGAAAGATAAGTTTATTTGATCAGTAACGCTTGTACCATTGACTACTGTAAAGATAATGTCAACTCTGGAAAATAATATGAAGTTTCCTGCTTAAAGTTAAAAGTGATGATATTGATAAAAAGTGATGTTTTTCTAAAAGACAAGTTACCTGAAAAGCAAAACGATATAAGGCATAGGATTATGCAATAAAAGTAAAGCACAATATATGAGATTTAAATGGATAATTAAATATGAATAATGTATATAAGAAGAAAAGAAGTTTGAATGAAAAGGAAGTTATAAGTCAAGATTAAAACTGAAAAAGGATCTAAGTGGAAAGAATTAAAAGTTTAGGGGTAAAATTGTAATTTTACCAAAAATAAGAAAAAAGAAGAGCAAATTGAATAAGAAAACGTATATTAAGGGTAAAATAGTCATTTGGCAACTTAAAGATTCCAAAAATGCCCTTTTTAAACAAAAGGACCAAAAGCGTAATTTTACGCTAAAAGGTCAGAACAAGGTAAAATGAATAGTTTATAAGTATTTTGAACATGAGTAAGTGTAAAAAGAATAATTTGAAGAGGTATATGTAAAATATACATTTTAAAAGTAGTTGAATATGATTAATGTAAAAAGAATGAAATAAAGATCCATAAGTAAAAGTTAAAGTAATTAAGAAACTGTGAAAGTACAAGTTAAGCCAAGAAAGAATCATAAGAATTAAAATTAAAGCTAAAGTTAAAGTAAAGAGGATCGTATAAGTAAAAGATAATATGAAGTTAATGAATTTAAAGAACTAATGTTAAGTCAAGTTATATGAAATAAGAAAAGGTGTTGTCTTAAAAGACGAAATTATGCTTAATTGGGAAATTCCTGGATTAGTAGTCACCACTGAGCATATTTAGTGCTCAGCACGTAGTGTTTACTGCGTGCAGGTTATAAGGTGTTCAGAGAGCACAGAGCAGTGAAGCTTATTACACGAAGAATCAGAGCAAGAAGATGAAGTTATTGTATCTTTGTTTTTGTAAGCGTGGAATGTATATACTTAGTAAGTGTTATTATAGAAATGATATGTATTGTGATACGTTTTATTATGTTAAAGACTGTTCATATGAGAATTGTCAGATATGAATTATGGATGATGAGTATGGATTGAATGGATTGTTCTATTGTTATATGATTATTGTTTATATGAATTGTGATGCCTCTGAGAGGCTGTACTTGTTTGGATTTTTCAGGAGGCTAGAAAGTACTAGCCGTTATGCTGTCGGAATTTTGAAAAAAAAAATAATGGTATGAAATTGGACTCAGAAGGGTAAAAAAAAAAAAAATTTTCACTGTTACGGTTAAAGTCAACATCGGAAAAGACTGTTCATAGAAGGGTGTGACATTTTGTGGTATCAGAGCAAAGGTTTAGGCGGTTCTAAGATCGGAGTGGGATAAGGTTAAGTGATAGGTTTGTCTGTATATACATGCCAATTATAAGCGGATAGGTGTCAATGAGTTTGAAGTGTACTTGTTCCCTTATAGGTTTAAAAGTGAAAAGTTGACATTTGACTGAGATTGTCAAGTGTGAAAGGATTGATTCTGCACAAGTAAAGATGGTAATAAATGAGTGAATGAAAGAATTGTTGCTTGACATCTTTTGGAGATCACAGCAGGGAAATGGAATGTTAATTGAAACTGTGTTTATATGTGAATATCTAAGCATCTATGCGGATGAGAAATAGTCTAAGGAAAGACAAAGTAAAGAATGTGTCAGAAGTTAACATGGAATTGTATATTGAGATTTGATAAAATGCTCAGGATACAGAGATATGTTCATTGGATTGTTATAATATAAGCATGTTAATGAGCAAGATGTTATAAGTCAAGGTTGTCTAAGATGTTCTATATATACCTGTCAGTGATTCTTTTACAGATGTGGGGATTTGATTGCACATTTCATAGTACTGGGATGGGTTCTGATGTCTGCATTATATGGGAATACGTGACAGTATTCCGTTTGCATACATGAAATCATACATTCATTGCATAGCATTTCACATTGTTTGATAGCATCTGAATTGCATTATATCATATGTTTAGGCCCCACTTGATAGGAAAAACTGACAGGGGATATGATGAGCATAGGGACGACCTAAGAATGCGATGAGCAATAGTGTATTTAAGATTGTCTTCTGCATTTGATACGGCCATTATGGGTTATTGGTCGTGATGCACAGAGTGGTTAATGTATGGCTCGCCTTTGTGAAAAGATAGAAAAAGATTTTCCCACCTTCTCGTAGATCAATGTTAAAGGATTTATGTAATAACCCTCTGATATGTTCTGAGATAATCAAAATAATATGGTCAATGTTTGAAATTGTTCTGTGGGAATTAAAAGAAAAGTGATTATCTGTTCAGTCTAATGAATATGATATCTGGTTAAAAGTGGAATTCTTAAAATTTAGCTGGATATGAAAGAAAAGTTAGTGAAGTGACTGAAACCTACCGAGATAGTAATGCTTTGTATTCTGAAAGATACCAGATGAACCAGGATTAAAAGTTTAGTTCTGACAATCAGATTGAAAGTGCAATGTGACAGATGAGATAAGCAATGGTTTGAATGTGTTAATGCATGAAAGATCGGTAAGGATAATTGGACATGGTACAAGGTGATTGGAGGATCTGCTATTGGACTGTTTGAATGTTAAAGAGAAAAGATGTAAAGTGAGAGATTGACAATAATCTCAATACTGGTATAGTAATTCACCTTGGGCTAATGATTAGTCCGAGTGAATAACTTAGAGTTTGAAAGATCAGATATGGTAAAATGTATCGGATTGTGATAATGACTGTAAAGAGAATGTGTTTATAATAGAGTCTGACTCTTGCTAAGGCATTGTCAAAAGGAAATATTGTATCCTTTATAGAGGATTAAATGAAAATGTAAAGAAGTCAGCAAATCTTGATTTAATTCAAGATATGAAAGGACTTGGCACCAGGATGTTGTGATCAAGGAAAGAGTTACTGATAAAAGTTTTTGATATTGAGAATTAGTCAGCTTAAAAGTAAACGGATTCCAATGACAAAGATGTTTTGGAATCATTAAATGTGAAAGAAATGATAAGACCACTGTTTTGTACCCTCTACTTTTAAATGTAAGTAAATTTCGAGGACGAAATTTTTATTAGTAGGGGAGAATTGTAATGGCCTCAACACCGGGTTAGCCGGGAATAGTATTTTCCGGCAGTGAATAGGGTTTTCCGGACCCGAAAGGACACCCGAAATCCGAAAATATTTTATTTGATCATTGGGAAGTATTGGTCACGGTGACCTCGGGGTTGAAATTTGAAGTGAAATTAAGGTTATTTGGGCCTCGAAAAGTTAAAAATACGAAAAAGGTACCGGGTCGGTTTTGGTTTGACCGAACTTTGACCTAATTTTAAAAATAGTAAATAGACTTCAAAAATTGTTAAATTTTACAGTTATTCATGGAATTTCATGAAGAATATTTTGGTAAAAATAAATAAGTGTTTCGGTGATTGTGACAGTTTTTGAATCGGACCGATCGGTTTGAATCGGATCGGACACGGACTCTGATTGAGCCGAAAATTTATGTACAAGCTATTTTTGATGAAATAAGCTAATAGTATTATTTTCGGAATGATATGATGTCTGGAAGGGAGAAAACCGGCTTGGGACTTATATATATATATATAGGAATTGGGGTCAAAATGTAATAAAGGAAAAGAAAGAAAGAAAAAAAAAAAAAAGAGAGAAGCGGAATCGGGAAGGGAAGAAGAAGAAGGAGAAAGGGGAAGGAGGAGGCGCCACCGCCGGCCAGCGGCCTTGCGCCGACGACCGGTGCGGCTGCCACCCCCTCCCCGTTCTCTTCTTCCCCTCCGGCGACCGCTGAAACGGCGTGGAAGTGACGGATTTCTCTCCGTCGGCCGGGACGGTTTTCTTCATTTTCCGGCGACATACGGCGGCTGACGGCGACACGGTGACCACCGGGCGACTCCTCTCGGCGAGACGCATCGACCGGTGGCAACCGATCGTCCCCAATCGCCGGCGTCGAGTAGATCGGGGAGTGAGGCAGCCGGCGGTTCCAGGTGGTTTTCCGACCAAACCACGACGCCTTGGGGCGCGTGAAGGCCACCGGAATGATGCTCGCGTCTCTGGCAACAGGTGGGCAGCTTCGGTGGAGCTCCGGTAAGTCTCCGGCGAGGTTCCGGCCACGCGCCGGCGAGGCTCCGGCGAGACTCCGGTGACCAGAAAAATGGATTTTTCGATACCGTCGGGTATGTGACTATAAAATCCTTCAATTTCCCTTAATTTTACTGAATTTTGTCTTTAATTGTAATTAGAAAAATATTGAATTTAATATGAATTATTTGAGTTAATGTATAATTGTTTAATTATATGTTAGTTAAGCTTAAATTTGACAATGTAATCTAAGTTAAGAAAATTATTGGTAATATTTGAAATTTTGTGAAATATGTATTGTATGTTAATAATTAATAAAATTAAGGAATTTTATTAATTATGCCTTAAATTGAGAATAAGTATATAAATTGAAATTGTCCATAATTTTGAAGTAAAATTATGGAAACTATTGGAAAATTATAAGTCAAACATTGAACTATATGTTATAAGAAAATAATGAATTATTGTTAAATAATTCATAAGACATACATAATTAATTAATATAATTAATTAATGTAATAAGTGAAAAAGGCTCATAAAAGTAAAATAACGAATGTTAAATTCATGAGATTTCAATGAATAATAATAAGAATAATTCTGAAAGAATTATTGAATTATTGACAAATAATTCAATAAATAAGCCCAAAATAGTAGAGTAAGATAAATTAATTTATGTTCCTTACAATAACATGAAGGAAGATGACAGGTCAAATGATGAACTAAGAAAGTAAAAAGTATAGTACATGTAATGATAAAATGTTACTAAAATGTCCTTAAATTCAAATACATGAGTGAATTATCCTTAAATAATTCACAACCCGTATAAATATTACAGATTTCGAATAAAAGTTATAAATTAAAGGTTTGACTAATTTATCACATAAATTAGTCATAAAAAGGTTAATTACTGAATTATTGCAAATAAGTTACAATAGTCAACGATAAGAAATTCTGCACTGTACTGTTATAAGTTATAAAACGTATGAAAAGATTGAAAAATTAAAGTATAAATGCGACTAATTTATCAAAAGAAATTAGTCAATATAAAAGTATTAAAAGACTAGATTATTGTAAAATGGATCAGTATTAATGACGTACCCGAATGACTCAGATTTCGGATAAAAATAAAATGAATGCAATTACCTAAAAAGAATGAAAGAAATGTGAATTATAAATGTTTATACTTCATAAGTGTATAAAAGGGCTAAAAGGTGACTTAAAAAGCATAATATGAAAAGAAAGTGAAGCAATAAAAGAAAAAGAAGTCAACTATTGAATGATTAAAGAATAATTCGCAAAGAATTATGTAAAAAGAAGGAAAAAAAAATTGTGAATTATTATGTCATAATTCATAATTTATAATCTGTATAAAAGATTAAAAGATTTAAGTATCTGAGTGAATTATCGAAGACTAATTCACTAAAGTGACTGAACAAGAGAAAGTGAATAAAGTGAATGAAAAGTTATTGAGTAGTCAAAGGCACTAAAGAGTGCATTTGACCAAAATATATTGTATAATGATAAACAAAAAGAAAGAAATGAAACGTTTTAAATGTTCAAAATGTTTGCAATAATATTGATTATGTTTGCCCTTAGCAATAGACAGGTAGTATGATTCTTGTTTTGGATATAATTGGCTAGCCATAGGGACATTTCTGTACCGCGGTGCAAGTCATGACGACTTGCTTAGCTATGGGCGAGATCTTTGATCTCCATAGCTTCTGTAAAAGTGAAAGTGTATCTGTATCTGTATCTGTATCTGTATCTGTATCTGTTATGTGAGACTTGATCTTTCGAGATCATTTCTCTATATGCTACGTGGGACCTTTGGGTCCAGTCCCGTGTATCCTCTGTGAGAAACCTGTTATATTGCACTAGGGGCATATTGAATGATTAAATAAGTACTGTTTCCTTGACTTGAATACAGAAAGTTATAACAAAATGATTCGTTTGAAATAAAATGCAAAGTCAAAATAAATCTGTAATGAGTTCTGGAAGTGTAATTAGTACTAAAAAGAAATGATTTATAAGAGTATGTTATTAAATCAATGTTAGTTAAACTTTTACAAGAAATTGAATATATCTTGACTTATGTACGAAAGATAAGTTTATTTGATCAGTAACGCTTGTACCATTGACTACTGTAAAGATAATGTCAACTCTGGAAAATAATATGAAGTTTCCTGCTTAAAGTTAAAAGTGATGATATTGATAAAAAGTGATGTTTTTCTAAAAGACAAGTTACCTGAAAAGCAAAACGATATAAGGCATAGGATTATGCAATAAAAGTAAAGCACAATATATGAGATTTAAATGGATAATTAAATATGAATAATGTATATAAGAAGAAAAGAAGTTTGAATGAAAAGGAAGTTATAAGTCAAGATTAAAACTGAAAAAGGATCTAAGTGGAAAGAATTAAAAGTTTAGGGGTAAAATTGTAATTTTACCAAAAATAAGAAAAAAGAAGAGCAAATTGAATAAGAAAACGTATATTAAGGGTAAAATAGTCATTTGGCAACTTAAAGATTCCAAAAATGCCCTTTTTAAACAAAAGGACCAAAAGCGTAATTTTACGCTAAAAGGTCAGAACAAGGTAAAATGAATAGTTTATAAGTATTTTGAACATGAGTAAGTGTAAAAAGAATAATTTGAAGAGGTATATGTAAAATATACATTTTAAAAGTAGTTGAATATGATTAATGTAAAAAGAATGAAATAAAGATCCATAAGTAAAAGTTAAAGTAATTAAGAAACTGTGAAAGTACAAGTTAAGCCAAGAAAGAATCATAAGAATTAAAATTAAAGCTAAAGTTAAAGTAAAGAGGATCGTATAAGTAAAAGATAATATGAAGTTAATGAATTTAAAGAACTAATGTTAAGTCAAGTTATATGAAATAAGAAAAGGTGTTGTCTTAAAAGACGAAATTATGCTTAATTGGGAAATTCCTGGATTAGTAGTCACCACTGAGCATATTTAGTGCTCAGCACGTAGTGTTTACTGCGTGCAGGTTATAAGGTGTTCAGAGAGCACAGAGCAGTGAAGCTTATTACACGAAGAATCAGAGCAAGAAGATGAAGTTATTGTATCTTTGTTTTTGTAAGCGTGGAATGTATATACTTAGTAAGTGTTATTATAGAAATGATATGTATTGTGATACGTTTTATTATGTTAAAGACTGTTCATATGAGAATTGTCAGATATGAATTATGGATGATGAGTATGGATTGAATGGATTGTTCTATTGTTATATGATTATTGTTTATATGAATTGTGATGCCTCTGAGAGGCTGTACTTGTTTGGATTTTTCAGGAGGCTAGAAAGTACTAGCCGTTATGCTGTCGGAATTTTGAAAAAAAAAATAATGGTATGAAATTGGACTCAGAAGGGTAAAAAAAAAAAAATTTCACTGTTACGGTTAAAGTCAACATCGGAAAAGACTGTTCATAGAAGGGTGTGACAAAAAAACCAAACACTCAAAGATACAAATATGACAGATACCCATATAAAGGGAGGCTCTCTCTCTAACTCTTTTATACTCTTTCTCCATTAAACTTTCTCTCCACACTTCGATAACTAATTTAGGCATCGTAGCACAAAAGCTCGACAAGATCGGGCTAGTTTTCTTTTTTGTAGGTCATTAAAGCCTCCCTTACCATGACCGGCGATCTCTCCTTCTACAGTAAAATTTTGTGTTTTATCATTTTGTAATTTCGTTGAGAGTTGACATCGGATCTGAGCTACTCAGCCTGAAATCAAAGAAGAATGATGTTCGTCCCATGGCTACTTCTTAAAGAAGCTTCAACACCAAACTTCAGATATACTATTGCCCCTCTATAAAAGAAATATCCATGAAAAATTTTGAGCTTTATTTCACAAATAAAGCCTAGATCTAAAAGATCTTGAGCTTTATTTCATAGAGAAAGCCTATATCTAAAAAAATTGAGCTTGATTTTAAACGGAAAGCTTAGATCTAAAAGTCTTTAGCTATATTTCAAGTGGAAGGCCTGGATCTGAAAAATCTTGGGTCTGATTCTTTAAAAAAAAAGGAGACTAAGGGAAAAAGGAGAGCAAAGATCTAAGATGATCGAGATCGACGAACAATGAGGCCTACAAAGCCTATTTCCAAGAAAGGCAAGCGACCTTCCTCTCCACCTGCAACAAATCATAGATCCGTCTTTCTCGTAACAGGGAGGGAAAACCAAGGTGCTACCACGTGCTACCAACCTGCAAAGGAGAGGTGTGAAGGGATATCACATGGCATATACATGAAGATCACGCAGCGAAAAAAAAATAAAAATATTGATCATTCATGCCACGCAATATACGACATAGAATCAAAACATGCAATTTTAGAGTTTTAAAAACTTATAAACTTGGATGCTCTTCAAAACTTTGATTTTACAATGGCAAATGTATAAGATAGACTTATACACTTCAGATCTGGAATACCAATGCCAAATGAGCAGCCTTTACGCCACACCACTCTATACTCACACACACACTTGCAAAGATAGCTTAAAATCAAGAGTGCTAGCTGTATGATTGTGTATTCGGCAATGAAAATGGTTTGAAGCCACAAGATCTGATCTTGTTCTTCCTTTAGGTTGCTATATCTGCCCAAGAACACAAGAGAACAAGAAAGAGTTTTTTCCCCTTAAGTAATTCGGCCAAGAGAGAAAAATTGTCACCACGGTCAAAAATAGAATTAATCAATTTATATCATTAATTTAGGAAAGATAGGTAATTCCAAAATCCCTTAGAATTAGGAATATATTCAGCCTCCATTACTTCCTAATTAAGTGTGTAACACCTTTGCTGAACAGTCTAACTGAAACCAATGATAAGTTGGAAAATTTTTTTTTTCAAGGACCATTTGACTGATACCGGTCATTGACCCTTTGAGGAGCAATGCACTGAGTGACAATTCCAAAGTCAGCAAGATTTTTCTTTTGAATCTTCCTATCTCAACAACTCCAGGCTTGTCCAAAAAGCAATACTTATAACTTAAGTAAGTCGATAAACTATAACTGTCAAGCGACTGAAAATCAAATAAAAATCCGGCAATATAATGGCTAAAAACTTATCTAACCCACCTGCAAATCAGACAATTCCACAGCCCTTCAGGGGCACAACGATACAAACTAATTTCACTACGCATCTCATACATCAATTCACATTATTATTCACATGTCCTAAGATGATTCAATATTACATATTACACTCTTAAATTGCTATAACATTCCAAAGCAAAAACAATTTACATTAAAATCATCTCGCTACAACTTTAAACCCTGATGGAGAACTGTCCACACTAAATCCTTTCTTCCGATGGTTGAGCCATAACAGCTGCTAACCCAAAACAAGCTTATCCTGTTACCTACACGGATAACAAACCCGTGCTAAGCTATAAAGCTTAGTGGGGAACAGTATTCTAAAGATAATCTTTTACACACGTAACATCATTTACACCAATACAAAGTTAACAATATTCCTAGAAGATACCTTCATTTTTCTCAGATTCCAATTCATTCATTCAGCAATAAATTACAAGCATAAGGAACAAAACATCTTATTCATATAGTCAAGAAAACTTAATAACTCAATAAGCAGATCATCATTAATTGTTACCTCAAAAGATGTTTGGCATAATTCCTTCATATCTAAACATCATTTAAAACATAGCATGCATTCTAATTTCACTTTCATGTAATCATTAAAATAATCTTAACAAAGTGACCAATATATTACTTAACACCATAGTATACCATACATTATATATATTTGATCGATAACAGAGTGATATACATACCTATACATAAATATATAGATACATAATGCCTATATAGAATTAAATGATCACATGCTCATCAATATTATAACTTTCAATTTAATATCCATTTGATGTACTTATACAAAAGGATAATTCTTATGCACATTAATTTCGAACTATAACATTTCTTATCTTTTATACCTTTTAACTTATTTTCATATTAAGGCCCCTAGAACAGTGCCGACGGAAATACTCAGACTGGATACACGGGATATGGACCCCATGGGTCACAAACAGACTGAAAAATGATTTCAAAAACCATTTTTCCACGTAGCATATACCAGATACAAACAGAAGCTATGGAGATCAGTGATCCTACCATAACTAAGCAAGTCGTCATGACTTGCACCGCGGTACAGAATCCCTATGGCCAGCCAATTATATCCTGAGCTAGTTTTACTGCCAGACTATTTTCTAAGGGCGCAAAAGATCACTTACTTTCAGTACATTTATCAACTTTATCATTTTCAATTCCTTTTCAATCTAGATAATACAGTTATTCAGAATATTCAATATTCTTATACAGTTTGTGAATCATCATTCACATATGTCATGAATTATTTCACAATAATTCAGCAATTTCTCTTTACATTACTCTTCAGTCATCAAAAGAGTTTAGTTAATATACATTCTTTCAATTTACTTTTAAACTTTCAGATAACCATATATTAACAATACTTATACTTGTCATAATAGTTTATGCCTTACTGGACTGCTTTCATGAAAATGAAATCATATACAATCACATCCACTATGAGCGTCTAAAACAGCACATAAACACATAGTCATTTCAGAAAGACGTACCTGCATGATTCGTTATAGCCATCTCACATGCTCTATAGTACTCAATTTAACCATCACATATATACTCAACTAATACCTCAAATACATATATTCAGTTACAAATCTGAGATCAATATCTACCTACACCATTTCAGATTGTTTTAGCGCCTATAGATGCGTATGAGTTCAATGTCATAATCACATATCTAAATACATAATCTTAAAACACCAGTATATTAAAGCAAACACATGCAAGTACATAGCATTTAATCATCGATCTTCTCGTGACCACAAGAACTTAAACATAAAACTATGTCTACTCCATTTATAATAATGATATTCAAGTATTAAACAAAGATTCATAAAGAAACGAGTATTTCATAATATTTCTCACTTCATTATATGTTAAGGTATTTCCATTCTTTACATGTTTGTATCACATTTATACTAATAGCCTACTACTATACTAGTTACATTCTCACTTGTTTTGAATTATGACATTATAATCTTCAATTATCGTATCTTAAATTCCAAATAATCATCTTTTTACTCTCTCATGATCTCTTACATATCAAATAACTTCTTTGGTTAATACTTTAGCAAAATGCATCATGAAAGATAATAGCATAAATGAAGTTAAAATACTTTCTAACCCGATACTTATACAAGTTTTATAAGAAGAAATGAGAATAAAACTTTACTTAGCTTTAACTATCTCCAAATAGTAACCTTTTATGTTTGTTTTTTAACTTAATCAATTAATGATTTATTTAGACTTTAACCGTCCTATTCTAGTCACTTGTCTTTTACTAACTTAGCAAGTATGAAATGATAGCAACTACAACTATTGAACATAAATTCTTATTATTACAACAACGACATATTACTTTATTATCATGTTATCAAACCATATAATCATAGAGTGAATCCATAGATCCTTATGCCATTACATATTGTCTTAACATCTATACATACATATAAGTTCAATATCATAACTACCTATCTAGATGCATAATCTGACAACACATATATATAAGCCAACATGTGGAAATGCATAGCATTTAACTATCATTTTTCTCATGATACCATGATTTTCTTTATAGTCTATTAGATCATATTAATTACTAAGTTACTTAACAATAGTTATTCCATGCAATTTCTCTAAACATCATATCATAGTGAATTCTTACTATATGATATAACCAAAACTTGATAATCATAAGTTAAGTCACTATTTCATTCATATATGGCAACCATACTTTCTAACTTCTAAGACTATGCCACAACTAATTTGAGTTATCCTTACCATTTTCTTACTCTATTGCCTTATGTTTTATATTATTAAATATATCAACTTAAGTAATCAAAGAGGCTATATTACTTATAATGTAATATCTATTTCCTTAAATGGAATCTCAAATTTACAATCCATTAATTCTCAATGTAGCTCATGCCTTTAATTTGACATTCTATTCAAATCACATCTTAAATTTACTATCCATTCATATCTTTAAGATCTATCAATAACTTTTACATGTCATTAGCATTTACTAATAATTCCTGTGCCACCTTTACACTAAGTTAAATTGTAATACCCTTATCAGAACAGTAATTTTTGATGCGAACTTAGCGGTAAACGATAAATTTTTTTTTTTAAACTTCAATCATTGCCAAATAATTTTGATACAATTAATATTTTATTCAATTTACGAAATTTTGGCAGCGCAACGACTAGAACTTACTAGCCTCCTGAAAAATTCAAACAGCCTCTCAGAGGCACAACAAAACATATCTGAAAGTAATATACATTATAGACAACCAATCACATATCAAAGATAGTTATTTACAACTCATTATATGACGCTCCCCAGATGCAACAATATTTATCATTTAATAAACATTACCTTCAATACAGTTCAGTTCTATACTCCCACTGTCTAAGTATGTACATGCCACAAAACTAAACAATAAAAGTACAACTAATTTCTTCATCTTCGAATTCTGCTTTTCCGTGTACCGAGCTCCCACAAAACTTTAATATCTGCACGCAGTGAACACTACATGCTGAGCACTAGATATGCTCAGTGGTGACTACTAATCCTAGAGCTTCCCAAATTAAATATAATTACATACATCATGCAACTTTTATTCTTATTTAATAAAATTTTACTTTTAATTTCTACAACACTATTTTGTTATTTATCCCTATTTCGGTTAATCTTTTTATTTTAATTCTCACCTTCCAATTTATGTTACACTACTTTCATATCGATTCGATTTCAGACTAACCTTTTTACTTTTACTCTGCTTACTTCTACTTTTACTCAACTTTTATTCTATACTTTTAAATCATTTGACACAGTCGTCTTTTTATTTAACGAGTTACCTTGGTACTCAGTTCTTAATGGTACTTTATCTATTTACTATTCCAGTTCTCATTATTTATTCTCTTATTTCACATTGGCTTTTGCACTAGTTAACACAATACAATTACCAAGGCTTTTAACTTTTAATGTAAGGTGATATAGTTGATTAGAATACTTTGTATATAGATCTTTGTTTTATCCTCCTTCTATTACTGGATCGTTTCATACATTTAGTTCAAAATTATTACCTTATTCATTTAATTTATATTTTCAAAATTTGCATTGCTTCATCATATTTTTACACTTAAGTACATGATTATTATCATTGACTTTAATTGTATAACAAGCATTACTTTTCGCACTTTGTACATTAGATAAACACGAATTACTATATTATTTTTACCAATTATTTTCATTTCATTTTTGCTCTTTAATTATAGACCTTTGGGAACAATTTTAGTTTTAACCCAAAGTTTTTGCTTCCTTTTGATCCAGTCATTTTAATTTACAACACTTACAATCATTTACTTTTACACTTCAGATTTATTCTTTTCAATGTGCCCCTAAACTTTTTAATTCTTTTCATTTAGGTCCTTTTTTTCACATTAAACTTCAATTTTATCTTTCTTTTTACACTTCTAATATTTTCTTATCACTATGCCCCTAGTATAGACCCGACATAAAACTCTCAAACCGGATATGCGGGACGTAGACCCCACAGGGCCACAATAAAATGAGAAATGACCTTTAAGAATCATTCCCCAAAAAACATATGAACATATGACAGTACGTATGATATATACTATGGAGATCAACGATCCAACCATAGTAAACCAAGTCGTCATGACTTGCACCGCAGTATAAGATGTCCCTATGGCTAGCCAATTATATCCTGAGCAAAACTTTTATTGCCTGACTATAGCGAAAGGCAAAATCACTTTCTTTCAAAATACTTTTCAATTTTAAACAATCACAATTACTTTTTCAGTAGGTATTTTGTTTTTTTTTAATGATTCTTTTCAGTACTTTTTCAGAATCTTAAACACAGACTGTGAATTATAATCACTTTACATTTTACACCTTTTAGTATCTTTTCACTTCACTACTTTAACCAGTTATTATTTCAATACTTTTTTTTTTGTACATTTAGTAAATTATATGGTTATAATTTACTATTTCTTCTTTTCCTTTAAAACTTTATGAATTATTTCTTAATAATTCAATAATCGACTTTTTAACAATATTTTTATTACTTTTTAACTTACAATTTCTCTAATACCTTCCATATCTTATCTAAAAATTCATAGATAATTTATTTTACGCCTATTATCATTTTAAGATATCATTAACACAAAATTCATCATTTTCATTGATTACAACATTCAATAAATATTCTAAAAATATTCATTTAATCCCTATAAATTTCATAGAATTTCATGGATGTATAATTTCATATTCTTTATCAAATTGAGGCTTAATTTCAGTAAATTAAATAACATATAATTCAATTCTTTTAAAGGAAAATTTTAGCCAACATAGTAAATTTCCTTACAAATTTCGTTAATTCAAATCCTACATTATACTAAGTGTAATTAAAGTCTAATTGCACAATTATAACATCAATTACAATTTTTCCCAATAATTCAATATTTTCTTCTTTGATAAATTAAAGGAAAATTCAACAATGTTAAGGGAAATTATAAGATTTCGTAGCCACTTACCATATAGGGTCGAATTCCTGAATTTTTTTCCATTATTCTGTCCATTTTTGTGCTCACCGGAGCTTCGTCGGACCCGTCCCGGAGCTTCACCGGAGATGCATAGTTGCTGCTCAACTGGAAGCGAAGATATCGGTAACATCATGAAGACATTCACGCGCCCAAACGCCCACCATCTGCTCGGGATCGGGCCGAGTTTGCTTGCTACCTCCCGTTTTCCGATCTCTACCTCACCGGCGATAGGGAGGGAACGAAGGATGCCGGAGATAAACCTCGCCTTCCGAAACCTTGTGGTGCCCTTCCTACAGCCTTCCATCGCCGGTATTAACCAGAAATTAGAAGCAAAAATTAAAATGAAGGGAGGGAGTTTGAGGAACCCACGATCCACACAACTACATCCACTTGAAGGCAGAACGGCGCGATGATGGAGATAGACGGCAGCAAACAGCGATCGGCGGTAAGGGGAGACCAAACAGTCGCCGGCATTGAAACCAGCTCCCTTTGTTTCCCCCGCCGTTCACTCCCGATTTCCAGCTCCTCTTATTTGCATTTTTCTTCTTTTTTTTATCCCCTTTTTAATTTCTTATTACAAAACTAGTGGCCACAAATAGATACCCGAAAATATCTAGGACCTTTTCTTCTTTTCTTTCTTCTTTTATATATATATATATATATACACACATAACTTTTGGACAATAAAATTATCCAAAAATCATTTTCAATTACTCTCTTAAATTGTTTTGAAAGCCCCATAATTTTTATCATATATTAAAATTAGATGGGACATAAATTTTTCACTCCATCGGAGTTCGTTATCGGTCTGATTTAAATTTAGTAGTCCGGTTCGCCAACTGCCAGAATCACCGAAAAAATTTAATTCTTATCACCAAAATATTCTACATATAAATTTATGTAGACATATAAAATCTGGTAATTTTCGGAGTTGATTTGCTATTTTTAAAATTTATACAAAAATCAAGTCTCATTCTCCATCAGGAAAATTGACTCGCTACCTTTTTCATATTTTTAATTTTTAGAGACCCATTTGACTTAAATTTTACTTCAAATTTTAACCTCGAACTCACCATGACCAATACTTTTCGATGGTCCAATAAAATATTTTTCACTTTCGTGTGCACTTTTCAACCCGAAAAATACTATTTCACTGTTAGAAAATACCGTAAACGGCTAACCTGGTGTTGAGGCCGTTACATAAATCATACATAATAACAAGAGCTAAATCAATGACTCGACAACTTTACAATTTCTTTAATTAAGTTGCCTGTTCATTTTTCATTTCAAGCATTTTTTTAAATTTTCAAATCCTTAAGCCTTAAAATCAGCCCATTTAACCCATTAAAATTCAAATTATTCATATGTAAGAGATTTAACTAGCAACTCATGTATAATGCCAGTTCTAAGTTTTAATCTCCTTAAAGAAAACATATATAAGGAGAGAAATATGGTTCCCATACTCTAATACTATAAACACATAAGGAACATTTACAAATTCAATTAATTTCTAATAATTTAAATTTCACAGAGAGAATTTCAGTATCCCATACCTATATAGAAGAAATTAGCTTCAAACTGCCTGTTCCAGTCCTCGCCGGACCGGTCACCGGTGATTCGTCGGAGCCTCACCGGAGATACATGGTCAGTGTCGAAATGGAGTTCACGCCATCCCAAGCTTGCCGGTGGTGGTCACGCGCCTTACCGCCATCTCAAGCCGCCGGAAAACACGCTGGAAGGTAGCGGCCACCACACTTCCGATCTCCCTAATACCGGCGAGTGGAGAAGATCGACAGGCACCGAAAGCTTCCTCTCGCTGCTAGGAGTCGACCGCCGGTGGTAATGTCGCCAGCCGCCGTCGTCACTCTCCGGAAACGAAGAGAGAAGTCTTCGGTGAAAACAAAAGAAAGAGAAAAAAGATGGAGCAAAACTCACGGCCTTGCTAAGGGAGGAGTGACGCCGCTGCTGGCCAGGCGAGGGAGGAAGCGACGACAGGGGAGGTCGCCGCTGATTGGCGCCGGTGGCTGGTCTCTTCTCCCCTCCCTTTCTCTTCTCCGACTCTCCCTTCCCTCTCTTCCTTCTCTTTCTTTCGTTTTTCTTTTTTTTTTTATATCTCTCTTTCCTCAATTATTTGGTCCCCAAAAACCCAAATCAAACCTCCAATATATACATATAACAAAAGATTACCCCACACAACTAATCTTTAGGAAATCAACCCATAACTTATATTTTTCCCTCAATTATACCCTTAAACAATCTTTATATTAAATACTTTACATATTTAATTTAGTCCAAATCCAAGAATTAGTCATTAAATCCTGCAATTAGACTAGGGTCACTTTTGGGACATTACAAAGTGATTTAAATTAATTCAAACTCTATTAGATTTTAAATTTAAATGGCATTAGTAATTTAATCAAAACAAACTTATTTTAGAATTAATTGGTTGCCGAATTCAACTAGGATTTCTAGCTTGAAGTTTGGCCACATTAATTCCCTCTCAAATATTATATTTTGATTAAATACAATTTAGGATTTAATACTCAATTAACTTAATTATACATAGATAATTAATTAATTGAAATTAAAACTAGCACATGCCAATAAATTTCTCTCGTGTAACAACTGTTAATAGATTTGTCTAAAACAGCAAGTTGTTTAGGGCAAAATAACAGTTCAACAGATTTACCTTAAACAGCTAGATATTTAAGGCAAAAACCTTGTTTACCCATTGTATACATTAATTTGACTTTAAATAAAAGCCCAAATTAATTTTCAATACACTATTTAAATATTTTAAGTCCAATACTTTGTGTGCGATCCTATAGGTCCATTTAATATTGACAATGAATTAATAAATTAATTCAAAGGCTATATATATTCTCTAGCAAGATATTATTGCATTCTAAATTAAATGAAAATGCAAATGGCATTTAGTGACCTAATGCAATTTTGCATAGTCCCTTACCCTTAAATATCAGAATTAATATAAGGCATGGAACTAATCATCCTTATATATACTAATTCCTTTCTTGATATTCTAGTGACACTGAACTCTCAGATAAATAATGATTACTCATTATTTCATCTCGGTATGGATACACTTCTCAGTTCACTGATCAAGTGGTCGATGATATTTTGTCTCTTATTGAGAGGGGTAATCTCTTCACTTCTCTCATGCTCTCTAACATGGATCAATGCATACCCAAGCATACCCATACTTGTCACCCTGTTACTAGCACGTTAGGTGTATGTCAAAGTACACAGTAATTCATAAAGAGTTTCATAGAGATTTTAGGTCTAAGAACACCGATGCAAAACTTGCATATAAGAAACACTTATAACTTGTACCATGTAGTGTTCTCATAAATGGATCGAATCCAGATACCATGTTCTAAACACGTATCTATGATCTCTGATTGACGCTCCAATCCTTATGATCCGGAAGACGGAACTCAAATTATCAGAGAAAGCATACTAGTCTTAATTCATTTGTTATTCCTATAACAATGACTGACTAGGGATATTTAGAATGAAGTCTTATTTATTTTAAGGTCTTACAACCATGTGCCTCACACATGATAACTTAAACTGAAACAACATTCTTGAATAGTTCTATCAATTGATATGCACAAGAAGACAATAGATAAAACAAATGCCTCATTTTATTAACTTAAGTGTTTTATAACAATGAATTGGGGCTAGGGCTTACACTAACAAGGTGGTCCTGCCAACTCATTTAAAAAGCAAAGGAGTACCAATAAATGAGTAAGGAAATTTCTTGTTCTCATGGTCAAAGGACCTGGAATTCAAAATCAAATTTAAACAACTCCAAAATAAATGTTAGTTTCAACGCCTCTTTTTATGCTTTTTGACTAATTTATTAGTACATGTGCTCCAGTATTTACTTTTAGTTTCTTAATATTTCAATGTGAAATTGTTGAAAACTTCTTTTTCATAATATATTATTTCTACAATGTGTTAAATCCGATCCGATAATTTTTTTAATTTCGGTCGATAAAAAATCCCAACCGATGATTATTTATTCCGATCGATGTAAATTTCGACCGATGATTATTTATTCCTGTCGATTTCGATGATTTTTTTATTCCGATCGGATGTTATTATTCCACCACCAAGAGCGGATCGAATCGAAAGACTATCAATTGTCAAGAGCGGATCGGATGTTATTATTACCACCGCCAAGAGCGGATCATATCGAAAGACCATTCCTCGCCAAGAGCGGATCGAATGTTATTATTCCACCGTCAAGAACGGATTGGATCGGATCAAAAGACTATCTATCTTCAAGAGTGGATCGGATGTTATTATTTCACAGCTAAGAACGGATCGAAAGACCATCCATCGCCAAGAGCAGATCAGATGTTATTATTGCCACTGCTAAGAGCGGATCGGATGGAAAGACCATCCATCTCCAAGAGCGGATCGGATGTTATTATTTTACCGCCAAGAGCGGATCGAAAGACCATCTATTGCCAAGAGATGATCGGATGTTATTATTCCACTGCCAAGAGCGAATCGGATCGAAAGACCATCAATCGCCAAGAGCGGATCGAATGCTATTATTTCACTGTCAAGAGCGGATCGGATCGGAAGACCATCCATCGCCAAGAGCGGATCGGATGTTATTATTGCCACCGCCAAGAGCAAATCGGATCGGAAGACCATCCCTCTCCAAGAGCGGAACGGATGTTATTATTTCACCGTCAAGAGCGGATAGGATTGGAAGACCATCCATCGCCAATAGTGGATCGGATGTTATTATTCTACCGCCAAGAGCGGATCAGATCGGAAGACTATTCATCGTCAAGAGCGGATCGGATGTTATTATTCCACCGCCAAGAGCGGATCGGATCGAAAAAGGTGTGAAAATACTTGAGAAATTCTCATCCATCACCAACGGCAACTTTGAAAAATCTCTCAAACAACATAAGCAACCGTAAAGCGGGTTAGTAAATATTTATAAAATTATTTGCAGGATAAAATTAAAAAAATTATTTGCAGGATAAAATTGTAAAATTTTCGATCGACATCACATCCTGATCAATGCACCCATCTAAGTCATTCAAAGACGGATGACTCTATTTAATTCCAATCGATGTATCTAGCTCGATAATTTTTTCGACACTCTCGAGCCTTCGATCTCAAAGATCGAATTCATGGAGGGGGACTAGTGATAATATCCAAAATAAAATTAACTATAAAACTAGCCCACAAAGAGGCCTAAGATCATAAGCCCAAAAAATTCAACACTCAAAGGTACAAATATGACAGGTACCCACATAAAGGGGGTTCTCTCTCTAACTCTTTTATGCTCTCTCTCCATTAAACTTTCTCTCCACACTTTGATAGCTAACTTAGGCATCGGAGCACAAAAGCCCGGCAAGATCAGACTAATTTTCTTTTTTATATGTCATTAAAACCTCCCTTACCATGTTCGGCGATCTCTATTTTTGCAATAAAATTTTGTGTTTTATCAGTAATGTTTTATTTTCTATTAACTTATATGAAATTAATTATTTGGTGAATAATATCAAGCCAAGTTCCATATATATATAATTAATTAATTATTTATTTATTTTGAGACGTGAACACATTCATACAGACATCGTGAGAGTGGAAAATTTATAAATTGGTACACAGACATTGACGAATTATGCAATTCCCTCTGTTAGATTTTAATCAAAGTCCAAAAACTCATAATTTTTTTTTATTCAACTAGGTCCCAAATTTTCTCGTAATAAGAGAAACAGAAATATACATGTTTTGAATATGATCAATTTGGTGTAGTTTTGAAAGAATATATATATATATATATATATATATATATGACAGGCATCATGAGAGAGCAAAATTTATAAATGACAAAATCCATAATTTAATTCTTAAATTTTAACGTTTTTACACATTAAATTTCTATACTTTCAAAATTACATATTAAGTTTCTAAACTTTTCGAAAAGAACACATTAAGTCCAAAATGGACGACATGAACTACAATATAATACACACTCTATTAAAGTTGCGTGTATTTTAACGAAATATTATTGTTTTTAACGTCCGTTTGGACTTAATATATTTTAATATATAATTTTAGGGATCCAATGTATAGTTTTAAAAGTATAGAGATCCAATATGTAAATAAATAAAAATTTAGGGATCCAATATATAATTTTGAAGTTATAAAAATTCAATGTATAAAAACGTTAAAGTTTAGGGACTAATTATGGATTTTTCCTTTATAAATTGGTGCACAGACATTGACGAATTATGCAATTCCCTCTGTTAGATTTTAGTCAAAGTCCAAAAACTCAGATTTTTTTTTTTAATTCAACTGGGTCCCAAATTTTCTCGTAATAAGAGAAACAAAAATACACATGTTTTGAATGTGATCAATTTGCTGTCTAATTTTTTTAATATATGATTTAAGTTCAATTAAATTTTATCAAATTATTCAGAATTTGGCTGGTGTCACTAATATCATAAAATTAAACATGAATAACATAAATTTTTGTTTTCAAAATTTCAAACATAATTTACAATTGACTTTATTAAAATCACATACTTTCACTCATGAATTAAATTAAAAACACATTTTCTTTAATCATTCAAAACTACAACAAGAATCAATTTTACATGGGAAAAGAAAAGGCTATACAGTGATGAAGTAAAATAGTCAAGAATAGAGGAAGGTCTTTCTTACTTTGTACCTTTCCTGATGTGTGATATTATACACTCTACAGCTCAGCCTATAAATCTTTGCATAAGCTATTTTCATTTGCATAGTAATTGTCCAGATTCGATCTATGCAATCGAACTATAAAATACAGTCTAAATAGAAGATTTTTCATGCTTAAATTGCGTCTATATAGATCAATCCAATCAAAAACTGTCATGTATAAAAAAAAAAAATTACGTTTTCATGCAGATTGATAGTTGCACGTGGACAGGATCTAGACAAGAATAGAATCCTTCTCATCTTCTCTGGAAGTTAAGGAACTTGATGCCATAGGCAAAGACAAAGAAGAAGAGGAGGACCCAACCAACATGAGCAATCACTATAGGTATAAGAAAGTCATGATCATAACCCCATCCTTTCTTAAGGAATTCATCAACAGGAACTGATGGTGTTTCTGGGATTTGAAGAGGAGTTTTCCTGTCTCCAAATTGAGATGCAAAAATCCCATATATTGTCCAAGCAACTGGAGAAGCCCAGTAGTACCATCTCCACCATACAGGGATAAGCTGCAGTGAATTCAAGAGAAAATGTTAAACATGAAATTCTGTAGCATAACAAACAACTACTTGATCGTTTCCAATTTATTAGTTGGGTTAATTTCGTTTATAGTCGCTAAATTTATATTCCGATAACAACTCGGTTATAAAAGAAAAAGTTTTTCTCAACTATTTAGATATTGCAACTAGAGTACGCGGCATATTATGAAATATTCCAAACTGACGTGACTTGTTACATCAATATTTTGACATCAAATTCATGGTTTTTTAGTTGAAGTGATTTAGTTGCAATATTTAAAAAGTTAAAGCATTTGCTTTGGATGATTGTTAGGGTATAAGTTCAGTAATTAATCCCGATTTAGTTCTTTCCATTACATCTAGTTTTAAGCATAAAAGTTATAGTTTTGCATTGCCTGTACTATATGTTTTAAGTGACTTTCAAGCTGGTTTTCAAGTTTACATACCGGCCTGGGGACGAGGAAACCAGAGAACAAGTTCCAGAAACTGAGGAAGAATGACATGACAATTGCAGCAATTTGATGGCCGGGAGTCAATGCAACAACCATCATTCCATACATGGAGAAGTAGATGAAGCACATGGTGATGAAATAGTAGAAATACAAGAATTTCCCCACCTCCCATTCATATCCAATCATTGAGTATAAAAGAAGAGTGTAAATCAACGTTTGGATTGCAACATATATTGTCTCTATAGCCACCTGCAGCACCAGTTGAGGATCATTAGTGAAACAACAAACAAGCCATATACTTCATTCAAAAATCAGCAGAAAAAAAAAATCAGTAGATCGGTTTTTAGTTTCTTGCTTGAGCAAATGCATAAGGCAACTCTGAGTAAAACAACAAACAAGACATCTACTCCATTCAAAAATCAGTAGAAAAATCATCCGTAGATGCTTGGGCCAGTTTCTAGTTTCTTACTTGAGTAAATGCATAAGGCAACTCCGAATGAAACAACAAACAAGACATCTACTTCATTCAAGAATCAGAAGACAAAACATCTATAGATACCCAGATCAGTTTCTAGTTTCTTACTTGAGCAAATGCGTATGGCAACTCTGAATGGAACAACAAACAAGATATTTACTTAATTCAAAATCCAGTAGCCAAAAACATCTATAGATAGATCGGTTTCTAGTTTCTTACTTGAGCAAATGCATAAGGCAGCTCTGAATACATCCCAGCTGCTCTTTCACGATAGAAAACTGTTCTCTCCACTGCCACAACAGATTGCACAGCAGAAGCATTGCTACCTCCAAGGAAAAGAATAGCAGCATAGGTAGCTCCCAGCAGATTAGTTAGTTCCTGTTGAGTTCCTCTGTTAAAAAGAAAGATGCAACAGAACCTTTGTTAATATACGCCTTGGTTAAAAGGTAGTCGGAGAAATAAAAGGTGGGGACTTACATCTGATCTCCTTTGTCCCAGAAGATAACACCAAACATGAACCCGATGATACTTGTCATTAAGAATCGAATTGCATTGTATCGAGAGTTTCTCCAGTATGACCATTGTTGTTTCCAGAAACAAGCTTTGCATTGATTTATAAAGCTCTGAGAATACTGGGTAGGAAAGTGAAGGTCTTGAGTACCTGGTAGTGGAGTGCTAAGTTCTTTGATGAGCTCCTGATTTCTCCTGCCAAAGAAGGAACAAGATGAGGATTAGCACAAATTTATGTACAGAACGTTAGTATTGAGTTTTGGGAAGTGAATATATATATTGATAGAATTTGTAACGTATATATGTTTGAATTTGTTACCTATAGAGAGCAGAGTTGGCATAAATTTCTGCAAAATCAACATCAAGTTCAGCCTCTACTGTGGTAGTGGTTACATCTAACATCCATGTTGCAGGATTATAACCCTCTTTGATCTTGGGAACCCCCGGTACAGACTGAAAGACAGGCTAGTTGTCAGCTTAAATCCTCTTGTGCAAGACACAATAGAATACACGACAACACAAGGAACAATTTACCTCAAAGTATTGCACAAGCTTGTAAGAATGGCGACCGAGCGGTCCAGCATATATCACTTGTCCTCCTCTTTTCATCAACAAGAGCTGCAATATATTACAATATCATGTAAAGAGAAAAACAATATGTGAAATAATAAACACAAATGAAAACTATTACAGTTAAAAAACCTGCAACTGAAACAGACCTCATCAAAGGCCTCAAAGATATCGATGCTCGGTTGATGAATTGTACATACAACAGTTCTTCCTGTATCCACTGTATTCCTTACTGTACGCATAACAATGGCAGCAGCTCTAGCATCAAGGCCTGATGTAGGCTCATCCATAAAGATAATTGATGGATTAGCAACCAACTCTACAGCTATAGTCAGTCTCTTCCTTTGCTCAGTTGAAAGACCATTAACTCCGGGAAGACCAACAAGAGCATTTCTTATGGGGTTAAGTTCAACTAACTCCATAACTTCCTCAACAAACATCTGCATCAAAGAAAAGAAGTTTACTGAATTATGTTATCCATATATATTCTCAGCTGTGTCACACAGAGAAAGTTGTTGTGTTGAAGACATCAGTTGTAGGAAGCTAACACATGCTTAAACTACAAAACTTGAGTTCCATAGAAAGAAAATTAGTTTCGGTTCATTCACATGCCTTTCGAGTTTTTCTATCTACATCCGAAGAAAGGCGAAGCCAGGCAGAATAGAAGAGAGATTCATAAACTGTAACATGTGGTGAATGGATGTCGTTCTGCTCACAATAACCGCTAACCCTTGCAAATGTTGCTTGGTTCTTTGGATAACCAGAAATGGTTATACTTCCTTCAATGTAGCCACCGGTTTTCCTTCCTGCTAAGACATCCATTAAAGTGGTCTTCCCAGCACCACTTACACCGACTAATGCTGTAAGAATGCCAGGTCTAAAAGCACCACTAACATCTCGAAGTAGTTGCAATCTTGTTTCTTCAATCCCTTGACTCTTCATTTCCTGATAATCAAGAAAAATACCCGTTTGGAACCCAAGTAGATTGCTGGAAATGTAATTTGCTATGTGAAAATGACATCAAAATCTTGAAGATGATGACTTACAGCAGGCATATCCACATAATAGTTGACATGGTTGAAAGCAAGTGTAAGAGGCTTGAAAGGCAAAACCATTCCGGCATATCCACATAATAGTTGACATGGTTGAAAGCAAGTGTAAGAGGCTTGAAAGGCAAAACCATTCCCTTTCGAAATTGATTTGTGGTGCCACCACTTGAGCCGATATTTCTTTGAGCATTTCTCCCAGCCATTTGAATTCCTGTAATTCAGGGTTGTATTCAAATAAACTATTATTTATTACACCATGACAAAATGCAAAAATTGTCACACATACTAACAGAAATGTGACAGCTACTGACCTTCTGAATTTGATGTGATTTGCTGCCTACCATTGTTGCCAGGTTCATCGTCCACAATTACAGCTTTAGTATCACCAAAAGCTGATATTTGAATACAAAAAGATTAAGGAAGGAGAGGTCATCACACATGCCATAGCGTCAATGAATTTGGAAATGAGAAAATCAACTTACGACTTAAATATGTCAATGCTAAAATGAAGAGAACATTGAAAAGCAGAGAAAATGCAAAAAGTGCTCCAACACAAATCCAGTATGCCTTTTCGGTTGTGAACAAGCCTCTTTCCTTGAGAAGGGAAATTCCAACTGTGGGTTCAATAGGGTTGCCGGTTGGCTGTGCCAGAAAAACTCAAGTTAGAAACCTTACACAATTCACTGTGGTCTGTACATTGATGTGCAAACATATGTTTTCCTTTATGGTGGAATTTTAGTGAAGTAATAAAGTCCATTCCAGGTAATGAGGGACTTTACAGAGTGTATCACTTACTTTGCTCCATCTGTCATCAAGAAACTCATTGATTGCAATAGCATTTTGGCCATACATCATAGGAGAAATGTAGTAACCCCATATCATCCACTTCGCAATGTCATCTGAAAGCAGAAAGAAACAGATTATAATGAGTTGTGCTCAGATCAAGAAGAGTGCATATGAAAAAAATCCTGAAAGCGCTTAAGACACAAGAAAGCTCATCAAACTGAAAAAAAATAAATTTTTATTACTTCTTGAAACAATGTAGCCTCCAAGCACAAAAACCAACAGCAAGGTAAAGGAACCAAGTGTATTGGCAAGAACTTCATTTCTTCCAAGAGCTGCTATCATACGGAAGAGAGAGAGAGCTGTTTGATGTATGCCAACAAAAGCTAACAACTGTTTGAAGAACCTGTACATGTTTAAGATATGTCATAAGAACGACTTGGTTAATCTCTTAAAACAGCAGCGTGCAAATATTGGCAGGCAGTAAGCATCCTTGTTGAAACAAATTTTTGAATCCAATTATGACTGCTTACCTACTAGCAGATGGTGCAAAGCCAATAGTATAATATGTAAGAACAATCCAAATTGTTGATTCCATCAGTGAGAGGGGAATTCTGACGAGCCAAATTGGCAAGCCAAAAGCCCATGCTGGGTAGAATAAGAAATCCCTTTGCTTGTAGAACACTGGAAGCCTGAAAACAGTCATTGCGAGCTCTGCCATCCCATTAAACATGACATTAATAAGACTGAAAAACAGTGCTCCCCAGAATTTCCCTGCATCTTGTCTTTCACCGGCTTTCATCTCTGTTCTTAAGAACACAGTCAATGCAATTGTGGCCATGATTGTTATCTGGGTAGTTTTGAATATGAAAACAAAAGAGTTGCGCTTCATCAGAAGTACTTCCCTTGCAAAGCATGCCTTGAAGAGTTCCTTGTTGGAGATACCATACTTTTCTGTCACCAATGCAGCAGGATGTGTTCTGGATTTATCAAAAGGAACTCTAAGATCTGCTGCGAGTTGTTGACCAACATGAAATGAATAGAAGGCTCTCACAAACTCCGATACAGATATGTATCTGTAAGGTCGATTCCTTTTGTACCAATACTGCTCTTGGTCCTTCTTGGACGTTACTTCTTGCAGGAAGTCAGCAATACCCTTCCTTTCTGGACATCTGAAGCCCACATATTCAAAGAAATCAAGAATATTCTCTCTTGGGCCTTGGTAGACAATCTGACCTTCTGAAAGTAGAATTACATCATCAAAAAGATCATACGTCTCAGGTGCAGGCTGCAAAAGAGAGACGACCATAGTGACATCCATGATATGAACCATCTGCCTCATGAATTTGACAATTTGGAAAGTGGTGGAACTATCCAACCCCGTGGAAATTTCATCCATGAAGAATGCTTTTGCTGGTCCTACCAACATTTATCCTGCATTCATCAGAGTATGCTGCTGTCATTCTTGTAGGAGAATATCTTTGAATGATGAATATCAAATCGTACACAGAAAATATAAAAAAAATGCTAATCATATCAACACATACCAGTAGTTACACGCTTCTTTTGTCCACCAGAGATACCTCTTCTCATGTCATCTCCCACCATTATATCAGCACAGATGTCTACTCCAAGTATCTACTTGGAGAAACACAGCTCATTAGTCTTGATGACCAAGGGAATAAAGAATCACTCACATAAAAGAGAAACAAACCTTTAGAACGTAGTCTGTAATCAAACTGGTCTCTTGGCCAGCCATAGAAGTAGCTTTCATGAATGCATCAATTTCAGGATCTGGCTTGACACCTGCTTCTTTCTCCCTTCTGGACAGCTCCGACAGCATCTCATACCTGGTTCCTACGCCCAAGCAACGTCCCGAGAAATCAAGCGTCTCACGAACAGTCATTTCACCATAATGAAGGTCATGCTGGCTAATATAGGCACATGTTCTTTGAGGTACAAATTCTCTAAGCTCATGGCCGCAATATGTGACTTTCCCTGTTACCTGTTGATCATCCATCGTCAATATATCAAACAAAAATCTTCCTAAGTTACCAAAAGAAAATTAAAATTACATAGAAGTTGGCTACTGAGAAACACAAACCCTTAGATCACGGTCAAGTTTCCCTGCAAGTGCTTTAAGTAGCGTTGTTTTTCCTGAGCCAGGAGGCCCTAGAAGCAGCGTCATCCTGAAAGTGATTAATCATTAGTGAAACTTATAAGGAATTTGGTCTGCAAAATCATCCACACATTTCCTTGAGCCTACCTTGATGGTCTTATTATTCCATTCACATCCTGGAGTATCTTGACTGTCCTCCTCTTTGACGGAGAAAGCCCAATCTTGCCAAGAACTCCCTATTTGAAATCAAGGAAAATTAAACCAAGTATAAAACTTGGTAAATCTCATATTATCTATTAGGGATGGTGCTCGTAGATAAGAGCATGAGCACCATCAGTTTAGTTTAGATTCTTACTTCTGTTATTTCCAAAAGTTTGCATGAATTCCTATAAAACAAAGAGAATCATACCTCAATTGCATTCAAGGTAGAATTAAGCAGAGTTGGAAGTGCTCTGGTCCCAACATATGCATCTCCCTCAACTGAGAAATTCTGAAATCTGACTTCAATTTTTGGGATCTCTATCCCCACCCTGTTCCAAATAAACTAAATGTCAACAGCCTTTTCCATATCAGAATTTCTGGCCCTTGTGAGGTTCACCAGACTGAAAAGAAACAGTATCATGCCATAAGATTTTATCTTTCAACTAACAATAGAATTAGGCAAAATTTCATCCACTTGACTTGAAACAAAGAAAATCAAGTTTTCTCAGAATCTAAAGTAACCATAAAAAAAGCACTTGGTTTCGTTAAAACTAACCTGTCAGTTCTATCCCTGAGCCTGTTCAAGAACTTCTCATTATCTTCCTCCACAACCTTAAGTATTTTATCCATTAACTGCTTCTTATCTTGAGTTCCAAGCTTTGTCATGTCAACTTCATTATGAACCATTCTACCATTGCTCATAACCTGTGAAAGAACTCCTTTTCTCAATCTATCATAAGTTGGCAACCTTTCTATGGCTGCCCATCTCAGCTCCTCTTCGTCATCAAAAGCCATAGACCTTGAGCTTCTTTGGAACACATCAGGTTCATACCACATTTCTCTTACACTCGTCGACCGCCGCCAGCTCCCCCTGCTACTCATTTGCCTCACCAAGTCATCTGCGGCCAGAGCAGCGGCTGCCATTTTTTCAGTCCTTTACAGGGAAATTAATGACTCTTTCTTGTCACCAATGCATATATAGCATCAAAAAGAGAAGAAAGTTGATAAATTTACACTTGGTTTCTTTCAGAATTGTTGTTTTGTAGCCAAAGTTGAAGACTTTGATAAAAAGGGTAGTTAAGAAATGAAAGAATGAATTAAAATACAGTAGTTGAGAGAGACTTATATATAGAGAGGTTGAAGAAGAGCACTAACGACTTTTTATTTGTAGTCTTCAACAAACTTTTTGTTGGCATTTTCTTTATCTTTTTTTTTTAATATAAAAATTAAATTTTAAAAAAAAATCTTGCTTTTCCACTAATTTTCTTATGGTCTTCGTCTCTCTCAGGTTGGTCATCTCCCATTTGATAGTAAAATTAAAAGGGAAATTTTTTATTTATAAATCAAATTAATTATATAATATCATATAATTAAAGAGCTAGAAATTGTTGTTCTTAAAACGTTATTTACTTGTCTATATCGACCGAATTGAATTAGTCCATCAAAATTCAATTTTATATTGAAAAAATAAAAATCAATCTTTTTATTATTGTTTATTGTAGACTCAATTGATTAATAAATAAAAGAAATTTGGAGAAAAAAATAGTAAAATAAGTGCAATAATCGGAGTGTGTTAAAAGTACAATGGGCATGGACCATAGTATTGTTGTTGTTATGTCTCTATTTAAATTAAACTTTCAATAATAGTATAAAAATATTATAAAATATAAATAAAATTATAAAATTTCAATATATATAGGATGTAAAAAATTAATGAATTTATTAAAAAATATTTAAATTTCTGTTATAAAAAAACAGTAAATAACAGTAATATATCTAAAATAATTTAACTTTCAACAAAAAAAAATTCAATTTATTTGATATCTGTAATTTAAAAAGTACAATAACTTTCACTAAGAAAAGAAAAATAGCTTCTACCAGAGGAGATAATAATCTCTAAATTGAAAATAGTACAAAAATCTAAGTATTAAAAATTAATTAATAAAAATGAACTAAATCTAAATAATACAAATAAAATCTAGATAAATAAAAAAATAAATCTAATATTAGATCTCAATTTATTGAAACAATAATGCAAAAAAAATCAAAAATCAAAACAAAAAATTAAAAATAATGAAAAAATTCAATTTTATATTGATTTAAAAATTATTATAAAGAGAATTGAAAAAAAAAATTACAAGCAATGGAAAAACAAATCAAAACAAAAAGAGAAATAGGAACAAAACTACCATCTAAAAATGAAGTGACGGCGGCTTTAAAATTAAATGAAAAAAATAAAAATCCTTAAATTTAGAGAGAAAAATTGAAAGTGAGGAAATTAGAGGTGAGCAAAAAAAATAATAAATATGATTAACCGTAAAATCGATCCGAAACCAAATCGATTTTTACGTTAATCGATCAGATAGATGCGGTTATGATTTTTAATTTTTATATTTTTTATTCATGATTACAGTTTAGGTTTTTAAGTACCAGTTAACCGTTAGTTCACAGTTAACCGATTTATATATATATATATATATAATTTTTATTTTTATATCTTTATTTTTTTCTATTTCTCTCTAAAATTTACATAAAATAATATTTTAAAATATATTTAAAATATATTTTTATTTTTATACCTTAATTTTTTATATTTTTTATAAAATTTATATAATACTTTAAATTAAATTTATATTATGCTATTTTTTTAATTATATAGTAATATTTATATATAATATTCGATTAACTTTTATAAATATTATTTTTTTATCATATATTGGTGTTCATATTTTACTTAATAGCATTTAATTATATTTTCTTATATTTTATAGTTTATATTATAACATTTAATATTAACCAAATCGAAATCGATAGATTAAGATAATAGGAGTCCATTTTGTTAAGGTAGTTATTTCCTCTGGGGTGAGCATAAACCGGTTAATAAGTACATAAGTAAACAAAATTAACTAATCCATTAATAAAATTTTGATGAATTAAAATCTATATATATGTATATGTGTATTGCCGACTTCTTATTGATCTGGTTTCTTTTCTTAAAAAAAAAAAAGTATTTGAAAATGATGAACGTCGACGTTAATTTCTTCATATTATATATTTTTTTTAAAAAGAGAGATTATTTTATTTTTATTATTATTAAGAAACAAATGAATGATTCATCTCATATATATTGTGTTTTTCATTTTTTTACCATTAAATTATGATTGAGATAATATTATTATCTAATTTAATAGTTAAAATAAAAAAAAAAGTGTATAGCAAAGAATATATATAAAATATGAAATGTATTGTACATCCGCAAAAGATTGTAGGCTCTCGTTTGGTAGTTTGTAACGAGTTTAACACTAATGATAGAGGGAAGTATAAATATGAAGGGTCATAAAATTATAGAGATAATTACATTAGTAAAAAAAAATTGAAATTGTAAAATTATCAATTTTGGTTAATATCAATAAATGTAAATTTGTTTAGATATATAATTTTAGATTCAGCTACTTTCAATTATAAAATGTCACATTAAATTATTCGGGATTTAAAATTATACTGTACAAATAAATTATTTTTAGTAAAATTAATGAAACTTTTAATAATTTTTTTACTACATAATAATTACTTCCATATTTTTGTTACGACAAGAAGTAATTAAGCCTATAGATCAATCATCAATACAAGCTTTGGACCTACTTTTTTGGAGTCGGTTTTTGTACAAATAAATGTGGAACATGAACCATAAAATATATATATATATATATATATATATATATATATATATATATATATATATATATATATATATATATATATATATATATCTTCTAGAAATAAGGTTGTTGGCAAGAGAAGGAATATTCTACCGGCTTAATTCCATTTAATATTATTGTCAACAATTTAATTACGGTTCACTTACAATTAATATGCAATGAGAGCTTATGCAAATGAAAAATATACAATTAATACACATAACATATATGTGTGCATGTGTATATATAGATTAAATGTTATTCATATTTCATAGGCTTCCTAAATATTTATATATTATCTATAGCCTAAGTATTCCTAAAAATATTTTGTGGGTCCAAGTTTATCACATGCATGCATGATAAACGACTGCTAGTTTGCTGCAATTTGCAGGACTAAAATATATATATTTGGCTAAAATTATTTTATTTATTTCTTAGAAATTTGTCAAATTTGGACAAATCAACCAACAATATCTTAATAAAAATATATATACACACACGCTTAGGTAAAGAAAGCTAATATATATATATATATATAATAGAATTTAAATACCGAATAATAGAGAAAGTAGTCAGATTTTCATACGTTTAAATTACATATAGTTCTCGAAAGCTAAAAGTTGAAATCCCGAATAACACTTTACAAATCCGATAATCAAACTAATCCAAACTCTTCAATCTGAATACATAATACATTGCTAATTTTATTTAAAAAAAATCATTAAAAACTTATATACGTGCACCCGTAAAACTTTATAAGTATTAACAATAAATAGTTACGAGTTGTCATAAAACACTAATATATTACATGATATTGAAACAAAAAAAAAATGCTTAAAAAAAGAGAGAGAGAGAAAACAAAAGGTTAACTAACTAGTAAACAAATATAAATAACCTAATGGAAATAGTCTTAATACGTTAACAATTAGAATATTAAATTAATTGGCCATTGATATGCGAATGACTCTTTCATACTTAGTGTCTAAGTATAATTAAATGATTCAGTCAATAGCCTTACAAAGTTACCATAACTCATCATAGTATTCAAGAAATAATTTTTTTAAGTATTATCTTTAAAATAATATATGATTGATTATTGCCCACAAAGAAAAAAGATATGGCCGATTTGTCATATGTAATTGGACCAGTGACTTAGTCTGTGGAATTGAAGATATCATATATATATATATATTAGAAAAAGATAAGAGTTGAAGATATCATAAATTATAAACCATCAATTCTTAGAAAATTAAAGTAAAAATAATTTCAAGAGACAAATACAAATAAATAATTTCCAGCTCACAAGACTTCCAGCCAGTGAGACTTGTACATTTTATGTGTATTATATCACATAAAAAAAAAATTTCTCCAGGGAGATTATTTGGTAAATTGGATTAATGGTATGTAGTAAATATGGATCATTACGTGAAAAACAAATTAAATAGTAATGATTTGCAGTTGCTATGTACTTGACGTACAGCTTACTAAATCAACAGCCATAGTTGCTGGATCAAGTTTTCTTCAATGTTATTAAAGTATAGGACTGTTCAGTTGGACCGGTTTAATCGCGAACCAAAAACCTATCCGGTTAATTCAATGCATACAAAACGGACTGGTTCAAAGCCGTAAGGAACTGGCCTGAAACCTGAAAAACCAGGTGAAAACAAGAAAAAAATCGATTCACATGAAGTAGGAAAAAAGTTGATGTGAGACTTGTACATTTTATGTGTATTATACCAAAACTTGAACAAAAAGTTGAAAATTGAGGAGCTCAATAACAGAAGAAAAAAGATATTATCTTTTATTGGAAAAATTCAGTGATTTTTGGGACAAGTTAAAGAGCAAAAGATGCAAATTTCCAGAGTCAATCCTACTAATAATCAACACTGGACATTAAATGAGAAAATTCTGAATGGATGTGTGAGACTCTGCACTTAATAATGGAAGTTGGAACTCCACAAACCCAAACAACCACCACAACCCAAACAAGAATGACATATAGAACAAACAAATTGAAAGAAGTTGAAGAAAATAGTGGATAAATAGTTACTAATTTTATGTCAACTGTATTAATTTGAAATTCAAGTACCGAATTTGCGTAAGAATTTTCCCCACCGCACCCAACCCAACACTAACATGCACACACAAAAAGAATAAGATACACTTTCCCATGTGTTTCCCAATAGCAAAACCTGTGAAGATATTTTGATAAAATTTTCTTGAAAAGGTAGGCCCTCTGTTCTTTTCTTTTTTATTTTCTCCCACTTGTATTAGTGCCCAATTGTCATTGCCCACTTGGATTAGAAACCTATAGTTGACTAATTGTGTAGACTTGAACTTTTCCTATTGGTATTTCTGCAACTCTATCTAAATACTATATATATACATATATTTCAGGTTTGACCTTAAAAATAGACTTTTTAGAAATTGTCAAATTCCTTCATTTGAATCTCTCAACTAAAGTCAGTCTTAATTAAAGCCCCTGCATTCTAACTATTGTTCTATTAAGCTCTTATTTAATGGAAAAACTTAGCATGTATTAAATGCTTGAGTGGTACATGAAGTAGGAAGACATGCATGTTTCCAATGCTCAATTGAACAAAACTTGAAAGTTGAGGGTTCAATATAACAAACTCAAACGTTCAAGAACTGAAACATGCATTTTTTCCCCTCAATTCTCTTATTACATCAAATAAGGGTTTGATAGAAGAGAAGTTAGAGATTCAAGGGTTCAATTGGGAAAAGAAAAATATAAGTTGCGAGGATCAATTAAACCAAGTTGGACAAATTCATGAGCCAGAAAATATGTGTTTTCCCTAGTTTTTAGTAATCATTCTTATCATGTCAAAGTAATATAAAATTCAAGAAATATTCAAAGTTGCAAGTAATATTCTTACCTGTCTTTGTCTCGGCTTCAACATGTACACCAATTCTATCATTTTGGCAAGCACAATAATAGAATAATAGATTACTTAAGTTACATTGTGAAGGCAATTTTCCTTGACAATGACCTCTGTCATGAGAAGCATGCGAGGCCCTTTTTAAAAATTTAAATCAAGGAACAATATCTTATTTATTCAGCGATCCAAATACTACTCAATCCTTCGCTTTCAAGATATATCTATATATAAAAGTTTGCATAAATTCAACGCAAACTACTTGCAACTCCAAGTTGAGTAGTTGCTCAGAAGTCAAAATCAGCCTGCAAGAAAATTGAGCCCAAAGTTTGATATCAGACTCCTGACAGATGATTACTCAGGCCAAGACACTATCTATCTCCAATCCCTGAACTTTATCAAACCATGAAAGACAAACTTGACCTTGTCCAAAACTTAGAGCACCAAAATTATAAATATGTGCGTGAATGTTTGAATAGATAGACAAACTTGAATAATGTTTAGTGATAACTGAGGAGGCTGAAAGCCAATATACTATGAAGTGACATCTTTAGAAAATACTGTTCTCTATGGAAAATGGGAGAAAATAAGCCACTTGGGTGTTTTATGTAATATGATTTTAGTCAAACTCTCAACAAACAGCCCCAAAGATAGACATTATATATATATATATATATATATATATATATATATATATATATATATATATATATATATATGTATGAGTTTCAAGGCAATAACTTCACTAAATAGTCGGCACAGCTCCTATTGATTTAACTGTCTTAGTTGGATAGATTTTGGGAATGTCCAGATATTAGAAAGCTAAAGATTCTCATTTTGAAATTTCATGACGAAATTTGGTGAGGTCCCCAAGATTTGGTCTAGTCCATCTATAGACTCCGTTCATTCAGTTTCTGTCAAACTAAATTCATGATAGTCATATCTCAATCAGCTACAACAAATGCTTCAGATAATATTTGAAAAAGAGGACATTATGCACCTTGAACTGAGGAATTTTACCAAATTTTAACGATCAGTCCCCACTGGCACAGCCCTTACAGCCACAGTGAACACACTCAACCACCTTCTCCTCTCTTAGATGACTGGGGACCCTACACACACAAGTAGTGCCAAAGTTGTGATCCCTTGCCTGTATGCACCGTAGACAGCAGAGTCGCTCATATCCAGGCTACAATTCAAACAAACAGATGTAATTAAAATGTTTCCAAATATAAATACATTAATTGAAAAGAATTCAAAATCAGCAGAGCAAATCATATTCCCATGGACACATTAAAATATTTCTAAATATATGCACAGCAAAGTATTTAGAATCATAAGTGCAACTCATATGGCCATCAACTCATCAATCCAACTTCAAAGCTCAACATGTTCATTCAAACAAAAATATTTTTCAGATCGAGAGATTTAAGACATTATCATGCAACTTAGTGATAAAAGGAAAATTTAAAAGCTAGCTCCAATCACAAAGAAATTAATAAAAAGCAAACCTTTTTCCATTTCGCAATTAAGCTGGAGTCGCCGTAGCCTTGTTCCAAACAGAATTCATAGAGCTCTTTAGATATTTCATTCCTTTTATAGTAAAGGTCAAAAATGTATCGGCTCCTTTGATGGGAAATTTTGAAGATAGGCCATAAAGCTTCGCATTTTCTTTTTCCATCATGTGGATCATTCTCAGCTGAAAAACCAGTTTCATGAACATCACCAATAACAATAGCAAATATATACGAAACAATTAGAGACCAACCTTCTCTCATCTTGGCATTTAGCTCGGAAAGAGTAGGCTCGATCAGTTGCCACCCATCTGGATACTTGATTCTGTTTGTCCTCACCTTAGGCATTTCTCCTAACTGTAAAATTGCAAGCAATGAGCAAATTGATGTGCACTGGTTAGCGTTTGATGATGAAAAAAACAAGGAAAAATCAAAAGAAACTTCATTTTCAAGCTCAATGAGAATGAAATTGCGTCTACCTCTACCAGTAGCGAGATTCCTTTGATAAACCCTAGACGACAGAAATCCGTTGCTAAACCCCCACTGAATAGTGCAAGTGACGAATGGAATCCACACAGACTGGGCCATTGATATACCCGGCCCAGAAACATGTCTAACTTTTAACTTCAAAACGGTGCGTTGGGACATTGCCGCGTATCTTTTGTGGCCAACCAGATTTTGCTTCGGTACGAGTGAGTTGTGGGTACAACATCCATCGTCTTCTTCCCTCCTCCGTCGTCTCTCTCCGCCTCCTGCCTGTGACTATGGCTCAGGCGGCTTAGCCACCTTCTCTACTCCCATATGCTACTCTCAAAATGCGCTCAAAGGACAGAATATCCTATTTCTACGACGGTACATACTTTCTCTCTCTAGATGTAAACCCTACCTCGACTTCTCTCTCAAATTGATATGTTGATATGCTCATGAATGTATGATTCTATGCTCTGTTTGGCTTGCGAGGATAATGTTACAAGTCGATAGGAATAGGCAGTTCTTAGTTTTTAGCAGAAATTTTACTCAGCTACTCTTATTAGCTTACAAGAATTCTTTGTATTCTGTTTCGGAAGAACTTCAAATATTTTGATTTTTTGTTCTGCATCAAATGCTTTTATTGTGGCAACTTCAATTTTTTTTTTAAATAAAGATTTTCATTGGCAAAGCTTATAAATTTTGTTACTTAGTTGGGATTGGTATTGCAGGAGATGTTGGTAGCGTTTACTTTGGCCCTAATCATCCTATGAAGCCACATCGGCTTTGTATGACGCATCATCTGGTTCTCTCTTATGAGCTTCACAAGAAGATGGAGATTTATGTTAGTAAAATTTAGAAATTTTAATGTCTTTCCTTTTTTCTGGATAATGTATATACAAATGTATTTTTGTTGATATGTCTTTTGTATTGCAGCGGCCTCACAAGGCTTATCCTGTTGAGCTTGCTCAGTTCCATTCTGCTGACTATGTTGAATTCTTACATCGTATTAATCCAAACACACAACACTTGTTCGCAAATGAATTGGCTAGATGTACGTCCGGGCTTATAACCCATTTTCTGAACTCTGGTGTAAATTATCAACTTATTATATTCTGCATGGTGTCGCTTTTGTTAGTTTTTGGAATGCATTGCATGTAATGTTGGGAATTGTTCTGGGCAAAGTTGCATTTGGTTTAAACACTAATGTAATTTGAACTTGTTGGAGTTTGTGACAGGATAAGAAGCATGTTGAGTAATAGAAAATTAACTGTTTGCTGCCTCGATTTTTTTACTGAAATGTTTAGCACTAGGTTTAAAAGTTGCTTCAATCAAATGTTATTCTTCATTGGTAGTATAGCGCAACTTATCGAAGTTAATTATGGGGTCACTTTAGAATCATCAATGATTCTTAATGGGTATGTACTTTGATGTGGTATTTAAGAAGACCAAATGAAGGAATAAGTGTTAACAAGTGGACAGGTTGATTGAATGCATTTTTTTGTGTATAATAAATGGAAAAGTAAGTAACTTAGGTGGGGGGTTTTGTGACGGGTTAAGAGACATTTTTTAGGTTATCTAGACACGTCTTTTTTAGGTAATGCTTTGGGCATATTGTTATTTAGGCAGTATTATTGGACTCTTGGAGTCCATATGGTGTTTTAAGATTGAAATTGTGGTTTGATGGTCTTTTCTCCGCATTTTCCTTCTCCACCTCTTGAAGCAGATTTGCAATTACATTTATGTGTCTTGCAAAGAAGCTAGAAGCTAAAATATAACTCTGAAATTGTGATTTAAGATACACACACACTTCTTTTTGTTAAACAGAGTTCCACTTATCACCGTTTTTTTCTTCTCCAGATAATCTTGGGGAAGATTGCCCTGTCTTTGAAAACTTGTTCGAATTTTGTCAGATTTATGCTGGTGGAACAATAGGTAAAAGATAAATGATATTTTTGCTTGGGTTAGATATATTCTTCAGCCTTGGAATGCTGATTGATGATTGCTAACAGATGCTGCTCATAGATTAAACAATCAACTGTGTGACATTGCAATAAATTGGGCTGGTGGACTACACCATGCTAAGAAGTGTGAGGCATCTGGATTTTGTTACATCAACGACCTAGTTTTGGGAATTCTGGAGCTTCTGAAATATCATGCACGTGTGTTATATATCGATATAGATGTGCATCATGGTGACGGTGTTGAAGAAGCCTTTTATTTCACTGACAGGTACCACAACCTTGTCAATTGTATCATGTGGATCATGAATGCATTGTAAACCATCAAAAATTTTGATGAACTTATATGTTTGTTGCTAATGCTGGTGGAATCGAATACTTCCTCTTGTATGAATCTACAGCATGGGCTTAGCCCCAGCAAATAAGCAAAAATTATGCTGCAGAAAATTCAATTTAACTTGTGGAAGCATATCTGGTCAATAAGAATTTCTTCTCGACATGATTCTTTTTTGTTTGTACTTTGTTTCTTCATAGATTACCTGTGTTTTCACTTTATTTCTACATGTCATATATATATATATATATATTTGCTCTCTCTCAATCAGTTGCGGTGAAAAGAATTTTGATATGTTTGTTGGTGATTTATAGCCTTGACCAAGCTATTGAAAGAAAAACTATAGCATGCTTTTATTTTAAAGAATTATTTCACTGCTTTCTTCTTTGTTATATTGAGTTTTTGAACCCTAATAAATGATGGGGCTGGATGTTTCAGGGTGATGACTGTTAGTTTTCACAAGTTCGGAGATATGTTTTTTCCTGGAACTGGGGATGTTAAGGTGATTTTTTATGCTTCTTCTTTTTTTTTTTTAAGAATAATTTGATGAAGTCAAATTGTGAATATTTTTCTTTTATTACTGAAAGAAAAGAGTTAGCTTTTATTTATTGAGGCCTAAATTTGTAACTTCCTGTAATACCGTGTTAGTCTGGCAACTGCTGCTCTAGTCATTGCCTCTAGGAATGGCAGTGGGTCAGGTTTTATAGGATACTCGACCCGCTTTGCTCATTTATTGAGGGTACGGATAATTATAAATGAATTTGGGTATTAAAATATAATCCATCATGAGTATGGGTTTAGTACTTCGGTTACCTGCTACCTGCATCCATTTATATATTTAGTTGTGGATAATAGGTGTCCATGAATATTGTTTTGTTTAAGTCCATTTATTTGAAAAATAATCTAAAATTGTAGGTGTGAGTGAGAAAACTTAAAATGTAATATTTTACCATCAAAGTGACATTTTTGCACAACTTTTAGTTTTTAAATTATTTATAAATTTTACTTAGATATTTGATTTAAAAATTTACTAAATTGTGGTTTTTAATTTTTTTAGTATTTTATAAGTTGCAATTTCATTAAAATTAATATTTTTATTTAAATTAACGTATTAGTTAAATGGATAATTATACAGATATAGATATCCATGGGTGTTGACAAACGGATTTGGAATGGGTATGGGTAGTAGAGCGATAAATTTAAATGGATTTGGGATGGGCATGGGTATATTAAATTTAAACAGATTTGGTAACAGGTCGGCCTATTTTTTAGGGTTCCCGCCCCGCTGCCAGACCAATGGCATCTTTCTAGAAAGTTTCTTATTTTTTATCTATTTCGTTTGAGTCTAATTTGTAATGTGTGTGTATGTTTATATGTATACAAGTATGTGCACATCTCAGTGTGTATATATGCTTGAGATATTTGCGGAACTTAAAAATATTTGGGGTCTGAAAATCTATTTCTTTTTCCTGCCTTTCGTTTTCCAAGTTAAACTTGGAGCAACATGTTGATATGGTTTGTATTGAAGGATATAGGAGAAAGAGAAGGAAAGTTTTATGCCATTAATGTTCCCCTGAAGGATGGAATAGATGACACTAGTTTCACCCGGCTATTTAAAACGGTAAGCTATAGTTAAAAGCCTTTCTTTTTTCAAAGAGTAAAAAAATCTGAACATGATAGTTTATATATGTTGCACTATTTGAAGTTTAGATGTTACTTGCATTTATTTGTTTTGTAGATTATTTCCAAGGTTGTAGAAACATATCAGCCTGGAGCAATTGTTCTACAATGCGGAGCAGATTCATTAGCAAGGGATCGCTTGGGCTGACCTCTCCATTGATGGTGCATATCTCCTCGTAATTAAAACACATTCTTTTGTTTCCCTTTATTGTGATACTTAGAATCTGGTGACACTATCAGCCAGCCATTTGATCTTTTGTTTTTTTTTTTTTTGGCCAAATATAAATGATCTATTTGTCATGAGCTTTATCTCAAGAGTGAAGTTTACCAATTGTTGCTGTTGCAATTCTTGCAGGGCACGCTGAATGTGTTAGGTTTGTGAAGAAATTCAATTTGCCCTTGCTGGTATCATTTTATCTCATTCAATTCTGCTTGTGTTAGTTCATTCTTTTCTGTACATCCTATCTTAGATTGGAACTTTGTCTTGTAGGTTACTGGAGGTGGAGGATACACAAAAGAGAATGTTGCACGATGTTGGACTGTTGAGACTGGTGTTCTGTTAGATACAGAACTACCCAATGGTATGCTTTCATTAATGATTTTCTTAAAGATGTGCTTGCTCTTCGCTTTTTATAACGTGTGGATTTTTATTTTTTGGTGTCTGCTTTAAGTGCTACATTTACAATAGTCCGGTCAATAAAGTCCATTAGGCATGGTTAATGATTAGCCCCCAAAATAATCTTCTAGTTTATTTTCTGTTGCTCACCTAGAATACTTTTGTTTAAAGCATCATATTTCTTACTGTTTAGATACTTTTTCCCTTGAATGCATTGAGTTTTATCTGAAGCCTTTGTGTTTCTTGCAGAGATCCCAGACAATGAGTATATCAAATATTTTGCACCTGAATTTTCCTTGAAGATTCCCGGTGGACAAATAGTATGTAATTGCACAAAAAGTTCTGTTACTCTATTTTTCATGTTTTCTCAAGGAGATAGATTGTGATGTCTGCCAATTTTGTTGCCAAATCTCTTAAATGCGCTATATAACATATTTAGTGGAAGTTTGATTTTATAACAACCACTGGGTGAACCTAAGTGATGGTTGGGATTGTTGCTTTCATGAAAATTGCTAGGATTTTACCTTGTCTATGCAATCTTGACTCTTAAAAGGCCACCTGACTCATTTTTGTTTTATTTTGGTTGATTTTTCAGGAAAACTTCAATAGCAAATCTTACCTTAGCACAATTAAAATGCAAGTACTAGAAAATCTACGTTGCATCCAACATGCTCCAAGTGTACAGTTACAGGAGGCAAGTATCATGGAATTATTTGCTAAACCCCGTTCATCTATTTAATTAGCCAATTAGCAGTGCTTAGATATTGTCATTCCCGCTCTTTCTTTGAAACTCTTGCGAGTAACTTATTTTGTGAAAGCAGGAGAATCTCTGGTGTCATATCCTACAAGTTTACACTTGAATCACTTGTGCGCTGCTTTCTGTAAAGAAAACATTAGGTGCCCTTTTGGGTTTATGGTTTAAATTAAATGGTATTATTGGTTAATTCAATGAAAACAAATCGATCTGCATTTTCAGGTCCCACCAGATTTCTATATTCCTGATTTTGATGAAGATGAGCAAAATCCTGATGAACGAGTAGATCGTAAGTGAAAATCACAAACCTTTTTGTTGTCAATGGTCACAAGCCTGTTGGCCCCTTTACTTTGCTTGAATTTATAGTTTTGATGCTGTTGCTCATCACAAATCGATCATGAATTGTTGTTTCAGAGCATATGCAAGATAAGCAGATCCAACGGGATGATGAATATTATGAAGGGGACAATGACAATGATCAGAACATGGATATTTCATGAAGTGAGCCACCAATGATCAGAACATGGTATTAGAATTTATTAGCCAAAGTGTAAAATATTCTAATTTATTGCTACATTCTAATGTACTTGTCCTGAATCTTTTCAGATTACACTCCATTAATTTTGTCTGCATGTGTTTATAAAGCCATGATTTTGATTAAGTGAAAAATAGTCTTTTTGGTGAACATTAAGACTGAAGATAAGCTTCCTATTTGGATTACTCCATTGCAGGAGTAGAATTGGTATAAAATGTGCAAATATATACGATTTTTAGTAAGTAACTGATACAGATAGAAATTAATACTTCATCTGTTTCAAAATACATGTCGTTTAAGGGAAAAAATTTTGTTTCATAATACATGACTTTTTGATATAATTAAAACACATTAATTAATTTTTATCAAATATATTCTTATTTAAGTTGCTTTTATAAAAGTGATTTTCAACCTATATTAATTATACTGCATAATTAATATAAGGGTAATAAGGTTTTTTAGTTATGGAATAATTATTATTTTTAAATACTGTGCATTTTTTTCTAACGTCAAGTATTTTAAAACGGATGGAGTAATTGTAATGAAATTTGTTGACAATTGTTGGATTGGATGGGATAGGAATGTTGTGAATAATTAATATTGTTAATTTTTATTAAAAATATAACAATGATAGGATATGTTCCTAGTAAAGGAATTTTTTTTATATGTACTGATATTGCTTTGGATTCCTCGAGTATGAGGGGGCAACCAAGCAAGAAATTTTCTTATTTTTTGGGGTCAAAAATAGATTTCATTATGGTCAGTCAAAAAATAGCCTCTTGGAAGTACCATAAAAATATATCTGATCAGTTACATACAATTGATTTTATTTCGTACAACAATAAGAATAATGATATTTGCTACCACATGCTAATAATAATAATCTCTCCATTTCACTAAAGTTTTTAGTTTCTACATTTCACTAAAATTTTTAGTTTCTGCATAAATTAAAAAAAATCATTAACGAACACCGATATAAAATTTCCTCTAATTCATTAAAATATCATTTTATCAGTTCTTTACAATTATATATATTCTCACCCTATTAAATATATCTTTTTTTAGTATACACGTAAAGGTAAAATAAAAAATATATATATAATTAATACTTTTTAAAATTTTAAAAATCATCAAATTGAACAACCGAAAAAAAAAAAAAAAACCATTAAAATTTTCAAGTTGGATAAAACAGGGAGAGTAATAGTTATTTCTTCACAACATCTCTGTCAATATCAATGATTAACCAAAATCCAATGCTACCTTGAAAAAAAAATCCAACTGAAATTTCTTGTAGAAAGTTGTTTTCATATGGTGTTTCTCCATAGTCCTTTATATGCTGTTATATATCTGAAAATTGCCACAGCCCCTAATTTTCTCATCAATATAGGATCCTTGATAATACTCGTGAATTTGATACCTCATTCTGTTTATAAGAATGGATGTGTATAATCTAACTTTTGAAAGGAGAAAAAAAATTACTCATTTCTAACCGAATGTGGAAACAACTGATGCTCACTATATCTACACAAAACATAAACAATCATGAATCATTGATCATATTAAAACAACTATAAACCAGAGAATGCTCGACTTTGTTGACTTTTCCAGCAGTACTTGATCCAAAAATACATGGAGAATCTCAAAACTTTAGTTTTCAATCAGTCCTTGTAATCTCAAGAACGAGATTTCCCGTAGAGGTGTGCATAGACAACCTTAGTCCTATGCACAAGAATCAGGCTCAAAATAACTGCAATAATGCAAAATCCTGACATTATCATGGAAGTAAGGAAGTAGCATATGGAACCTTCACACTTGAGTGGATCATTCGGACCAAAAAATTCCAGTAAGGCTGAACCCACATACCGGATGTGGTGATGGTGATCATGAGCTTGCTTTTCAGCTTCTCGGTCATAGATTCTGCTTGCAATAAGTCCAGAGAAAACAAGTGAGCCTGCTGGATTTGCAAGAGTAAGGAAGTTGTACAGAGCCCCAAACTTCTTCAAGCCAAACAGCTCAGACGCAGCAGCTGGTACAATTGCCCAATGAGCACCGTAGCCGAGTCCAATCAATAAAGTGCCAATGTGCATTGCGCCAGGCCAGCCAAAAGCAAAGAAGACATGCCCAATTGCCATAAAAAATTGTGCCACAGCCATTGCTATTGGCCTTGGATATGCATAGTTCCTTAATAATGCAACAAATAATGAGAACAAATAACCCAAAATCAAAAAATAACATTAGATACGACTTTTGGATCTGGGAGAAAATTGAATAAATCTTTACCTCACAATAACCTCCGAAAAGTACCCGCCGCCGACACGGCCAAGAAAGTTCCAAATGCTAATCATGGACACAAATATATGTGTATTATCATATCCGAGGGACTGGCTCATTTGACCCAGGTTATCAATCACAGTCAACCCAGATCCAGAGCCCAATAAAAGTGAGACAAAAATAAGCCAAAAGTCTGCCTTGATCAATGCCTGTATCAAGGTGAAATCCTCACCTCTATGTGGACCTCTTCTTCTTTTGATCCTCACAGCTCCTTCTGCAGCTGCTTGGGCTAGTTTTGCCTGCAACTGTGCAATTCGTTTTTGCCTCTCTGATGCTGGAAGCAAGTCTACTTCCTTAGGCTTCTCATCTTCCACCTCACTGAATATTACCTCATGTGTATCATGCCCCGAATTTCCAGCTTGTTGTTTCTGTGCCTCAGAAAGAAGAGTTTCTTCTGCTGGATCTCTAGGTTCTTGGAAAAAGCTCAATAGAATAGGAATTACAATGGGAAGCAAAAGGAGAACAGACAAGACCCCTGTAAAGATTATAATTATAGTGTGGCTCACATCGACTAGATCTTCAAGCAGCATAACACCCATCAAATAAGCAGCTAATAGAAGGCATACACTATATATAGCTGTAAAACTTGTGCCATCAGATGGTCTAACTTGTCTATGACCTCCAACAGGTCGTACAATGAACATCAAAGCAATGACTACAATTGCAGGCCCAACTGCAACCATAAAAATGAGGGATGCATGATCAGGAGAATGGATCATTGTATATATTTGGGTCAAAATTGCACCACTTAAGCCTGCAAAGCCTTTAAGTATTCCCACCACAGGACCCCGACTTTTGGGAAAGTTTTGGACACAAGAGACCAGAGCAGCTGTGTTGAAGTAAGTTTCACCATTGTTTCCCACAAATATAAGAATGCACATCTGAACACCAACATACATATGTGAACAGTTCAGTAAACTAAACATAGGAAATAGTTATTATCTGTTCTCAAAATTTCAATTTGTTTTGCACTTTCAATTGAAACATTTTCCACTCCATTTGGAGAATGCAATAACAATTCCATTCAAAAAATTGAGAAGTTTATCCCAGGAAAATGAATATCAGATGTAGGACTTTTTCTAAAAAAATCTCTCCGCAAGTCATATAGAGAGCGTATAATTTGGTCGGTTGGGACTGTTTGCATGACCCTTGAATAAGTGAAAAAAAAGAAAAATACAAAGATGTTGCAACTCAATAATTCATGCCAAATCAGTAAGTCTCACTAAGAAAACAGAAAAGCAGAATTGGAAGAATGTGGATAAATATCACACCAACTAAAAAAGGAAAACAAAAAAGATGTCATACTGGAGCATTTGTTTAATATAATAAAACTTCAACTTGGTCAAATCCAATCAATACAGAGAAGGATCAAAAGGGAATAAAAGACAAGAATCTCTTCCTACAAATTATTCACTATGAGAACTTCATCCCCAAACAAAAGCAGGCATAAAGACAGACCAAAAAACTGAGCTCCAAAAAAAAATTTCAGATCAAACTGGCAAAATTTGCAACGAAGACAATCAAATCTCCACATTTCATAACTTAAGTTGTAATAATAGAAAAAGGAAAAAAGAAACTGAAATGCAGGGCAACCCTTTTCAGCAAAGAAAAGCATAAAGCCAAAACTTGGTGAAATAATTTACCAAACCAACTAATTGATCCATACCATATCAGACAATCAAACTTAAATGGATAGAAGGATATATACTTACAGCCCACAAAGGCAAAACTGGAGCTCTACCGGTAACAATAAGCCAAACCCATCCATACCCAACAAGATTCTGCAAGGCACCGACCAGCAAAGCGCCCCATAAAGGCAAGATTTCAGACAAACTCCCAGCTAAGAATCCAACACTATCACCAAGATCCTTAGCCACACCTAAACTTGCTAGCTGCCTCTGATTATAGTTTAAAGAGCTCTTTATAACAGGTGATATACTCCCAAACAAGTACCCAACTCCTGCGCAAGATTGTATCCACATTGCAGCCACGAATACTAGCCATCTGTTATTCACAAAAGCAGTCAATCTCTCCAGAAACCTACCCATCATCACCAAACCAACAATAACAAAAACAGATCAAAATGTTCTTGAACCAATGCTTCTGGGTATTGTGATTCTCTTCTCTATTTTGTTTATGTGAAATGATAAAATAGGACTTTTAAAAAAGCATGATAAATGAGGATGTTTAAAAAGACGGGGACTTTATAGTTTTATATACAAAAGAACAAAAAGGGCCACCAAATAGGCTGTTTTTGGTCACCGATGATGGAGAGCAGATAGACTTTATTATTTTTTCTCATTAGAAGAGACACCAGTGTTCTATGTATTTGCAGAAATGCCACTGGGGATCTGCTGAAACAGAGAAGACGATGTTTGAATAGAAAATATATGAAAAATAATTGATAAGATCTTTGAAAGATCGGAAAATTGAAGGGAAATTGGTTGAAACGATTTTCTTTTTTCTGTTTATATTTTACAGTTATTTTATTTGGACATTTTTTACCGTTTCTTTCAGGGCCGTTATTATCTCCTAATTCGGTGACTAAACAGGTCAGCTATTCCTCCCTTACCTTTCTTCCTTATCTGATTACTTTGGCGTTTCCTCCAATTATTTTTAGACATAGGTGACCAAAAAATTTATCTTTCTGATCTTATCAAAGCGATTTACAGGTCAATAAACTGAGCCCACGTGTCTGTGAAGCTCAGTATATATGTGCAAGGCTTAGCGTTTAGTCTTGTATTAGCGTTGATGCAAAATTCAGAATTGTGAGCTCTGTTAACTTGCTGATGATTCTGAGGTAAGGAAAAAAAAGAAAGAAAATAAGTTTGTAAATGCTTTTCTGTTGTTTATTAGAACTACGTTTATAGATAATCAATTCTTTGTAGATGCCAAGAACCCTTTTCCCGAATCGGCATCCATCGTCTTTTTCCTGAATTGGAAGTTTGAAACTGTCTTTTGCCTAGAAGCCAATTTTCAATAGAATTGGCTAATTCTTTCAGTATTTCTCTAGGTCTTTCCTTGTGTGTCTGATCGTGCTTTACTTCTACTTTTTACTTGTGGTTTAATTATTGGCACCTTGCTTGAGCTGTCAAAATTCTTCAAAAGTAATACGCTTGATGAATGACCATTTTTAGTTCTATTTCTGTATCTGAACTTTATGAACTTTTTTCCCCCCTTCTTTAGGTTAATGTTTATGTTTAAGTGGGAAGATTATCTTCTGCAGCTCTTTATTGGGGTGGAGAATTTAATCAATTGTAGCTTTCCTTAGGACCATGGCTACTCCAGAAACGATTCTAAGAGTTCTGTCAGGTGGTGTAATTCACCCTTGTTGGTCTGATCCATATTTCAAGAACTGCAAGTTGGTGCTTTCCGTTAAATCCAATTTAAACTGGAGAAAATGTGAAAGCTCAGTGTCCCAAAGGTCAGGGAATGGTTCGAGAATGTTATGGAAATACATGAAGAGTAATGCATTCCTGGGTGTAGGTGTTACTTGTAATGCAAAGGCTGATTGTGCGAAGCAGTGGAATTCTATCAGAGGTAAATGCCAAAAGGCTGATGGAATTGGTGAGTTGGCTGCAAGTGAGGACATACCAATTTCTCTTCCTGTGGATGAAATTAGTGGCATGTCACATGTTCAAGACTTGGAAGTCAATAAACAATTGAGACATAAAAAAGGAGCTGTACAAAATGGTAATATAGATGCAGCTAGAGCTGTTAAAGATACATCATTTGAGGAAGAAGCATGGGACCTACTATGTGCATCCATTGTTTACTACTGTGGTAATCCTGTTGGGACGATTGCTGCTAATGATCCGTCAGATACTAATATTCTGAACTACGATCAGGTTTTTATTCGTGACTTTATTCCCTCTGGAATAGCTTTCCTTCTAAAGGGAGAGTACGATATTGTAAGGAACTTCATCCTTTACACCCTTCAATTGCAGGTAATGTTTATTTCAACTTCTTAATTTGTTGCATTATTTTTCTGACTATCGTTTCCCGCACCTCCTCTTCCAACTTTGTCTTATTTTAACCTTAACTCTAAGTTTTTCATCTGCTGTTAGTACATTGTCCACAAGCAATATTGTATTTCTGGCATAAAATTTTTGTGCATCAACATTGCTGCTTTCTGATTTTGCATGTGATTTTGGATGCTTTAGTGATCTGGTTATCCATCTTGATTCTTGAACCTATTCTGGAAAGCCATCTAAACATTATACTTTGGTTCAGAAACATATGCTGTTCTTATCATGTTCTTTTATCTGCAAACATATAGGACAAATGCTGTCTCTGAGTAATGCCCCTATTCACAGAGTTGGGAGAAAACCATGGATTGTCATAGTCCTGGTCAAGGACTTATGCCTGCCAGTTTCAAGGTGCGCACTGTTCCACTTGATGGCGATGATTCTGCTACTGAAGATGTCTTAGATCCTGATTTTGGTGAAGCAGCAATTGGACGAGTTGCACCTGTTGATTCTGGTATGCAAAATGATCTCTAGAAGTTGTTTCTTTGAGAACCCTGTGGTGTTTATGCTTTTCGGATAAGACACTTCAATTACTCATGATGGTACTTTTGCAGGATTGTGGTGGATAATATTGTTACGAGCTTATGGAAAATGCTCGGGTGATCTTTCTGTGCAAGAGAGAGTTGATGTGCAAACTGGGATTAAAATGATTTTAAAACTCTGTCTTGCTGATGGTTTTGATATGTTTCCGACTTTATTGGTGACTGATGGTTCTTGTATGATAGATCGCCGCATGGGAATTCATGGGCATCCATTGGAGATTCAGGTTCATAGCTTTTCCCCAAAACTGTTCAGCTTTAATCTCAAGAAGAGGTCCATTTTATTTTCCACTAGTTGGCTGCTACAGAAATCCTGCAATTGTATCGGTTGATAGTCTGACCCTATGGTACTTCTCTAGGAAACTACTTATGCTTTCTAGAAATTTAATTCACCCTCTATGGCTCGAATCAATTAAATATTTTATTCCTAACTATCTGGGATTGGTTATACAGATCCATTTTCTCCACTCAACCTGTTTTGAAACACATCTCGAGAACATATAGAGCCATTAAATCTTTTTTCAGCGGTGCTTTCGTATATTTTCTACAACTTCAATGTGTTAGTTTCTCTATCTTCCTTATTTCTACGTTTTTTCCTTAGATTCCAATTTCTTTCCACTCTAGTTAATAACCATTAACTCCAAATAGTTGGGAATGGCTTTATCAATCTGTTTCCTACATGTCACTCAGTTTAGGACCTTATCTTTATTAATGTTTCAGCCATTGAATACTTCTTCACCACTCCCCACTTCTATAGGTCATCCTAGGTTTGTTTCTTACTTTCTTTTCTCCTGCAACTTCAATGTGGTCAACCTTGCATGGGGGTTCACTATTGTCTTTTATACCCTTGTCCAAACTTGTCAATCTCCTTTGTCTTGCCATTTCCTGAATGCATGCAACTTCCACATTCCTTTGAGTGCTATCATTTCTTATCTAGTCCTTAGACATTATGTTTTAGTTTTCTTACTAAATTTTAGGAATTGGTTTTATGCACTGTTATTTAATCATTTGACTTGTCTTGTACACATTAAAATAGTGGGATCAGCAACCAGTACAAAAGGCCACTTCCCGAAGAAATATTCAGTTAGATTAGATTTCCTCCATTTATTTGGGTTTTCTTCTGAACAGAGTGGAAGATTTATTAAAAACAGGAGCTCCCTATACTTGCTCCTGTCAGCTGATAAGCTTTCAGAGGCCTGCATCATCTACAATATCCAAACAACTGGAAAGTTGAAACCATATTGCACTTCCAATTTGAAGTATCATTGTCAATCATGTTATTTCGTCATATATAAAGGAAACTTAAATTCATGTGATATTCTTATAGATTGAAAGAACCCTCTATTATTCTGAAAGGGATAAACTTGTGGCTTTAGTTTTTGCCTATATGTATTGGTTGAAAGTTCAAGAATTTCTATTTATATATTCCGATTAACTGAAATATGGCATAATTTACACAATAGTTTTGGGCATTCTTGCAGGCACTTTTCTATTCCGCATTACTTTGTGCACGTGAGATGCTTGCTTCTGAGGATGCTTCAGCTGACCTCATTACAGCTCTTAACAATCGGCTGGTTGCCCTATCTTTCCATATCAGAGAATATTACTGGATTGATATGAGAAAAATTAATGAAATTTACCGTTACAAGACGGAGGAATACTCATATGATGCAATTAATAAATTCAATATCTACCCTGATCAGATTCCTTCATGGTTGGTAGAATTTATGCCCAATAAAGGAGGCTATTTTATTGGAAACCTACAGCCAGCTCACATGGATTTTCGTTTCTTTTCTCTTGGGAACTTGTGGTCTATTGTAAGGAGTCTTGCTAATGCACATCAGTCACATGCCATATTGGATCTTATAGAAGCAAAATGGGCAGAGTTAGTGGCAGAGATGCCATTTAAGATATGCTATCCCGCACTTGATGGCCAGGAATGGAGAATTATTACAGGCAGCGATCCCAAGAATACGTAATTGCTTTGCCTTGATCATTCTGATACCTCTTTCAATTTGTTGACTTTCATATTTTACTACTGATTTCGGTGTAACTCGTATTTCACTGCAGTCCTTGGTCTTACCACAATGGTGGCTCCTGGCCAACATTGCTTTGGCAGGTTAGTTTGCCAATTCTGGATTTTAATTAGATTCACTATTGCTCATGTATTGGATATTCTGCAATCTACATTATTCGCTTTGGTGATAACTAGGAAGTAACAAGGATCAGTTAGATTTTGTTTCAGTTGTCTCTATCCCTTATCACACTGATCCAATGTGGTGTTTATGTGCAAATCTGAAATAAGCATATTTCATTCTCAAATTTCACAATATGTTTTTCAAGGATATAGATGTAGATCACTCTAAAGATTCACTAAGCAGTTAAAATGTTTTGAAATGGGTATTATCCCCACAGACTAGTTTGTACAGAACTAATGCTTTGCAACTTTGAACATGCCACCTGTACTGGGATGTGGTGAAACAAGCAAAGAATTGTATGTGAGCAAGTTATGTTGTTGCCTATCTGAGGTTTTTCTGGTTAGTGTCAGTGGAAGCTGATTGTGCAAAGCAAGTCCTCAACCACGTAGATTACTCACTAGTTCATTCCTCCATCGAATAAATAAGCTTAAAAACGTTACTGAGATTGTACACCATTTGTTTATTCTGTGATGCGTGATTATATCCCATCAGAATTGATATTACATGGCCATTATTTGTGCTAAATGACCTCTGACCATTCTGTTGTTTATACTACCATGTTGGATAATTCATATTACACGCAAGGGATTTAAAATTGCAGTTTTCTGTTGGCTCAGAATTGATATTACATGGCCATTATTTGTGCTATGTCTTCTGACCATCCTGTTGTTTATACTACCATGTTGGAAAATTCATATTACACGTAAGGGATTTAAAATTGCAGTTTTCTGTTGGCTCTCTTCACATACTGTCGTGCGTGGATTGTGTCTTTAGGATACTAATACATTTACGGGTTTCTTTCAGCTCACTGTGGCATGCATAAGGATGAACCGACCAGAGATTGCAGAAAAAGCTGTCGAGCTTGCTGAGAAGCGTATAGCTAGAGACAAATGGCCAGAATATTATGATACTAAGAGAGCAAGGTTTATTGGAAAACAAGCTCGACTATATCAAACCTGGTCTATTGCAGGTTATCTAGCAGCAAAGCTCCTCCTCGAAAACCCGAATGCAGCAAAGATTCTTATAAATGAAGAGGATTCAGAACTTCAAAATACCTTCTCTTGCATGATCAATGCCAACCCGAGAAGGAAACGCAGTAGGGCAGGATCTAAACACCGTTTCATAGTATGATCACATCCAGCGTTCTACCTTCTGCAACATTGGAGCTTAGAATGCATCAGTGGGCTAGTTGTATCATAACACAGCTGTATTAGGCACATCTCTGCAGAAATGATATAACCAAGAATATAGACTTCAAAATTGAATTCGTTGGCAAACCCTTTCGAAATTTTTGTGTTTGAAAGCTTGCATTTTGTTCATTGTTTTAATTTTTTGTTCTCAACCATGAAAGGTCATGAGTTAGACAGGATCTTCTCTGATTATTTAACTCAGAAATTCTCTTATACAATGAATATTTAAGAGAGTGTTTTCTGAACTGGAGTGAAATTCTGGCTGAATCTTATTACAAGTTTTTAGGCAAAATGCAAAACTTGCCTTTCCTATTCTAGGAAAATTCTTGCCGGATATTACTGTAATACTTATGCTTTCTGTATTTATATATATTCTTTGAAACTTCATGAACGGTTAGGCTTTACCAGTTTTGGCTTTAAGCGGTCGTGACAAAACTTCTGATATATATACACCAAATTAATGATAAAATGCCACATAAAAAGATATCTGTTTTTACAATTCCTTTGTACATACACCAAATTTCTAAGGACCATAGCCTCGTCAAAGACTTGGCACAAGAAACTATTCACGCTGAAGGAATTATGGCTTATATGCACAACAAATTAATGCTATGGCTGTAGCATTCTCGAGATATAATACATGTTTTGGCTCTCGAATTCATTAAACAAGATAATGCTTATCTCAATTTTCAATTTCTGTTGACTGAAACCTCAGAAGATGAGCATTTTCCAAAGTTTATGCACCACTCATGAATGTCCAATATATGCTAACCTTTGGGAACAAGGCTCAATTGGACAAGATTAGAGGCTCAGGGGCTCAATTGAACAATATGACAAAGTTCAGAAGCCCAAAAAAATAAAATTTCTTAAATGTTTATTTCATAATATGATTTCTAAATTGGAAGACCTTCCAATAACATGCTGAGCTCTGCCATTCAGGCTAAAATAGATTGTCTGATTTCAATATAATCACTGCACACTCAAGCTTAGAAATCATAGCAATCATAAAGACGAGACTTTATCATCTAAAACTATTCAATTTCAATGTTGTAGGCATGTTGGGGGGCAAATAGGTGATTTCACAATTAATGATGCATCATATTCAACTAAATGGACTGAATGCAATTGCATAAAAAATTTGGAAGAACACCAAATGTTGAATTAGCCAGCATTCAATAGGAATTATGAATTCTGAATCTCACTATTCTCTGCCACAATGCTGTCCAGTAATGATTCACAAGCATCTTCAAGTAGATCTAAGACCTGCAATAAAGATAAAGCGAAAATTTGATTATAACAAAAATTAATGAGTTTCTATTACCTATTAATCTTCAAAATTATTTTATTTGAACACAAAAGCTGAATTTGTCAAAGTAACTCATCACGGATACTTCCTATGACAATGAAATTACCTAAAAGTCCTATTGCATAGAAATTGAATGCAAACATGAATTATCAGTGCTCCTACCATGAGGAAATCAAAGTGCACAAGTGAAAGACTGAAAAGTTGTATGATAAAGCAGTTCAGTTTACATTAAAGTGGCCTAAAAGCTAAGTTACAGCTACAAAGAGAGATCCCAAAGCAGACATGTAAGAATCTTTAAGGCCTCGAAAGTGCAAGTTAAATAGCACAATGTGAAGGCTTTGCTTAAACCAAAAGTGGATGTGACTTCTTATACAGAACAATGAGCATCGAAAAGTTAGAGAAGTCTTTTGGCAAGTGAAGCCTAAACGCATGAGCTTTCTTTCTGTGGCATCAATTCATGCAGATAGACCAAAGTAGTTTCAGTTTCATCTTTTAGAATAAACTGAAGTAACCAAAGAAATGTGTTCAAATAAATGAAGTTTAATGTGAAAATATCCACCAGTTCGGATGCTGCTCAACTCATGACGCTTTGACTTTCAACAACTTAGATAAAGATTTCACCAGATTCTTTATCATTAGCCAGTGCATATATAACTCATAGGAGTCGGAGCATCCATAAGGAAGATAATGTAAAAGATTATCCATGTGCATTATATATATATATATATATATATATATATATATATATATATATTACCTTCTCGAAACCCTGTGGTCCACCATAGTAAGGATCTGGAACCTCAGCCTCACTGTGTTTCTTGCAATAAGAGCACATCAATTTAACCTGCAAAACCAAAAGAAACATTAGATTCAACAAACAAATAAAAGAAAGAACCTCTGAATTCACATTATACACCTTTAACCTAACCTTCTCGTGTGCATCATCAGGCAATGGCTCTCGAAATTTCCACCTGTTAAAGGCCTCCAATATATCCTCTGCATCAACATTAACAGGCAAATAACTGAAATGCATACAAAAAACCACTGCACCAGTTACGGGCAATCAAGTTCCCTCCTTGTATTGCAAAAGGTGAGGAGTTGGGCACCCCCTCTTTTACAAGGCATTCCATTGCACCAAAACTGGATGAAAATAATAGAACTAATGTCTGCAACTACAATCAACATAAGCACTCAAGCATAACGTAACCAATACTAAAGAAGAGCTCAAACTATTTGTAAAAATTGGAAAAAATAAAGCTGAATCGATCACAAAATTCTTGTTCTCCTACCTCTATTTTGCCTGTCCATTGCAAGAATAATATCAAAATCCCTAAAATCAGATGGTCTTATTGGCCTTGATATGGATGTAATCTCAATCCCACGCCTTTTCGAGGCAGCCCTCATTCTTGGGTCTGCTGGATTCCCCTTTGTTGACAGGGAAAATGAAAAAATTTAATCTTTTATTCAAAAGAAAAGGAAAGCACATATGAATCAATCACAATACTCTATACTGTTGCTTGATGAACTATCATCATGTACCATCGAAGAACCCTATGCAAAAAAATTACCTTGACAATAAGTTATTTCACCATCATTTTCCTTTCCTTCAATTTTCTCAGCAGCCATAACAAATTTTTTATTTTTCCCATAAAATTTATGAGCAATTATACCTCATGGTAATTAATAGTGCCAGCAGAATCAATCTTGAACTTGGAATCGCCTCTCTTCTTAACAATGTCTGTAAAGACACCCTCAGCAGCAGGGCTTCTGCAAATGTTGCCTAAGCACACAAAAAGAACGGAGAACGGTTTTGTCTCAGTTGAAGATGCCATTGATGATGCTTTAATAACTAAAGACTGAAAAGGGTAAGAGAAACTGATTCTGATTATGGGTTTTTTATTAAGATGGGAATTGAAAGAGTAGTTTTTGACAAGTGGGCAACTGCGATATGGAGATTTTAGAGAGAGAATTCTGGTTGCCTTGTGGCAAGATTGTAAATTTATAGATGGGGTTGGCAAACTGATATTAGCACTGTAAAAGGAAGATGACGATATAGATGACTTCATCATCTTCCCTGTGAATTTGGGTCCGATACTAAAAGCAGAAACTTTCCTTTTCTTTTGGCTTTTTAATTCTTTGTTCAGACTTGACTGCAAATGGAATGGGGCTCGTATTGGATAGGGTGGCTTGTGAGGGTCGGGGGTGGGTGAGATTTTTTCCTTTCTATGATCAATTTAGGTATCAATCTCATATATAAAAATTAGTCTTGCTGCATGATGATAGTCTCATAGTTTTGTGCACTTATAGTTAGCAATATAAGCAATTATCAATCCCACAAAATGAATTAATCAATTTCATAATTTGAAAAATTCAAATAAAAAGGGCAATATAATATATTTTCAGCAAAAAGATTCCAAACGCTATGTCAATGGAAGAGAAAAGGTAAAAAGTCATTTAAGTGTATAAAAAGTTTGTAGAACAAAATGATAAAAATAATATAAGTTTATGAAAACTTTATAGGACTAAAACGATAATGGTAAGAATATAATATATATATATATATATAGAGAGAGAGAGAGAGAGAGAGAGTCGGTGTCTGATCATAATGTGTTACATCGAAGACTTTTCAATGCTAATAACATTTGTAAACCCAATCCGAACTTAAACAGTCCACTTAGATGCTTCAATTAGCACTAGGTACTTTCATGAACAAGTTACAATTTCTTTTCATATCACATTTTTTTCTGTCGAACAATAGTTTCTTACTTGAGTAAATTGATATGTGCCCTTCTTGCTACCTCCTTAAGATGATGCTCATTGTCTGGCACGTCAATCATTTGTGCCAGTTTGATATCCAGAGTACTAATAAAAGAAAAAAAAATCTCGATGTATCTGGTAAATTAAACTCAAATTCCTAGCAGAAAATGGTATCAAACAGCAGAAAGAAAAGAGAAAACCGTGCAAAAACTTCCATTCTCAATCGCATGGGACCAGATTTCCAAATCTAAACTAGTGTTGAGGTATACACATATCTTGTACTCAATAAGTTGCTGACCAATTTTCAGAGTTACATTTACACTATATATTCTATAAATACAGATCAGTTACAACAAGGATGAGAAAACTCATTTAACAAGGTTAATCAAACATCATTTCCCACTCTAAAACATCTCAAACTCTGTATACTCTTCTGTACCTTTAGACTCCTTGCATTTCGAGGTTTCCTTGTTCTGAGAAAACAAGGAAGGCATGTTAATTCCGGTATCACAAAACTTTGGCATCTCTGGTGGTATTGCACACCGTACCAGCGCCCAATTAAGGCCTTCAAAGAAAGCATGCTGTTTGATTTCTGCAGCCCCTTTGACAGATCCTAACCGATTTTCAGGTTCCTTTATCAACAAACCCCGAATTAAATCACGTGCATGAAAACTGACTATAGGGGTACTTGGAAACTTGAGGCTTTGTGAAACCACATTCGACAATGTTTCCTCGTTTCCAACCCCCTTGAAGGGAGTCCTGCCATATAGCAGTTCAAACAGGAAGATTCCAAATGTCCACCAATCAACAGCACTGCCATGACCCTCGCTTTTGATGATCTCCGGAGCAAGGTATTCGTAAGTTCCAACAAAGGAGTTAGATCGGGCATTTGTCGGCTCCACTACCAACTGTGGCAGTGGGCTGACTTGAGCAGCTAGGTCAGATTTTAACTTCCGGGATTTGGCAGCTACAGATAGAAGCCGGGGAGTGAAACAGGAAACTTGCCAGGCTGGGTGGAGGCAGAAAGGGTCAATGCAGCTAGCTTCAGAGCATGGACTTGACGTCTTTTTTGTGGGTTCTGCAACTGGCGGAGAAGATGATTGAACCAGAATTGGATTACCAGCACTCCGAAGTGACAAGTCAAAATCTGAGAGCATGATGTGCCCATCTTCTCGGACCAGGATATTTTCTGGTTTCAAATCACGATATACAACTCCAAGCATGTGCAAATACTCTAACGCAAGGAGGATTTCAGCAACATAAAACCTGCAAATGTGATGGCATTAATTATTTTTAAATGACTGCAAACATCCATTGCAAAATCACAGTCAAATAAATATCAACCAGAAGAACACAAGGGCAATCCTTGATGAAGAGGGACTGGCAATTTCATAAGAACCTATTTATGAGTAAGATTTATCCTGTTGAACAAAACCACTTCAAAGCATATAAGTACCTTGCTGCTTGTTCAGAGAAAATTCTCCCAGGTTGCTTCTGTCGCAGAACATGTAGATCTCCACCTGGACAATACTCCATAACCAAGCATGAGAATTTATCGGATACAAAATGTGCATACAATGTGGGGAGAAAAGGGTGATCGAGCATCTGCAGAATCTCTCTTTCAGTTTCAGCCCTAGAAATCTTCTTCCTGCTTGCCAAAAATTCATTGTCCATCACTTTCAAAGCAAATAGACAATTTGTACTGGTTAGCTCTGCAAGATAAACAGACCCAATATCCCCACATCCAAGCTTCTTGATTAGCTTGAAGTGCTTCAAACCTAGACTTCCATGCTGCCTCTGAACTTGACGAATGGCTTCCCACCTTAAGTCCCTAGACATATGAGGCCTATTGCCACATCGACTAGACCCACTTAGATTGCTATCCTCACTGACACTTGTGCTGCTACTATAATCACCAATGCTACTTTTCGAACTTTGGGAGAACTCATTTTTTTCTCCTGATCTTGATCTTTCATCAACTTTTGCAAGTACAGAGTTGGTTCTGTTGGCAGAATTACTTGAACCTGGTTTGCTTGAATCTGTGACCTCATTGCCTGAATTGCATTCAGTACTATGATTCCTAGCACTGGATCCTGGAAATGTCTTCATACTTTCTTCCCTTCCAACCTCAGGAGCACACTCACAGTTGTCTGAATTGCTTGTACTAGGATCCGTAGCATTATTGACCTTACCAGTACGTGGAATGGAACTACGGGGTATAATAGCTAAATCCTGCTTCATTTTCTTAATGAAGCTCTTATTCCTGAAGATTGGCTTGATAAATCGAGGACTATTACACACGAGATTGTTCATCACACCACCAGTGCTGCAATTAGGAGGTAAAGATATTGTATGTGAACGGTTTTTGTGTCCCTCTGTCAGAGGAGGTTTGCCCAAAACTTTAATTGAGGCTGAAGTCTTTTCTTCAAACTCCAGTAGTTTCTTGCTACCATGACTGGTAGATGAAGAATCTGGAGATTTAAGCCTTTCAACTTCTGTCTTTGATATTTCACTATTAGACTCAGTATGCAAAGGAAGAACTTGGCATTGTGAAGGATGAGCACTTTCATATGATAACTCTGTCTTTTCCATTTGTGAAGAATCGCACATCATCTCCATGGAAGATGGTGTGACTCTTTCCGGTACAAGTGATATTTCTACCAAATTACCATCACCTTCATTCAGGGGAAGTCCAGATCCATTTGCCTCAACTACTACTGCCCGGTACAACCTTTTAATAGCTCCTGCTTCAGAGGACCCTGATGAATTTGATGGTCTTGATAATCGCTTCATAGCAGCCATCTCTGATGCCTGAGAGATGCATAATCCCCTTAATGCCTGCTTCAAACTCACCGGTTCAGAAATTCCAATTCCCGACATTTGCGGTGAACCAACTCTGATAGGTCTCTTCATTGCTTTCTTCCGTAAACTGTCTTTATTGAGAGCCTTAGATGAAGTTCTAACGTCAATTGCTTCGAAAAGACGATTAATGTCATCCTCTATAGAATACCTATTTCCCGACTGTAAAACAGAATGCTTTCTAGCTTTCTCATCCATTTTCAACACAAAGTCTAACTCTTCAGTTGACTCAACAATTTCAGAAGTACTAGGCAAGGAATCCATCTCTGCTCACTAAAATGCTTCAAGGAATTGATATCTCGCTGCAGGATCACGTTAGCCTATTTCTGAAGAAGCATTTTGAAGGTAAAGTAGCACTGAAATCAGAAAAAACACGTCCTCTGAAAATTTCTTCAATCATACTGATTCCTAGTTTGAACGACCTATTGAATCCCCTTTATTGACTTGAAAATGATGGATTCAAATCCTGCCACAATCAACATGTTTCTGATAAATACAACAAAAGTGATCTAATGATAACTAACCGTCAATAACACAATAAAGGTAAAAAAAAAACATATAACACTTGCTATCTTCATAAAGTTCTAATAAAAATTTGTAAATTTCTTCCAACTGAACAAGGAAGTCGAAACATCATGAAGGGCACAACTGAAATATTGACTACAACTACAAATTTAAACGCTGTTCAAAGACAAGTGACTTGCACTTAAAAGACTGTCTAACTATACACCCCTTGGAGTCATTAGAATTTTCATAACTGCTTTCCATCTGTTGCACACCTCAGACTGATCGCACAACCACCAGTAACCACGCTAACATTCGGACGTTCAGATAACTACAAAAGTTCAATTCTTTTTCAATCAGTCAGCTAATTCAAACATAAAAATCCCCTTACTATTTTTAGTGATTTTGATAACTGCCCAATACACTAATTTTCTCTCTCCATTAATTGGCCATGATACAGCAAAATGAACGGTAAAATCCAGGAAAGGGACAATTCTTTCAGACCCTGAGGTTGACAAATGATACTAAAAGGGAAACACGCAAAAACAAGATTACAAAAAAAGGATCGTCAATTCAAAGTTCAAAACAACAAAGCACGTTATAATGTTAAATCGAACAGCCTAGTATAATAACATAGTACTCTTATTGCCTAAGCAGATTTGCATCATTTATAATTGGAAAAAAAAAACGAACTTTTTACTGCAAAATTTGAATACAGGGATGCCACCATTACAGCAATGACAAAAACAGCAATTAGATAACAAAAAAACAGCTACTAAACTGAAAAATACTTGAACCAATAAAAGATTCTCAAAAAAATAACAACAAAGAACAGAACTTCTATGTGCGAGGGTGGAAAATTCAAATAAAATCAAGAGAAATCATCCAAAAGAGCACAAAAAAGAATTAAAAATCAAGTTTAAACAGTACCCAACAAAAAAAATAAAAAACCTTACTTTACCTGAACGGAGAGAAACCGAAACGTCATCAAAAATCAGCTGGAGAAGAGAAGGAACTGTAGAAGGTAGAAAAAGTTGTAGATTGAAAAAGAGTGAAAGAGAGAGAGGTAGGTGTTAGGGTTTGGGCACGAGAGAGAGAAGGAGAAGAGTGAATGAAGAAAGAGAAAAGAAAAGGTAAGAAATGAAAATCACGAGAAGTCTCACTACTGCTTTCTCTTTCTCTCACCGCTTACTGTTCGTTTCTCTGTAATGGCGGAAAAATTAGGAGCTCTCTCTTTACTGTATTTTCTCTCTGCCTTTTTTTTGTATTTTTGTTAGCCTTACTGGGCTTCTATTCTCTACATCGTTTCTATGCTATTCCCCTGTTGACCATAATATTTTTTTTAGGAAAAAATTATCACCAACCCCCGAATTTTTCTAAGTTTTTTTTGTTAATATTCCATTTTTATTTTACATAATGCTACTTCTAAATTTTTATTGTTTTATACAGTAAATTTTTAATAAACATAAAATTTAAAATTAAACTTTATATTCTATTTAGCACACATTTAATTACTGCATATAAATCTTAATTTGATGTGCTACTGTATATTTTTTAAAAATTTTAAATTAATTAATTTTTTTAAATTATATTTCAGTATTAAATCATAAGATATTAACTATTTTTAATTGATATTTCAATATTAAATTATAAGATAATAACTATAACACATTAAATTGATATTTAAGTGCGGATATTAAAGGCGCATGAAATGAGCTGTATTGTTTAATTTTATATTTTATGTTAATATTGCAAATAAAATTATATAAATGTAATGGAAAATTGAAAAATTTAGAGATTTGATGATACTTTTTTCATTTTCATATCAAAGATTAAATTAATATTTTTATTTTTAAAATAATATTTATATAATTAAAATTAATATTTCATACACTTTTAATTTTGAAGAATAAATACCGCATTTTTATAGAAATATTAAAAGGTGAAAATTCGAATTTTTATCGTATGTATATATCTATTAAGAGTTATTTCAGCAATAAATACTTTTACAAGATATAATTGCGTATTTTAAAATATTTATTTAAATTAAAATAAAATATTTGTGATCTAATTTAATTCTTTTATGACTCAATCTTTTACGATCTAATCCATTTATTATTTTATCTATTTCAATTCAACCCAACCTATTTGTAATGTCTAATTTTAAGTCTTAATTACTTTTATGTCAAAAAAAAATTAATTACCTCAAATCCTATCAAAATAGTTATAATTTATACATAAATTTCACAAAATTTATATATATAAAAAAAAGAATATCCACCATCCTCCTCCTCCTCCTCCTCCTCCTCCTTTCTCTCTCCTTACTCTTTCTTCTCTCCTCTCTTTCTCTCTCACTCTTCCCTTTCTTCTCCTTGAAAAAGCTATAATACTTTCTTAGTATTAAATAAAAAAATTAACGAAAAGGATTTTATTTATATCATATTAATTATGGTAGTGGGATATGGATTCATAAAGTCTTATCGAAATGTTTGTTTAATTTGAGGAATTGGGAGATTATGATTTTATTTGTTTTTATAATATTATAATGTTAATGACATTTTGAGAAATAAAAGCAATTAACTTTTATTTTTAAATTTGTTCCAAAAAAAATAGATATTTCAATTTAAATACATATTTTAAAATTTATCATTGAAAGTATTGGTGAGCATGGACCGATTAACCCATCCATTAGCAAAAAAATTAACCAATCCATTGATATTATTTTTTTTAAATCACTAACAATTAATCAGTTTGTTACTTTCGGCTACTCAGCCAATCGATTTCGATTTTTCTATTTTATTAACTAATATTTTTCGGTTAACCATTAAAATGTATAAAATAAAATTATATATAAAAAATTAGATAAAGTTCAATTAAATTTCAAATGTATATATTAATTTAATATAAATATTACGAAATAAATATAATTTACTAACCAAAATTCATGTTCTATAAATTAATAGCTAATATTATAAAATAAATTTGATATTTATTGAAAATTAATATGTTTGGTTCTAAGTCAAATAAAGTTTTGGATAATATTAAATGTTATAATACAAACTCTAAAATATAAAAAAAATATTAAATTAAATACTATTAAGTAAAATATGAACACCAATATATGATAAAAAATAATATATATAAAAATTAATCGGATACTATATATAAATATTACTCTATAATTAAAAATAATGACATAATATAAACTTAGTTTAAATTTTTATATAAATTTTATAGGAAAATATAAAAAATTAAGGGGTGTGTGTGTGTAAACCGGTAAATCGTGAACTAACGGTTAACCGGTACTTAAAAATTTAAACCGTAACCATTAACAAAAAATATAAAAATTAAAAATCGTAACCGAATTTATTGGATATGTTAACTATAAAAACTGATTCGGTTTCATATCGATTTTACGGTTAATCATATTTTCAGTTTTTTTTGCTCATCCCTAATTGAAAGCACAAAAATCCATTCAAGCATTGAATTTTGTATAAATTTTATTTACAAATGAAGTCTAGATTTTGAATTTCATATTCAACTTTCATTTGTTGAAGCAATAGATTCACCAAAGCTAAAATGCACTCTAATTTCGATTTTGATTTTAGATGGAACTTCCCACCTACTACTCCGCAATTAGCCTTTTAATTCTGTATGTGATTTTCTTTACCTAGCTAGACCCTACTAATCAATCAATTAACTAAAAATTAAACAATTTCTATTAATTACATTTTTTAAAAGGCATATATAAATTAAGAAACAACTCTATGAATAATGAAATAACTTTATATATATATATATATTAATTGATTTTTTTTTGTTGATGTTATTATCACGTGATGTCTACGATCAAGTGTCATGCATTATAATTCTTCAAAAGAGTTATATATTTATATTTATTATTTGCAAAATTGAGAAAAATGTAAGAAATACAGCCTAATATTATGGTTCATATTTTGTAAACTCATTAGGTTTAAAGTTTTATTAATTTAATAGTATATTAAATATTAATAGTTAATTAATTAATACTTGATAGAAGAACAAAATTTAAAGTTAACAATTATATAGACTAGTTTTTTCTCCACCATAATTAAGAGTATGCAGACAAAAATAAAATACAAAATGATAGTATTTTTAACTATCCATCAAGTTACTGCTATAAAAAAAAGTGTTAAGGGATAGAAACTAATTTGTGATCGTTGAAAACTCTCGCATCATGTCGATTTTAGTACAAAGTAAATGATCTATTCATTTTTTATGTGATTATTATTATATTTAAAATCCGTATGGGTATAATATTTATAATTATTTTATGTGCTAATATTGAATCTTAATTATGAAAAACTAACAAAATATAGATATTCAAAATTTGAATATTAAAATTTAAATATTCAAATGAATTATGTAAATAAATTTATAAGAATCATTAAACCTAATTACAACCATTAATTAAACAATCTAAAATTTAGCTATTTTTCTGTTTGATTTAGTTTCAAGATCTAGCAAATATGTATTATAAAAATCGTTATTATTAACCTATGAAATTTGAATATTTGGTAGTTGTGTGGTGAGTAGTAGGCAACACAAAATTTCCTATACATATATAATTAAGAAATATAGAAACAAAAAGCTTAACCCATAAAAGTGAATAACATGTGAATTATAATAGTAAAGGTTTTAACGACAAGAGAAATTAGTAGATTTGTCTCTTTTTCTTGGCCTATAAAACTCCATCGAACTCTTGGAGCTCCCTCATTATACCTTGGAAAGAAAAAGGTACTAATTAAACCCAACAATTCGAAGTGTAACTTTTTGGCTTAAAAAGAAACAATTTAAGCATAAATTCACTTGTCTCTTTTACCTTTTTGTTTTAACCATCATCATGAATATAAAGGGTAATATAATGTATCCTTTGAATATGTTTTGAATTTCAATTGAGATAATTCAAAATTAATCAATATTTTTTTCATTTAAAAAAAGAACTCAAAAATAATTATTTTAAAATTATTGAGCTTCTTTATTTTTTTAAATGCCACGTGTCACTTGATTGATGGTCTAATTGAGTGAGTTGGATGCTAAATTAAGCTCAAATTGGCCCATTGTTAATGGTCTAATCGACAAAATTAAACTATGAAGGAGCTTAATTGGAGCAAACTTATTAACATGTATAATCATTATAGATCTTACATGAATGTCCCCATGGCTTTAGATTTCAACCCTAAAAGCCCACATGGATTAGCGAAACGGATGACAATTTTGAATATATAAATACAATTATATATTTACAAATATTAAACAAATTAAGCAACTTTCTTTTTTGTTTTTACCAAAATAATTAAGTAATTTTCAAGAGACAATTTAATTAATCAATAATAATAATTATTTTTTTTCTTTCATGAAGCCTATATAGGAATAAAAAATAATAATAGAATCAACGTAAGTTGGTCTGAGTGGAAGTGGTTCTGATCCATTAAGCAAATAGTATCATATTCGAGTTTTTATAAATACAACAAATTTCTCTGATAGAAATCTGTATAATTGAGTCTGACAGTATCTCGAGTGAAAATTAATTTGGGTATAGTATGGTTTAAATGTGTCTTCTGTCATTACAGATCTTCTTAGGATAACACACTAAAAAAAAGATAAATTAACATCTAACAAAACTAAATATAGACATAATCTCCTTGATTAGATCCCATAATAATCTCCTAAATATAGGGGTAACATGTCTCCGCAACCAAGGCCCACCATTTTCACCCACCCATTTACACGGCCCATTTTTGGCCCACTTCAAAAATTAAAAACCACCTCTCTGCTTATTTGAGTTATTTCCTCTTTCCCTCCCCCCGTCTCCCTTTCTCTCTCTCTCTATCACTGTCTCTCTCTAATGGAGCCATCGGCCGACGACTTGGCCGACGACCTACAAAGCTTGAGCTTTGCCTCCACCGCCACCACCACCATCACAACCACCACTCTCCACCGTAGTACAAGTTCCGGCTCCTCCTCCGCCACTCTCACTCCAGCCCCTTCCACTCACACTTCGTTCTCCTCCAAGTCTGGTAAACATCCACAGTGTCTCTCTCTCTCTGATCTCCGGTTCTCATTACGACTCGGCTCCGGCGACATAGGCTCCGTTTACTTGGCTGAGCTGAAGAAATCTGAGTCTGGCGAGACCGACTCTCCGATTTTCGCGGCCAAAGTTATGGATAAGAAGGAGTTAGCGAGTAGGAGTAAAGAAGGGAGAGCTAAGACGGAGAAGGAAATATTGGAAATGCTGGATCATCCTTTTTTGCCAACGCTCTACTCTTGTATAGACACTCACCAGAGATGGCTCTGTTTGTTAACGGAGTTCTGTCCCGGCGGCGACCTCCACGTCCTCCGCCAACGTCAGCCGCTTAAACGATTCGAGGAAACTGCCGTCAGGTGCGCACGTGAACCACTTGTACGCTAATTTAAAAATAAATTTGTTCTTATATATTTTTTAATTAAAACAATGTTTGGATGGTGTGCGAAACGTCGAACAGTTAAGGAGAAACACCGACGACGAGAGTGATTGATCGAGAGGTTGGACCCACCGCCAGGAGCGGGGCACGGTGCCTGTCTGGTGTGGACCCCACCGTATTGGTCACTGTCTCGTCGGTACTTCCTCCTAGTTATTAGTTACTCGCCAGTCGCCACTCGCCAGAGTTAATAGGATTTACGGTGGGTTGGAAGTACACTGGATCATAAGCCCTCGAGGAATGATCACGTGTAGCGAAGTCCACGTTATTGGGTATTTGACTTTTTTTTTTAAAAAAAACCCTTCCTTTAAGAACCCCGGCCAAATTTTATGAGCAACTGTAAATTATGCAGGAGAGGCAGCTCCATGTGGGATTGGACACTCTAGAAATTAGTTAAGATCGAGTTGATTAATATTACTTCATTGCCACTGATTCATGTTTATTGTCATATTATATGCTTTTTATATGATAATGTATAATTGATTAGGTTCTTGAATAAATATAGAGACCTTGTGTGCATAAGAAATTTACATTTATTAATAGTTGGCAGAGGTTTTAGATTTCTAGTTCAAACAAGTAATATGTTTGCTGCAAAGTCTGCAACTGTTGCTTCTGAATTTTAGTAATTGCTACAGCTATATTAGTTGCTAAAATTGGTTACAATTTTTTCGGAAATTTCATTTGTTTTACCCAATAATATTTGCGGAGATAGAAAAGCTGGGTTGGAGTTATCAGATAATATATGGTGGACAGTCATTGTCAATTGAGTAATGGGACTTATTGTGCTTTTATACAAAAAAAAATAGACTCTTCTCCATATTTATCTTTTAGTGAGCAGTTGGTATGTGAAGCAATTTCAATTTTATATGTTTATGCTTGGAGTTGCTAGTTATTATATATATATAATAATTGTCCAAATGGGCCCATATGTTTAATGAGAAAGTTTAATATTCAATCCATGCTCATCATCCAAAGAAATAGATCCTTGTTTGTATTGGATAACTTCTTTTTATAATTTATAGAGTTTATGAGTTTTAACTAGCAGCCTCATTGACGATATTAATATTTTTTAGTTAAAGCTCATTAGTATAAAATTAATTGACGTAGCAGTGTACGTGCAGTAACATGTTTTTTTAATTTATAACTTTTGTAAGCACTTGAGGTGTTTGTTGTTGTTTATTGAATTATGGTGCTGTTAGATCGCTGAACTAGTGTTTGTTTCCTATTTGTTGTATTCTTAGAAGTCAAAATTCGCTAGACTACCCTCCAATAAACAAAACAAGAAAAAGAAAATGCAGTCTGTAGAAGCTTTTATTCTATTTGTTTAGAACGAACCAAAATATCCCAAGTATTATGCAAATCCGAAATTTCTGATTCCAGGATTTCCGTCGTTTCCCTAGATTATTTCTGGTCATTTTCCTTCTGAAAATTTTATTCATAAACCGGGTCTATGATAGAATCTCATTTAAAATTTGCCAAAACTACTACTTCTAGTGGATATTCTATATCATGAACAGAGCTTAAGTAAGGTTTGAATTTAATAAACTGACCATCAGTTTCCTTTTATCATTCCACAATTATTAAATCCTTATAGAGTAATATTTATGTTTCTTTCTGCCCCTTCCTTATTTGCCAGTAATAATGAACATAAAGTAGACGCACGAACGACTGTTGGTTAGTGAAAGTTTTAAGATAATGATTAAAGTGCGCAACAAATCAGTTAGTACCAATTGTTAATGCCTTTATATCATCCCTTGCATGATTTATAAGAATCGTTTTCTAATTTATCATCAGGTTCAACTAAATATTAGGAGAGAAAAGAAAAGGACAGTATAAATTATACCATTGTACACATACTGGAGGAAACATGTTCAGAAGCTTTTTTGCTTTATTTCTCCACTTCTCATGTCAAGATATCTTCTTTCTATGTTCTTTCCACTGTTTTTTCTCTTTATTATATTCATCTGTTGTACTTACAGGTATTGGGGTTGATGTCCCCTTGAAATTTTCTTTTTTAGACTATCTTACTGAATCAATCCAAGAATGTAAAATAATAACTATTTTTCATATGTGGGAAAGTATGATTTGGCTGATTGATGATGAATCTGATTTAGGTAAATTTTATCCGTTCGTGATATGCATTATGTATCTTGTAATAAAAAATGGAATATGATCATGAAAATCACCCAATCCAGGTTGCCACTTGCCAACAAAAAACAACGTATTTGTAGGTCCCTTTGCCAATTTCTATTGCAGCATCTCAATTATTTTCCTACTTAAATGCAGTAGTACATTTGCAGAAATAAAAAAAAAATGTTATTACTTAGTGCTTATATCTAATGTTGATTAATCTCCTGGTATTTTCTGCAGGTTTTATGCATCAGAGGTAATTGTGGCATTAGAGTATCTTCACATGATGGGAATTGTTTACCGTGATCTAAAGCCGGAAAATGTGCTCGTCCAATCAGACGGTCACATAATGCTTACTGATTTTGACCTCTCGTTAAAATGTGATGATTCCACATCAACCCCTCAGATAATCTCTAACCAAAACCCACCAACTCCAGCCCTCAAAAAGGACTACCCTGTCGATCAGCCTCCTTACGCGTCATCTTCTTGCATTCTTCCCAACTGTATAGTTCCAGCTGTATCATGCTTCCATCCAAAACGAAAAAAAAAGAAGCCAGGCCACCGTGGGGGGCCTGAGTTCGTGGCGGAGCCCATTGATGTCCGGTCCATGTCCTTTGTCGGGACCCATGAGTACTTGGCACCGGAGATTGTGTCCGGAGAAGGGCATGGTAGTCCTGTGGATTGGTGGACGCTAGGGATATTTATGTATGAACTATTCTATGGGGTCACACCATTTAGAGGTGTGGACCACGAACTAACCTTAGCTAATATTGTAGCTAGAGCCCTTGAATTTCCTAAAGAACCTGTAATACCTGCCATGGCTAAGGACCTGATTTCCCAATTATTAGTAAAAGATCCTGCAAGGAGATTGGGTTCAACCATGGGAGCTTCTGCTATTAAGCACCACCCTTTCTTTCAAGGGGTCAACTGGGCACTTTTGAGATGTGCACGTCCACCTTATATTCCTCCATTTACTAAAGAAGTTGTCTCAGATGAAAGTTGTCCTGAGACACCTGTGGAATATTATTAGTTTTAATTTAGAAGAAGAATTAATATCTACGCCTCATTATATCTCTATACAATTCCCTAATTTATTTTTGTATATTTCGGGTCACTCTTAGTAGAACTATAATGCATTGTTGGCTCGGTCTAAAAAGAATAGTGTGAACTAAATTTAGGCAAGAATTTACCATTGCTATCCAAAAATTCAATCAAGAAGTTATGAGACTCTTAGATGAATATTGGATATATTAGAAAATCATTTATAATTGAAATGGTTAAAAGTTTAATTATTTTTTTATTTGATTATGACTCTAATTTTACCATTTTCTGTCCAGTATTAAAAAAAAAATATTGGGTATGTTAAATTAAACATTTTTTTTTGCATTTCAGAACTCAATTTAAGTATTTGTATTTCATAAATATAGTCAATGCTGGTGCAGGCGACATTGGATCCCCACAATATAAACAAAAAATAAAGGGTATTTGACTTGGGACGGCAAAGCCGGTGGTGCCGCGTGAAGGGTTGTCTGTCCACCGATCGCGGGGGCCCAAGTGAGCTTGCATGGCTGTGCAGGTGAGGGGGGAAATTAGCAAATTGCTGCTTGTTTTTGTGTGTCTGGTTGTGAAATACTGAGGCCCCCAACCCACACCCACGTGACTTGTTTACTCAATACAAGCAATGGTTATGGCTTGTGTGAGGAGTATTATTGTTTTTGGTCTTTATAGGATATCATATGATGCTTTTTACACAATTACTAATTGAAAATATAAATCTTCTTTTATTTTTTTTAGATTAACCATCCGGTATCCGAATTTCACTGAATCGACTAAATCCAGATTCGGGATATCGTTGCAGATTAAGGTTCCTTACCTCTCCATATAGGAGATGTCGGAAGTCAATGCTGAGACCTTTCATTCCTAGTTTAGCCTACATCATCATCAGGCTACCATTCCATGGGTACAAATTTTCTTTTATGATAATTGGTTGAACAGCTGTAGCTTTGAAAATGGATAAATGCTGCTGAAATTTTGATAACGGTATAATTGAAATATTTTATATAATATAGTAGTTATACTGTATTAAATAATTCGATCCATTAATATTGAGTAATGAACTATAATAGCTTATAATTGGTTACCGATTAATTTGCCAATTTTAGTACGAGATTCTAGGTTTATCCTATTCTCGTCGTACTACGTTTAAGGGTGTGTTACCTTTCTTTTTATAGAAAAAAAATTATAATTGATGGATATAATATTTTCTGACTATTACAAGTAAATCTTTAATTACAGTAATACTTAAATAAAATATTGAGCCGAATTAAAATTTAATCACACAATTTAGCTTGGAGGTTATATTTTATCATTTGACAAAACCTCCATCACATTATTTCATGAAATTTGATGCTAAACATTAAATTTAGAAAAAATATCATCTTAGAGCCATCTTCTAAACGCTAATGATTCATGTGAAATATGTAACTTCAATGGTCATTTTCATTTTTGTAAAGAAAAGCTAATTTTATGACATTATAGTCAGTTTGGAATTCATTGATTAATTTAGACAATGCAATTTTCTTTAGCTAGTTATTCAATGATAAAAAATTAAAATAAAAATATTAAATTTGCCATAATAGATAATGTATTTAAATTCTTGCGGCTTTTATCAACCAGAAGTTTCGATGTGGCTGAAAATATATCTCTTGGTGTGTTGCTATTTTTTCCTCTTATTTTTTATCACTTTTTTATTTTTTTCTTGTTGTTTGATAGGGAAACTATGTATCATATATATACATAATTACATATAAAAACTATACTCACAGAAATATTTTCCACACAATTAGCTCTTTTTTTTCGAATTATACTCTTTAAGGCACAGAATATAAATATCTTGGAAAAACTATGCTGCTGTTTAGCCAGGCAAAAAAAAAAAAATATATATATATATATATATATATATATATATATATATATATATATATATATATATACACTTTACAAGACAATTACAACTATTCACTTAAGTTATTATTTAAATTTAAAACTTATAAAATTGAACAAAACATTCTCGAACATCTCATGGCAGTTTTTAATTCAAATTCTATTTTATGCTTCCAAAATCGTAAATTGAAAGCATTTTATGTGTATGAGTTTTATAAAATGGTACAAACTCAATTTTCTATTAGTTTTGGATATGTAAATTAACGAATGGCACAAATTCAGATCATAATTGGATTTTTCATTTTTGCATGTTAGAGGTCTAACTAAAATTTAAGTTTTATCTATCCCTATTTTGTATATAAAAAGTTAAGGGGTTGCTCAAAAGTTTCCAAGTCCAACTTTTCCTGAATTTAAGCTTGAAAATATGCTCAAATTAATTTTAACTTTCTTGGGCCGGGCTCAATTACCTCTTTTTTTCAAAAAAGAAAAAAGAATTATATCCCCACTGGATTGTGTTTGTAACCCTTTTTTTTCTTGTTGATGAAAAGATTTACAGCTAATTTGCTAAATAGATACTAAAATGTTACACAATTATTAGTGTACAAATTTTGTGATCCTTCTTCAAAAGTTATGTTGCAAGAAAACCGAGAAGAAAATTGGTAATGATACTACTGAAGCAATTAAATTATGGGTTGTAATTTGCTCCAAAACTATATACAACTTTGACAATATTTATGAATAAAAGATTTACGAACGATATAACCTTACGATGATAAATTAATAATCAGAATCAGCCAGGGAAATCAGGATTCATCGGAAGATTTATCCTTAAGTGTATTGTATATCATCGCTACCGAGAATCTGAACAAGTGATGACAGCTCCTTGTTCACTTGCATTTCACAGCGAGAGCTCTCAAGCAACCATTTCACTGAATCGGTTCCCTCTTTGCGAGGTAAGTTTTACCATTTTGAAGTGTTTTCCATGCATTCGTTGGTGGCTGACTTGCATAAACTCATCTTAATTGACTTGCAGATTAGTAGAGGCTGATGTAGTCTTCGTGCGCCGCTGCACATAATACCTTTCGTTCGCAGCCATGCCATGTTACTGCTAGTAGACAGGCAATCATGAAACACCGGTCCAAAATCAAAAGTTACTGAATTTCTAAAATCCATGAAGTACACTCTTGGAGGAGTTGAAATTTTTGACGAATGGCTATGTTTAAGAAAATCTGCATTTTCTTTCGGAATTCAGACATGTCTTCCTTGCATCTATAAGATCCTGCACATGAACATTGTTCTGCCAAGTGTGCAGCTTTAACTTGGTTGCATCTCGTGCACACCAGATCCTGCAAATGATATAGACGTTCTCTCTGCCGCACAATTTGAAGAAGAGCATTCTCCATAACTTCTCGGTCATAAGGCTGGCCACACTGTGGTACAGCACAGCGCCACTCCTGAGCCAGTAAAGCTGAGTCCCGACACAGGTCCAGATCTCTGCAGTCATTGCAATAGCTGTCCAAACACATGGAAACCAAAATAGTTACTATAAATCTAACCAAGCACTTTATCTTAATTTAAAAGAAAAGCGACAACGATTCATAATACTATTTACAGCACCGAACTGGTTAATTAGGAGTGAAACCAATTCAAACGTTGAATTTCCGCCATGTATACCTCTACAATATCTCGTTTAAAACAAGAGAGAAGATTGGAGGGGTCAAGAGAAACACAAATCCAATTCTTAACACAAGGAAAGGACTGAGTTATGCTCATAACTGATGTGAGCACAGCTAGTTTGATCAAGTACAATAGCAATAAAAAGGAGTACTTGGCTATTTCTCAATGACCAATTACAAGATCCAGGATAAAGAAGTTTTAAAAAGCTCTACAAGCTTTTATGAAGCCTTTTGTGACGAAAATGCAAATGCAAGATATTAAAGAAGCCTTTTGTAGGTCCCTTTGCCAATTTCTATTGCAGCATCTCAATTATTTTCCTTCTTAAATGCAGTAGTACATTTGCAGAAATAAAAAAAATGTTATTACTTAGTGCTTATATCTAATGTTGATTAATCTCCTGGTATTTTCTGCAGGTTTTATGCATCAGAGGTAGTTGTAGCATTAGAGTATCTTCACATGATGGGGATTGTTTACCGTGATCTCAAGCCGGAAAATGTGCTCGTCCGATCAGACGGTCACATAATGCTTACTGATTTTGACCTCTCGTTAAAATGTGATGATTCCACATCAACCCCTCAGATAATCTCTAACCAAAACCCACCAACTCCAGCCCTCAAAAAGGACTACCCAGTCGATCAACGTCCTTACACGTCATCCTCGTGCATTCTTCCTAACTGTATAGTTCCAGCTGTATCATGCTTCCATCCAAAACGAAAAAAAAAGAAGCCAGGCCACCGTGGGGGGCCTGAGTTCGTGGTGGAGCCCATTGATGTCCGGTCCATGTCCTTTGTCGGGACCCATGAGTACTTGGCACCGGAGATTGTGTCCGGAGAGGGGCATGGTAGTCCTGTGGATTGGTGGACACTAGGGATATTTATGTACGAACTATTCTATGGGGTCACACCATTTAGAGGTGCGGACCACGAACTAACCTTAGCTAATATTGTAGCTAGAGCCCTTGAATTTCCTAAAGAACCTGTAATACCTGCCATGGCTAAGGACCTGATTTCCCAATTATTAGTAAAAGATCCTGCAATGAGATTGGGTTCAACCATGGGAGCTTCTGCTATTAAGCACCACCCTTTCTTTCAAGGGGTCAACTGGGCACTTTTGAGATGTGCACGTCCACCTTATGTTCCTCCTCCATTTACTAAAGAAGTTGTCTCGGATGAAAGTTGTCCTGAGACACCTGTGGAATATTATTAGTTTTAATTTAGAAGAAGAATTAATATCTGAGCCTCATTATATCTCTATACAATTCCCTAATTTATTTTTGTATATTTCGGGTCACACTTGGTAGAACTATAATGCATTGTTGGCTCGGTCTAAAAAGATTAGTGTGAACTAAATTTAGGCAAGAATTTACCATTGCTATCCAAAAATTCATGAGATTAGATGAATATTGGATATATTAGAAAATCATTTATAATTGAAACGGTTAAAAGTTTAATTATTTTTTATTTGATTATGACTCTAATTTTACCATTTTCTGTCTAGTATTAAAAAAATATATATTGGGTATGTTAAATTAAACATTTTGTTTGCATTTCAGAACTCAATTTAAGTATTTGTATTTCATATAGTCAATGCTGGTGCTGGCAACATTGGATCCCCACAATATAAACAAAAAATAAAGGGTATATGACTTGGGACGGCAAAGCCGGTGGTGCCGCGTGAAGGGGTGTCTGTCCACCGATCGCGGGGGCCCAAGTGAGCTTGCATGGCTGTACAGGTAAGGGGGGAAATTAGCAAATTGCTGCTTGTTTTTGTGTGTTTGGTTGTGAAATACTGAGGCCCCCAACCCACACCCATGTGACTTGTTTACTCAATACAAGCAATGGTTATGACTTGTGTGAGGAGTATTATTGTTTTTGGTCTTTATAGGATATCGTATGATGATTTTCACACAATTACTCATTGAAAATATAAATCTTCTTTTATTTTTTTTGAATTAACCATTCAGTATTCGAACTCCACTGGATCGATTAAATTCAGATTCGGGATATCGTTGCAGATTAAGGTTCCTTACCTCTCCATATGGGAGATGTCGAAAGTCAATGCTGAGACCTTTCATTCCTAGTCTAGCCTGCATCATCACCAAACTACCATTCCATGGGTATAAATCTTCTTTTATGATAATTGGTTGAATAGCTGTAGCTCTGAAAATGAATAAATGCTGCTGAAATTTCGATAACGGTATAATTGAAATATTTTATATAATATAGTGGTTATACTCCATTAATATTGAGTAACGAACTATAATAGCTTATAATTGGTTAATGATTAATTTGCCAATTTTAGTACAAGATTCTAGGCTTATCCTATTCTCGTCGTACTATGTTTAAGGGTGTGTTACCTTTCTTTTTGTAGAAAAAAAAATTATAATTGATGGATATAATATTTTCTGACTATTACAAGTAAATCTTTAATTACAGTAATACTTAAATAAAATATTGAACCGAATTAAAATTTAATCACACAATTTAGCTTGGAGGTTATATTTTATCATTTGACAAAACCTCCATCACATTATTTCATGAAATTTGATGCTAAACATTAAATTTAGAAAAAATATCATCTTAGAGCCATCTTCTAAACGCTAATGATTCATGTGAAATATGTAACTTCAATGGTCATTTTCATTTTTGTAAAGAAAAGCTAATTTTATGACATTATAGTCAGTTTGGAATTCATTGATTAATTTAGGCAATGAAATTTTCTTTAGCTAGTTATTCAATGATAAAAAATTAAAATAAAAATATTAAATTTGCCATAATAGATAATGTATTTAAATTCTTGCGGCTTTTATCAACCAGAAGTTTCGATGTGGCTGAAAATATATCTCTTGGTGTGTTGCTATTTTTTCCTCTTATTTTTTATCACTTTTTTATTTTTTTCTTGTTGTTTGATAGGGAAACAATGTATCATATATATACATAATTACATATAAAAACTATACTCACAGAAATATTTTCCACACAATTAGCTCTTTTTTTTCGAATTATACTCTTTAAGGCACAGAATATAAATATCTTGGAAAAACTATGTTGCTGTTTAGCCAGGCAATATATATATATATATATATATATATATATATATATATATATATACATACTTTACAAGACAATTACAACTATTCACTTAATTTATTATTTATATTTTAATTAAATTTAAAACGTATAAAATTGAACAAAACAATCTCGAATATCTGATGGCAGTTTTTAATTCAAATTCTATTTTATCCTTCCAAAATCGTAAATTGAAAGCATTTTATGTGTATGAGTTTTATAAAATGCTACAAACTCAATTTTCTGTTAGTTTTGGATATGTAAATTAACGAATGGCACAAATTCAGATCATCATTGGATTTTTCATTTTTGCATGTTAGAGGTCTAACTAAAATTTAAGTGACCTCAAAAGTTTTATCTATCCCTATTTTGTATATAAAAAGTTAAGGGGTTGCTCAAAAGTTTCCAAGTCCAACTTTTACTGAATTTAAGCTTGAAAATATGCTCAAATTAATTTGAGATAATTATGCCATATACCTCTTTTAACAGTCAAATTTCAAAAATACCACCATTCTTATAGTCAAACTTAACAACTAAAAATAATCATACATAAAGAATTGATTAATTACATAGAAACCCCAAAATTATGAATACATCTATATTACAAGAATTAAATAAAGAAGACATTGAATTAATAAAACAATTAAATAAAATAGATACTATAAATATGCAAAATAAAAAGTTAATACAAGATATAAGAGTCGGTTTAAGTCCTAAAGCCGATAAAATAAAATATTTACTAAATAAAATAGAAAGTATAGAAGATTTAGAATTAATTAAATATAGAATACTAAATGAATTAAATACAGAAAGATAAATTTTGGATAAATTAAGCCAAATAGAAAATTATTTAAAATACGTAGCCAGAAAAGTAGGATATAATGAATAAAATATATGGAAGAAATAAGAGATATAAATGGATATACATATGACGAACAATTCTATCAAATAAATAATAATTTAAGAATATTAAATCAAAACATAAGAAAAATTAGTAATAAACAATATAGTTTTACAAGTACCTTATATGGAGATGAAAAATATGGAGAAGAAAGTCTAACTTTACCATCAATTGTATTTAAAAAACCAAAACAAGAAAATAATGAAGATAAAATGGACAAAATATTTAATATGTTAACAGAAATAAAAGAAGAAGTTACAGATTTAAAAAATAGAGTAGAAAAAATAGAAAAGGGAAAAGAAAAAGAACATACACAAGGAGGAATAACAAAAAAAACGCATATGTTAACAATAGAAGAAGGATTAAAATTATATGAAGAAAATACAATAACGGAAGATGATATGTTAAATATAACTTATAATTTAGAAAATTTAAAAATGAATACTAATCCAACATCTACTCAAATAAAAATAGAAACAGGAGAATATTCTGGAACGATAAATGAAACTGAAGAAAACATAATGACAGATAATATGGATATAAGAGAATATGAAAGAAGTAGACGAAAAAATCCTAGGCAAAGACCTATGTATAATAATTCAAAATTTTCAGTAAAAACATCTGAAACAGAATCTGTTTATCCAAATGGAGTATTATTAGATATAGATTGTAAGGAAGATATACAGAAAGAAATTGAAAAATGGATAAAAATGAATAATTTACCAATCATATTATACGGATATGATTTACAAAGAGCTAGTAATTTCTTAATTAGTACTTTCACTGAAAATGTAGAAAAATAGTGGAATGCTATACGTCTAGAAGATAGACAAATGATAAAATATGGATATAATAACGAAAACTTTACATCAACAGATACAATAAAAGATCTTTTACAAAAATTTGAATTAGCAATAAAAGGAGAATTTTTAGGAGAACATTGGCTAGACCCTACAAAATCATTAAAGAAATTTGGACAAGAAAATTTATGGAAAATATAAAATTTAACAATATGTAATATGTGTTATTTAAAACAATATACATGTGAATTTAATAACTATTATTATAATATAGCCAAAACAGATATATTACAAAGAGCAGAAATTAAGTTATTAAAATAATCTTATGTAACAAAATTACCAAAACTATGGGGATTTAAGTTATATAAAGAAATACAAAATAAAAATGAAATATTAGAAGGAACGTTAGGAACTTATCAAAATTACATTTTTAACAGAATAAATGAAATGTGTAATCAAGCATATAAAAATAAAAAATTGAGAAAAGCAATTAATGGAGGATTATGTTGTCCAATTTTAGCTGAACCTACACATTGGGGATGCTATACAAAACATAAAAGATACAAAAAATATAATAAGTATAACTTATCAAAAAGAAAAAATTATAAACCAAAATATAAAAGTTTTTATAAAAGAAAATTTAAACCTTTCAAGAAAGAAAAGTTTAAAAAAGGAAGATATTTTAGGAAAAATCATAGATATAGTAAGAAAAATCCTAAAACATGCACTTGTTGGATATGTAAAGAAAAATGACATTATGCAAACGAATGCCCTGAAAGAAAAAATAAAGAAAATCATAAAGCTTATAGAATATATGAAGATTTGATAGAATAAAATTATGATCCCATAGAAAATAGTGAAATATCAGAAAATGAGAGTATATATGAAATAAATTCTCAATATAATACTGATAGTGATATTTCAGAATTTGATAATAAAACAGAGTCAAATTCTGAAGTTGAGTCTGAAATAGAAACTGAAAAATAAATATAAAAATAATAAAATGACTTCTGATAATGAAGATCATGAGATTATAGATAACAATAATATTTTTAGTTATAACAAGACATTTGATGAAGAAAAATTTGGACAATTAAATAATCACAGACTAAATCTTAAAGAAGAAGATATATTCAAAAGAAGATGGTTTAATAGATTAGTAAAAGCAACTTATATTGCAAAACATTATGAATCTGCAATAGATATATACCAAGCTAAAGAAAATACAGTAATACAATTAATAAATAAAGATGAAATAAATAAAGTTTTAGCAAAATTACTAGATAAAAATAGATATAAAAATCTATACTTAGAAGCAATACAAATAATTATTAAAGCACATTTTAGACAAGGAATAGATAGTCCTATTCAATTATTTTGTATGGATAATAGAATATTAAATGACCCAATAGACGCCCTATTAGGAGCTGTATCAGGAAATTTAGTATACAAAAAATTAAAATTCACAATAATACCAGATTTTTCAGTAAGTCTACAAGACAAAAATATAGATCAAGCACTTAATCTATATCATAAATTACATAGGATAGAAATGACAAGTGGCTCAAAAGTATTTTCTGTAACTTACAGAACAATATATGCATTCACTACAAGTCATCATAAAAAACTACAAAAAATTAATATACGATTACAAGTTGATATTGATGATACATTTTCAGATTTAATAGAATATATACCACCAAGACAATTAACTCCATCCAGTATGACAATCTTAGATGAATTAACAATGAATTTAAGACAAAGAAATAAAAATATAGGAATTACACCAAAAATACAACATATAGGAGAAAAGTTGTTAATATCTTCAGGAGAAAGTTCAAAAGAAAATTTATCAAAAACTAACATATTAGTATTAGATGAGCAAGGAAAAATACATAATCAATCATCCAGAAGAAGTATTGATTTAAGATCATCAGTGAAAGCAAAACAATATTATATCGAAACAGAATTAGATATTGGAGGAGAATGGAAACTATTAAAAACATTAATAGATACAGGAGCAGCAAAAAGTCATATTCATGAAAGCTTAGTCTTTTCATTCCAAAAATATAATCTAGATACAAAATATGAATTTTTATATTATTCTGGACAGGAACATATAATTAATAAATATGTAAAAATAAATTTAGCATTAACAGACATTCAAGGAAAAATAGTAATCATTCCAATACAAATACACATGGATACAATCTCTTCTACACAAATTCCAATTTTATTAGGATTAGACTTTTTAGAACAAATATCACCATATAACCTTACAAAAGATTATCTTATGTTTTAATATGATGAAAATGAATAAAAAGTTTCAAGGAATATAAACTAGTCCATACAGTATTTATATTAATATAGAAATTTTATATAAAGAATATCATACAGTTTTCTATCATGCTTTTATAGATACTGGATCTGCAATTACTTTAGCACAGCCTTATGTATTCCCAGAAAATTTATGGCAAAAAACTAAAGATTATAAATTAGGAATTGATATTACAGGAACTACAACCAAATATGATCTTGTTACAGAAAAGGTAATAATCCAAATACAGTCAAATATACTTCAAATAAATAAAGTTTTTCAATCCATTAATCATGGTTGTGATATTTTATTAGGAAATAATTGGTTAGCAAATTATTATCCCTTAAGTATTGGTTCTCAATATATTCGATTAACCACACCTTGTAACCATCGAATTATTTGTCCTAGACTTCAGCAAGCTTTTAAATGGAAAACTTCACCCTTGATACCTCGTGCAGCGAACCGTGGTGAGAGAATAGAAAAGGAACCTATTAGAAAAAATGACGAAACTCAACTTATAGAAACTTTTTCAACTCCACAAGAAATAATCTTTTTACTAGATAAATGCATAAGAACAAATCCTATAGAAAAATGGGAGAATAATGGTATTTATGCTTTAATAAATTTAAAACATGATATACTAATAAGAAGCAAAAGAATTTTTTATAATAAAGAGGACGAAGAAGAATTTGATATACAAATAAAAGAATTAATAGACAAAAAGCTAATTAGATCAAGTAAAAGTCCTTATAGTAGTCCAGCCTTTATGATTGGAAATCATGCAGAAATAAAACGAAATAAACCACGAATGGTAATTAATTATAAAAAACTTAATAAAGCAACAGAATTTGATGGATATTTAATACCTAATAAAGAAATTCTTATAAATAGTATAAAAGGAAATACATGGTATTCAAAGTTTGATTGTAAATCAGGATTTTGGCAAATAAAAATACATCCAAACAGTATTAAATATACAACTTTTAGTACACCAAGAGGACATTATGAATGGTTAGTTATGCCATTTGGACTCTGTAATGCCCCTCAAATATTTCAAAGAAAAATGGATGACATGTTTAAAGATCTAAGACATTTTTATCTAGTATATATTGATGATATAATCATTTTTAGTGAGAGCCTAGAAGAACATTATAGGCATATAAAATAATTTTTATTACGATGTATTAAACATGGACTCATGTTATCAAAAGAAAAGTCAGATATAGCAAAAAGAAAAATAGACTTTTTAGGATTTTCTATAACAAAAGGAGAAATTGAATTACAACCATATATATATGAATCTTTATTAAAATTTCCAGACCAGCTAGAAAGCAAAAAAATGGTCCAACAATTTTTAGGACACGTCACATATGCTAGTGACTTTATAAAGGAATGCGCTAAAAAGAGAAAAGTATTACAAGACAAATTAAAAGGTGATAAACCATGGACTTGGACAGACATTGACACAAAAACAGTAAAAGAAATAAAGGAATATTGTAAACAATTACCAAAGTTACCTTTACCAGAAGAAAACGAAGAATTATTATTAGAAACAGGCGCTTTAGATGATTATTGGGGAGCAATTTTAAAAAGTAAAGATGGTAAGAAAATATATGGATATGCTTCAGGAACGTTCAAAAGTTCAGAATTATCACATTAATGAGAAAGAATTATTAGCAGTAAAATATGCCATAGAAAAATTTGAATTGATATTATTACCAAAGAAATTTACAGTAAAAACCGATAATACACATGTAAAGTCTTTTATTACAAAAAACTATAATGGAAAATTAGCTCAAAGAAGGAAAATGGGATGGCAGGAATATTTTACTAACTTTAATTTTGATATTGAGTATATTTCAGGAAAGGACAACGTATTGACAGATTTATTAAGCAGACCATTAACTAAAAAAGAAGACTAATCCTTTTTTTGTAGGTATAAAGAAAATGGAAAGAAATTCAGAAAGAGTTGTAAAACTCACTGCAGAGAAAAAGGAAGTAATGGAATCTATAAAAAAAGGCTATATCTCGTCTTCTAGAAATAGATAATGAGATTAGTTAGATTTCAATGAATTATGCACAGGCGCTTCTGCGTCAAAAAGAATCTAAGGAAGAAAGCACTAGTTCTCAAAAAATGACTGTTCTTGGTACTACAGCCAAGAAAGAACTAGAGTAAGAAATTTCGAGAAATATGATGATTAGACGTTCTGTTCAATAGCTGGATAGTCCGAAATCATCACAGGAAGTAAATTCGAGAAATTTGAGAGTATCACCAATTGAGAATATTAATTCTCGATTGATAACTCGTAGAGATATTTCATTATCATCTCAGCAATGGAATGATGATGAGAGATCTCATCTAAATAATTTAGAAATTCGAAAGCAATGGGAAGCAGACTTTTTTAAAGCTCTGCAATATTTAGCAAAAGTTACTAATGCAGTCAGAATAAGCACTATTCCAATCAACAATACATACAACAAAGCAATCATCAGAAAAGGAGCAGATCTAAGAACAGTTCAAAAACTTTATCGTTTTGGACTAGTTCATACAATTTATCCAGGAGAAAACCTAGAAGAAGTATAGCAACTTCCAGCAACGATCAAGTCCCAGATTGAGATATTCAATGGAATTACAAAGTTCAATAAAATTTATGTTCGTATTTTTAGCATTATTCCTGAATGGGATGATGTTAAGAATGTTGAAATTCCTACAGAAACCTTCATCAGGATGGGTACTACTAAATAAGAACTTATTCCAGATGAATAAAAAACTTTCAATTTACACCCATTAATTCTCAAAAACCTACCAGAAATGAAGATGAGGACTATTGAAGCAAATATACGTGGACTAAGAGAAATCTTAACAGACAATAAAAAAAATATTATACTATTTTTCAAGATAATATTCTTATCACCAATCCATCAATGGAATGGCATCAGAAATATCTTCTTGAAGGATACCTCGACACAATAATTGAAGGAAGTTTACCAATGACAGAAACAACCAAAGAACTTTTCAAAAAGCAGATAAAAAAGAAATCTCCAATCGAAAGCAAAAACTCTCGACAAGGGCTAGTGGAGCTGGACCCCCTTTGAAGAAAATCAAAATTAATTGAAGAAAGAAGACAGAAATGTAATCGTAAGCAATGATGTAATAAAGCAATAATAGATTGTAATAATGTAGTTCAATAATGTAATAGAGGCATGGTGCAACCTCTATAAAAACCCATTCACTTAGTAGTAAGAGACACGGCTGAAAACTCTAAGCTTAAGTTCTTTCAAAAAAGCTTTTAGCCTGCTTATCTTTTGTTAATCTTTTATTCAGAAATGAAATTCTAATTTCAAAAATCTTTCTTTCTGAGTAACCATAGTACTTAGCAAGTTTGCAATCCATTAAGAAATATAGAAAATTATCTTCGATATACTAAGAGAGTCAGACTACTCATATACCACAAATCCTCATCAGAAAATTCACATGTCTACAACTTTGTTGTTAGCTGAATACTGTTCAGTAGTCTCTCCTGATATTACCAAGCCCGTTTTAAGGTAAAAAAGGGCAGAATGGTATAAACTTGGAGACGATCAACTTAGCCCAAAACGTCAACCGTCTAAGGGTGAGCTGTTATCAGAAATCGTTGATAACAGGAGTCTAGCAGCATTGAAGGAAGCATAGTGGACCACTGAAGGAGATTTAAAGGTATAACGAAACCCTGATCTCTGTTAGTTATGGTTATAATTTTCAATTCTATTTCTTAATTGGATATTGCATGCTAAGAAAATGGTGAAAAGAAAAAATACTTTTAAAACATGAAATTGTTTAAATTTTTCTAGTTGTTATGGAAAGACTAAAACAACAAGCTAGAAATTTACAAACAATTATAAATGATATCTATAGATATAATCGTTTAATAAAAGAACAATTAAAACAAAAAGAAAAGTTATATAGCTTTATAATAAGGTTAAATTTAATTCCTACATATAATATAGAAGAAAGAATAGAAAATTTAAAATATATGCTTGAAGTAAACGCATTAAGAATTCAAAAGATAAAGAATAAAGTAAATAGAATTCCTTTAGGATGAATATATTAGAGTATTGAAACTCAAAAGATTTAAGTGAAGAAAGAGAAATAAATTCTGTTATTAATGATATGAATATGATAAAAAATAATATAAATATTAATTTTCAACAAAATTTAGATATAATAGGAACCACAAATCTAGAAAATAGTATAAAAACTCAAATCATTGATAATTTATTCAAAGATAATTTTATAAAAAATACTATTATATCAGAAATAATAGAAACTTGTCAAGAAATAAATAGAAATACAAATAACACTAATTTCAGAAGAAGGAGAAATTAACTTTATAAGGTATATTGGCTGAAAAATAGACCTGCGGGCTACTGGTTTCCAAAGGATAATTTATTTATCATGATCTTCTGCCACGTACCTTTTTAAATAAAAAGAAAATAACTTAAAATTATTTACTATAATAAAACTTTTATTTTACTTATTTTTAAGAAAACGATCCGTAACGAATTTCGACATTTATTGGTATCAGAGCCTCATATAAAAATAAGTAAAACCTCATATAAAACTTTATATAAAAGTAAGTAAAATGTCATATATAGTGAGTTTTATTATTAAAGAAAATATAGATAAAATATTAAAATCATTATATGAAATGACAGGTAAAATAAAATATTATAAAGAAAAAATCAGGAAAGCAAGAAATGAATGTACATATATGGAAATAAATAATATATACGACATAAAAGAAGAATATGGATTACCTAGATTACAAGAGATAAAAAATGAATTAATTTCAATAAAAAATGAATTAGAAATAGATATAGAAAAGATGAAAAATTAAATAAATCTAGCTAGTCAAAATATAGAAGATATATAAATGAATACTGAAAAAGATATTATAAAACAAGAACAATACATAGCAAAAATAATCAAAAGAATAAATTATTTAAAAAAAATAAATGCAAATCCAAATATAATAAAATTATTATTAGAAGATCTAAAATTTTCTAAACAAAAATTACAAACTCTATAAATAAGATGGCCAGTATAATAGAAAAATTTGGCGAATATTTAAGTTTATTAAATTTAAATTCGGAAGAAAATATTAATGAAATAATAACTGAAATGAATAAACAGCTTGAAGCTTTATATAAAAACGAAAATGAGTATCAAACACAAGAAGATATATTAGAAAATTTTAGACAAGTATCTTTGGAAAAAATGTATAGAAAAGAAAAATTAATTGTAAAAATTAAGATTGTATTAATAAATATTAGAAATGATCTTAGAAGACAACAAGGATAAAAATAAAGGATCAAAATAAAAGTTTACCATAGATAAAGTCTTTTGTCTTTAGCAAAAGTAGTATATTTAAAAATGAAAGTTAAAAGTTGGGTAGAAATAAAAAGATCCCAATTAATTTTAACTTTCTTGGGCCGGGCCCAATTAACTTTTTTTATCAAAAAAGAAAAAGGAATTATATCCCCACTGGATTGTGTTTGTAACCCTTTTTTTCTTGTTGATGAAAAGATTTACAGCTAATTTGCTAAATAGATACTAAAATGTTACACAATTATTAGAGCGTACAAATTTTCTGATCCTTCTTCAAAAGTTATGTTGCAAGAAAACCGAGAAGAAAAATGGTAATGATACTACTGAAGCAATTAAATTATGGGTTGTAATTTGCTCCAAAACTATATACAACTTTGACAATATTTATGAATAAAAGATTTACGAATGATACAACCTTACGATGATAAATTAACAATCAGAATCAGCCAGGGAAATCAAGATTCATCGTAAGATTTATCCTTAAGTGTATTGTATATCATCACTACCGAGAATCTAAACAAGTGATGACAGCTTCTTGTTCACTTGCATTTCACAGCAAGAGCTCTCAAGCAACCACTTCACTGAATCGGTTCCCTCTTTGCGAGGTAAGTTTTACCATTTTGAAGTGTTTTCCATGCATTCGTTGGTGGCTGACTTGCATAAACTCATCTTAATTGACTTGCAGATTAGTAGAGGCTGATGTAGTCTTGCTGCGCCGCAGCACATAATACCTTTCGTTCGCAGCCATGCCATGTTACTGCAAGTAGACAGGCAATCATGAAACACCGGTCCAAAATCAAAAGTTACTGAATTTCTAAAATCCATGAAGTACACTCTTGGAGGAGTTGAAATTTTTGACGAATGGCTATGTTTAAGAAAATCTGCATTTTCTTTCGGAATTCAGACATGTCTTCCTTGCATCTATAAGATCCTGCACATGAACATTGTTCTGCCAAGTGTGCAGCTTTAACTTGGTTGCATCTCGTGCACACCAGATCCTGCAAATGATATAGACGTTCTCTCTGCCGCACAATTTGAAGAAGAGCATTCTCCATAACTTCTCGGTCATAAGGCTGGCCACACTGTGGTACAGCACAGCGCCACTCCTGAGCCAGTAAAGCTGAGTCCCGACACAGATCCAGATCTCTGCAGTCATTGCAATAGCTGTCCAAACACATGGAAACCAAAATAGTTACTATAAATCTAACCAAGCACTTTTATCTTAATTTAAAAGAAAAGCGACAACGATTCATAATACTATTTACAGCACCGAACTGGTTAATTAGGAGTGAAACCAATTCAAACGTTGAATTTCCGCCATGTATACCTCTACAATATCTCATTTAAAACAAGAGAGAAGATTGGAGGGGTCAAGAGAAACACAAATCCAATTCTTAACACAAGGAAAGGACTGAGTTATGCTCATAACTGATGTGAGCACAGCTAGTTTGATCAAGTACAATGGCAATAAAAAGGAGTGCTTGGCTATTTCTCAAGGACCAATTACAAGATCCAGGACAAAGAAGTTTAAAGAAGCTCTACAAGCTTTTATAAAGCCTTTTGTGAAGAAAATGCAAATGCAAGATATTAAAGAGGCAAACTTGAACTTTGAATACCAATTTAATACTTATTCTCTATATAATATGTGTTTACTTGGAGAAGCATGCGATTGAGGAAGAAGGAAGAAGTTTAAGTGAAGAAAGAAGAAGTCCAGGAGGTCTTCATTCGGTGGAGAGGAAATCCACTCTATTGAGTCACCCCTCACTTGGTGGAGTGGATTTCTACTCTACTGAGTCTAGTATGCACTCACTCGGTGGAGTGGAAATCCATTCTACCGAGTCACCCATCACTCGGTGGAGTGAACTTTCACTCTACTGAGTCAGTATTCAATAAAGTTACAATTTTTATTATTTGTTTCTTGTTTTAATTGTTTAGGAAATTCTGTTTTAGTAGGATTCTTCTATCTTTTCCTATTTAAACGTATTAATGTTACAAAAACAATACATTTTGATTAATATTGATTTATGAGATTATTCTCTTGGTTTTACCAATTTTCATTGTAAGAATTAATTGTTAATTGATTTTTGTTGTTGCATGAAGAAGCAGTTTTAGCAGATTTCATGATTTTGTATGCTGAATTCTATTTCTTCTTGTGATTAATTAATCTATTATAAGCGTTTCCATTTATATATTGTTTGGGAGTTCTTTAGATTGGGGGTTAATTTCTTGTTTGTGTTCAAATACTATGGTATGTTGGCTTTCTAGTTTGGCATAGAGGCTGGGGTTCCGCATTAATAACTTGCCCTAGTGTTTCTTTTTGGTTCAAATCTGCATGTCTCTACTTCACAGATTAAATTTAACATGTAATTTCCTCTGTTAGCACATCAGATTATCCAAAATAACTGTCTTCTCAGCCAAATGATTATATTCATTGATATTTTCGTACCTGCAAATTACATTTGGCAAGACAAAGGAAGGACACGGATCATGAAACTCTGCTTCAGGAGCAAACTCACGTACTCTTACATATTTTAACAGATTCTTTCTCATCACCTGAAATATAACACAGAAAAGATTATAAGGACGTGATTGACTGGTTTACTTGAAACTGAAATATAATCTGAAAACATGTATCAGAAATGCTAGAACCATTAACAGAAAACAATGCTTCTTTTATTAGAATCATTCTAACCATGTACATCCGAGTCAAGATAAGTTGCATTATTCGCTCATAGAGTTCAAACATCTGGAGTTAATACTTCATTACAATGACAATATAACATTTAATATAGTCAACATGGTGAAAAATTTTGCAGTGGCAAGAGGCTATAGAGTGCATTAAAGAAGTAATAGAAATGGATAAGTATTTCAACACACAAAAATATTTCAAAAACAGAAGATTAAAAGCAATAGAACACATTGATAGCACAAGGCAGTTACTGCAACTAAGGAGTAAAGAACATTACTTTGTGAGACCATGAAAAACATTTTACTATTACAATTGTCCAACCGTGATGATTCTTTGTGGAGAATCCAATAAAGGAAATGCAAGAACTATAAGAATATGCCTTTGGAAAGAGTTTGAATGAAGAAGTAAAAGAAAAGGGAACTGTCGGGGAGGCAGCTTCTCAACAGTCAAAATAAGAAAACACAAAACCGCAGTAACATAGAGAAGATAGGTTGTCCATTAAGTAGTTGACAAAAGAACAGGCATAAATTGAGTTTCTTGCACATCAAATCATTTCATTGAAAATCAGATTTCGAAATTTAATTTGGATAAGTTAATGCTAGAGAAGTTAAACAAAAACTACCAGAACTTCATGCTGCACATTGTGGTCCAGGGCCAGAACAGCACAGACATGCTTAATTATCTCCAATGCAGGATCCCCTTTACAAATATTATCCTCAAATTGTGGGGAGCCGGATGATTTTTGTTGATCAGTCTCGGACCTGTTTTTCCCCTTCATATGAAGAAGGGTATCACGAACAATCCCTAAAAGTTTGTCTGTAAAGTAAGTGCTGATCTGCAAGTGCCCATATCAAATAATTTAATTAGAACTATAGTCAAGAAGGAATTAACAAGTCATATCATGAGTTGACAATTTATTGTCACTAATACCTTCTCTTTAAGATATTTAACCATGAGAGATTCATATGCTTCAGCAGCTGCAATGGTGATTGATGGAGTACATGAGCTGATATCCTGCGAGCATGCTCCATTTTCACCTTCCTTTTGTGCATATTCCCAGGGAAGAAACATAAATTCTGAGACAATTAATACAAAATGATCCTGCAAAGTGCCAATAAATTTAGCAAACAGGCTAGAGAATGCAAGAAATAAAGTATTGATCAAATCAGAGAAAGAGTAAAATCCATAGACCACAAAATCTGTAGGACCTAGCTGTCATCAACAAATGAATAAAATTTATCAGCCAATTCATTGATTCCTCGAGCATTTCTATGCATACAGGGGAAACTTGCCTGGATTTTCTTGGGTAAATATTCAGCAATATTCCAGCTTGATACAATGTCCACTTGTGATTCTTGTCTAGATTCATTTTGGGAATTGTCAACTTCTCTGGCTGGAATTCCACCATAGTTATACTGTAACAGAGCAAGTAAAATGAATACAAGTTATCGAAAATGCTGAGTGATAACAATGATTTATATAGAAATGCAATTATATTCGTTTTAAATGATTATTCTCAAAATAACAAGGACTTCAACGCTTTTTATAATGGCGCTGGTGGAACAAAAAGACAAATCAGGTTTCAATTCTCCAACAAAAGGGTAGACCAAACATAATAATGTGCAGAATTCAATTAAATACAACAGGATATTACATAAGTGCACCAATAAAGAGAGATGGGCAGGTGGTTGCTTTGTTAAACAAGAGAGGGTATATAAGATCCTCAAGTCGCTCAAAAATTCAACCAATTGCAATAATAATTGTTCCAAGTGTATTGAATTCAGAGGATTGAACAAGGAACTTAAGTTGTCCTTTGGAGTTCCACATGATGTCATAAAATTGCAAATGAGTTGCATAAAATTTCAAAGCATTTCAGGTCAAACACCTTAAATGAAGGTTTCAGATTCTTTATTCCTTAGTTATATACGATGTGTGCAGCTAAAATAATTGTACATTGGTCTTTTTGTAGGGATAAGAGATTAAAGAGGGAAAGGAAAAAGATATCCATACAACTAACTTGGAAATACATTTAAGGTTCTAAGCAAGAGACAAAACAGAGAAATGCTGAAACAGAAGAAAAAAAAAATGACACCCCATATTTTCATGATAGTCAAGTCTAGCCCCATCTCAGCTAGGCCAGTAGCCCTAATCAACCCAGATAATGTCATCTTGTTCTTTTTGTATCTAAGAAAATACAGGAAATGCTGGAAGTGGAATAGCCAAACCTTATCCATGAAAAGCAACGAATGCCAAAACTGCAATGGCTCAAGCTCAATCCACTCAAACAGTTCTCTACAATTAGGAAAGACAAAGGATTACAGAACAGACAACAAAGGAAGACATATCAACCAGATCCTAGACCAAGACAAACCTTGATTGCAATGTTTTGAGCAAGCTATCACAGTAAGTCTTTGCAGCAGATAAACTGAACTTCCCAGTGTCTATAATAATTTTGGAAAAATTTGCAAATATGATGGTGGCACCTAATTTGCGAAATTCAGCCAACAGCAAGGCAAATACCTTTTGCATGACCTATATGTGTACAATTTCGTAAACATCAACCAACTGATACAAAAAATAAAAGGTAAAAAACAACTTACAAAAGGAATTTTGCATTTCCAAGTGTGAGCATATGAGCAGGGGTTGGGAATATAGAAGTATATTGTAGAGAACCTCATTCACTATTATGTTTTCCTTGTCATAACCATGTATTTTTTAGGAGGATAGTAGGGTACTGGAGTAAGTCAGAAAACATAAAACGCCATGCAGAGGCAAAGGAGATTAGTAGTGTAATAGTTATAAGCAAACATTCAATGACATAAAGGATCCTTGTCTGCCCCAACATACCTTGTGGAGTATGCGGTGAAGGGCTGGGTCATGAAGCTTTGATTGAGGGCTGCAATTTAAAGTATAACCCGTGGTCATTCAAGTCAAGAAAAGGAATAATATGTAACAAGCTACGACAAAAATACCTGCAAAGCCATCTATAAAGATGTTGCAACATTGCATCAGCAAACACATTTCCTGATGTAACTGCATCTGCCAGGCATCTCTGTATCAGCTGTTTGAGGACACGTAATGCAGGTGCAGATGAAGTAGCCTCATCAAAGCCATATTGTTCGGCATTCATGTCCTGGTCAAATCCTAACAAAGAACCTCCTTCCATTTCATCAACTTGGTTGCTTTTTAACAGAGAATTTACAGCCAGGTGATGAATCTGTGTGAGAATAATTTACTAATACTTAAAATTGGCTCAATTATAACACAAATGGAGAAGAGAAAGAAAGAAGGAAAGGAAGGAAGGAAGCAAAAGAATCTTATTTGCAAACCTTTAATTCTGCAGAAACTTTTCTATATGCTCCAGGGTATGTAAGAATTGGTTGATGGACCTATTTTTAAATATTAATTAGCAAAATTCACCAAAAGAAACAACACAAGTGCTGGATGTTAAAAAGAAACAAGAAAAGGCAGCCATTACAAATTAGAGTTAATTTCTTTATTGCAGCCAGAGAGAAGAATAAACGTAAAGAATTTCATGATATCAATAGTTTAGAAGTTGCTTTCCATTTAGAAACCAACCTCATCAGCAAAACATGTAGATTCTTCACTAAAGCCTCCTAGATCAGGAACACCATTATCAGATATCCAAAGTAGCTGCGAGAGCCAATATTGTAAGCTAAGATGGAAAACAAATTAAACACAAAAGAGACAAGCTCTTTAAGAAGAAATGGTCACAGCTGCGACAGCCTTCATTGGTTTGTTACTAACAAAAAAATAAAGGAAAAGGAATCTTCACCAATAAACCTTGATTATATTATTCCACTCAAGTACCTGTTGCTGATCACGCAATGCTCTTGAGATGAAAACATCTGCTGTAAATATAAGCCAGTCAAGTTCGAAATTTCCCAATGGTACCTGTCCCAGTAAATCTGAAGTTCACATCTACATAAACAAAAATGAATCCTCTAACACAGCAGCCAGGAAAATAAATAAGCCAACAAATTACATGTGCATATCTTGAGAGCGAAATTCTTTCATTCAACCACTGAGATGAAGCAGCAGAACGTTGCATTCCAATTTTTGCAGCTGCTTGCTGCCAACCAAGGACCTATATAATAGAGAACATGAGAATGAAGCTCTTGCATCAACAAATTAAGCTGCAGTTTTGTTCACTGTTATGATTTATTTCCTTGTTTATATGATTTTGTAATTATGTAGTGATTTCATATTGATTATAGGCTAGCAGTATGTTTCCTAATTACTCAATAGGTTTCTGTGTAAAAGCCCTTGTATATTGATTGTTTATACACAAGTGAGATAATAAGGAAAACTCCTTTTCTCAAAATCCTCAAGTTTGAAGCCCGGTAATCTTCATTTGGCATAGATTGGACTAGAAGTTAATGTTATCACATTGCAAATTTCTTTCTTCAGTAAATCTTCTATATATAATAGGAAAAGCAAAATCTATTAGGAATTTGGTATATGCATAGGCAGATTTCTGCACATGAAGTAGCCATTAATTTGTAATTTTATTACCTGATACTGACTGTCACGAGCATTGGAAGGTATGTTCACGCAAGGGAAATTATCAAGAGCCGGTATGCATGCCTTCATCAAGCGAACACTAGGGCATTCGATTAAACCAATAGTAGGTCCATTATGTTTATCTCTGTCAATTAATGAAAACACTTTATGAAATTAAGATTTGGTTCATGAAAATGAATAAACAATAAACAATTTAATTTCATCAAATTAGATGATTGCGATGTTGTGCAATGGAAAAGTCACTGCTACATAAATCACTAAAGCTGAAGCATACAAATATTATAACCTCGCCATCCTTTTCAGTTTACAAGAATAGAGAACAACTCAAGAACAGAATCCATTAAGTTTTACTATATTGACAAATTTTTATAAGAAAAGAACAAAGCATGAAGGATAAGTTTTTCTTACATCACAAAAGAAAAAAGATAGAAGAAGAAGAAGAAGAAGACTTTGCAGCAAATTCCAATGAAGCGAAATGACACTTAAACAGAGGAAGCCCTAAAAACCATTTTTTTCCTACAATATATTGATTAAAAATCTGGTTTATTGCAAATTCATGTATTTCTTTCCATCACAATACTCCAAGGAATTGCAAAAAGCACTTCCGCAGAACTTTAGCACCTTCTCTGCCAACAAATTCTCTCCAATTCAAACAAACAAAAGTATAAAAACTCGACAACCCTCTTTAAAGACTGTAAACTGTTTATCATGAAAAACTGTGGATGAGCCCTCTCGAAAAGACATGTTGAATAGTTATTAAAGAACCCTCCAGAAGTCTTGCAGAATGGTAACACAGCTATCTTAAAGAAAGACATCCATGATGACTTCCAGAAAAGAAATTTTGTAGAATATTATACCCCTCCATGAAGTAATGTTTCCATAAACAGAATCAAGATGATGCATAACCTGATTTCACTTATTGTTCCTTGTAAAAACCTTTCAGCATCCTTGACATGGGCAACATATTCCACCTGAAATTAACATGTTAGGACAAAACGAGGTAGTAATCATAGCAGTAGAAGTGAGGTAGCCGAAAAGAATACCTTGAAAACAGTACCATTCTTGGGAAGAGGTGGTTCAATAGATAATGCACGGCAAGCTTCACGAAATTGTCTTTCAAGAAAAGATGGTGACAAGTCCTTATTTTGGTAAGGATTGACTACCACAACAGATATGGTTGTCAATAAAGGCAAATATAAAACATATACAGCACGTCCTTCAGAGATGCTGTAAGCAATGATAAAATCAGTAATATCAGAACTTATACTTTGATTCAATGTAAGGACAATAAAAGGAGGGAAAGAGTTTGATGTTAAGCAATCCTCTGCTTAGTTCGAAATATTAACATTTCTAATATCCTTAAATATATTAGGAAGTACCTATGATACAGATAAAAGAAGGAGATTGATTGGTCCAAATATGAACATTCTGCTGTCGTCTTTGTGTGCAGTTCACTCAGACTCCAGCCATCCTGTGAATTCCTTTTCGTAGCTGCTTTATCCACTTTACAAACACAACCAATCTGGAGTATGGCATTAAACTCCAATGGCACCTTCGTTTCATATATTCCCTGATGAAAATTCGAATTTTAATTAACTCAAAATCTAACAAACAGAAAAGAAAACTGACTGGCACCTAAAAATCATGCAAGGGAAACTACTGCACACGAATTTTTAAATATCAATCCTATATTATAACCCTTGCATCAGTAAATCCCCCTTTTTTTTTCTAATTGTGTCGTAGAAAAACTAGTATGTTTTAACAAAAGCATCCAAAATTATATGGCAAACATTTGAATATCTGTTAAAGTAATTAGTACAGGGAGAACCTATAACTAGAACATTAATACGACAAACAACATTTCAAGATAGAATTGTGATTCTGCAAGTTGTGTCCTTAGAAAATATTGCAATTAGAGGATGCAGCACACGCCTAGCTCGAGTATTAACGTCAAAAGAAAGATAAGTGAAATTCAAGTATAGAATAATGCAGCCAACAAGGCATTAAATTGATTTTTCCATATCTACCCTCATTAATTATCTTTCTAATTTTTTAATTTTTCTCTCACTCCACTCATTATTTCTCATCCTAATTATGCGGTCAGCACTAAATTAAATAAGATTATTTTTGAAAAACATTATAAAATTATCTAAAATCTAGGCTATTAATTGGACTTATTGGTTTGTGTGAAATAACCTTAAACACAAATAATTTGAGATAGAGGGAGTAATATAGTTATTTAAAATAACAGATAAGATAATTGGTGATATATATTCACCATAAATATTTGAGATTTAAAATTTAAAGTATAATTGCCACATCAAAGAGCATATGAACAATAAACAAGGGCACCATGGAATTGGATGCATGTTTCACCACTCTTAATGTCTCTTAATGAAAATTTCCAGCTGGACTAACTTATTACATTTTATACAAAGAGTCACCTGACCTCCAAAGTACTTGGTGCATGATTTAAAAGCATGAAGGTAAGAGTAATTTCAAAATCAAGTAAAATTGCTGACCTCAACTTCTGGATCTGCCAGAAGAGCTGTGATCTTTTTGCTTTCTTTTCTAAATTTATCTTCATCTATGATAACCTATGAAGAAATGGCAATCAAAAAATTAAGTACCATGTAAATAAAATAGCACAAGTGATTATATAACCAAAAGAAGTGTACCATTTGAGATACCTCAACTAGGTCATAGCTATGTTTTCCATGAGGAAGAGTTTTGTTCACACGCCTTCCAGGAAACTTTTCTGTTATAGGCATTTTAGAGTTTAGATAAAAAACTCTTGGAACTGTTATAGGAATCTTAAGCATTAATCCTTCAACAACAACCCATGCAAAAAATTGACCACCCTGTGAACTTGGAAGCAACTGTATTATCTGTACCACAAAAGATGTGATTAAGCAGCAACACAAGAAATCATTGCAGCCATTTGTCTTAACCATAAAAAGTTCAGTACCTGCCAGTGGTATTGTGTTAAAGCTATTTCATGCGTTGTAAAGTATGAACCAACACCACTTTGACCCAGAGCTTTCTTGTGATTTTTTAGACTGTCAAATGGCTCAAACCCACCATTAGAACGACTGGAATTCCTCAGATTACCCAACCTTCAAAAATTTTCAGCAACATATTGATTAATACAATAGGGTAAACTGCGCAACAATAGACAAGAATATGACAGAAAATAAACGGTGGATGAACATAATGTCAACTCATGTATCTGGAAATATTCATTAAGAAGGCACCGCATCACTAAATGAAGTTAAGACAAGATTGATGAGTATACCTACAGACTTTGTTTAGGGTCACTCTCATTCAAAAGAAAAGCTAAAGGATTTTACCATTATGCACCAACAGCAATGAGACAAACATTTGTAGTCCATCTCTACAACTTTAACATCTTTAAATGACAGCTGGATGCTGACAATAATGTATCCAATTTATATGTTCAGTTCCTAGCATCTGCTTCCCACTTTCTAACAATTATGTGGGGGGTATATGAGACCATAGATATTTGAAATAATGCTCTCAATGTATCAAAGAATTATCATAAGGAGACAAAGGATCCATTGGCTGGCAACTACATCTCAATTTACAAGGCGGAAAACAAGCCTTAAATAGGCTTTCAATGTGGGTAACAAAAGGTATACCTTTGCCTCTTCCTCCTCTCCAGATTATCTTTCCATTTTCTTTTCTTAAGTTCAAGCCACCCCTGATAATCTACATTTCTATTGATGTTTTCAGCAAAGGTTGTATTTTGTTGCAACAAGGAAGAAGGGTCATGCACACTTTCACCATTATCAGTTTGTAGTTGAGAGGAATCCATTCTCCTCGGGGCCTTGTGTGAACTGTTAACATCATTGACTGCATAACATCGAACAATTGGTCTAGGCCCATTTGTAGAACTGCTTACAATTTGAAAGTCTTCCAAATCTGCAACAGTCTCTTTATCCATTGTATGGATACCAGTAATGGCATCATCATGCTTCCTAAAGGAATCTTCCCTCCTGGCTATGCTGAAGATGTCAACCAGCTTTCTTTGACGAAATTTATCTTCCTTTTCACGAACTTTTTTATGGAGCCAGTCCGGATGAACTACCCTTGGAACAGGGTTAGCAACCTGCAAGGATTCAAATCATTTCCAATAGGCTACAAGAAGATAGACCTGCCAACAAATAATCTGATAAATTTGATCGAGAAATAAAACCTTCTGCATTGCAGCAGGAATTGTAATAATTTTCTGTATTGCTGAACTTAGCCGTTGCTTGTAATAGGACCAATCAATGATGGATCGAATGCCTATATCCGTTGAAGTCTTGCACCATTTTCGTAAATAGAACTTCATTATTTCTGCCAAACGGAAATGCATTCTTAGCACTTTGAAATTACGGAAAAATAATAAAAGAAATGAACCAAGGGAAGCAGGATAAAAGCTTACCAGCATCAGTTTCAAATATTGCAACAGGAACAGCACGCTCACTGACTGGAGTTCCCTGCTCATATCATAATTACAATTATCTTTAGCAATATTATACAGCTAAAGTACAAAACAATAAAAATTAGACAAGCATCCAAGAAAAAATGTGTCAAAATTAGAGATGGCTAAGGAGACTGGCAGAAAAAGGGCAAAGGACCATATTCTTGATTTTGGAACACTAGTAAGGCAATTTCTCTTTCAAGTGATTACAGCTCAATGAACCCAATAAATTCATTCATCACAAACCTCAAAATTTTTATTTATTTTGAGATGGAAATAAAATGTTTGATAACGCAAAACTCTTAGCACAGTAGAAGAATCAGGAATGAATCTCTTTAATTGCCTCACCCAAATGTTTAGGCCCCAAAATATATTTGGTTATCTCTTCAGCACATCTCCCTCTCTCTCTTTTCTAAATTTGAGCAAGGAAAGTCAGAAATAATAACTTATTTATCCTATTTAATTGGTTAGTAATGTACAACACATTCAATTCATCACACTTCTCTTTGCAGCAGTTAAAATGACTAAACTATAAATTTATGACTACAAACTTTCAGAGTGTCCGCAACTACACAATCCAATATACATCTTGGAAATTTATAAAGTTTATGATTATGAACATGGCAGCAGCACAACCTTCCTTTCCTGTCCCATTAATAACATAGCAATATGCTTCCAAACAATGTAATCGATCTACAGCAAAAAATAAGGCTTTAAGTAAGTGTTAGTTAACCTATTTGTTTAACTAGTTTTGTAATTAAGGGTAAAATAATATTTTTTTTCATATATACTAGCTGTGTATACATATACCCTTGTATTATTATTTGGAAAAGTAATTGAGATAAGAAAAAAATCTCGTTCCACAAAATTTACATGGTATTAACGCCACTGTCGTTTCGAAGGTCGGGTTAACTCCCTTCCGCCGGTACGCCGTTTTTCGGCAAGTATAAAAGGTCACGTTTCAGCACTTCTCTTTCGACAAAGCCCCCACTAGAAGAAAGATCAGGTCAAATTCAGCCGGTACCTAGATTTCTAGCGCCGGTCCGACGCAGCGCGTGTGCTTGTTGATTTCAGCCCTTTCTCCACTCCCCGGCGTGTGAGGTGCATGGCATCACCTCCAGCCATCTATTGCTACCGATTCTTCTTCCGATCAACTCACCGGCCTTTTCCACCTCAGACCCACTGATCTCCGATGACTTCCAACATCCTTGGTTTTTGGGTCCCACGTGAACAGGTTCTATATCTACCTTTTGGGCTGTTTTCCTACTATTTTTGGTTTCTTTTTGCCTTTCCATTATGCCGGATACTAAGCGAGATAATACAAAAGAAGAGAAACATTATCCTATTAATTACAGTTCATATTCTCAAATTAGCCCAATTAAACAAGATGGAAGCAATATTTATTTAACCTAATCTAAGTCATGTTTATTGTCGATCAAGGCTAGAAGGTTGCATGTTTATATTGATGGAAATAAGAAACCACCACCTGTCACTGATCCTACTTTTAGTTAATGGGACTCTGATAATTCATTGGTTATAGCTTGGTTCATTAATTTTATGCATCCTAAGACCTTCAGACAGTATTTATTGCTTGACACTGCAGAGAAGATTTAGACAACTGCAAAAACCATCTATTCTCGAATGGAAAATAATGCTTGGATCTTTGAACTTAAAAACAAAGTTCATGATACAAAACAAGGTGAACTTACTGTTTCAGATTATTTTTTTGAGCTGGGCAGTTTATGGCAGGAACTAGATTATTATCAAAATTTTTAAGCAAAATGTGTTGATAATGCTGTACTAATTCAAAATATGCTTGAAAATGAGCAAGTTTATGATTTTTTAGCTGATTTAAATCCTGAATTTGATCAAATAAGAGTTCAATTTATTGGTAGATCTCCTTATCTTTCTCTTGAAGAGGCACATTCTTTAATCCAACAAGACGAGAACGGAAGAAGTGCCATGCTTTATACTGCACCTATTGAGAAGTCGAGTTTAACTACCCATATCACCCCTGAGCAGTCAAAAGGTATTATTTCTGATAAAAATTATTTGCACTGTGATTACTATGGTAAGCCAAAGCATATCAAAGAAACTTGCTGGAAATTGCACGGGAAACCTAGTAGGAGCCGAGGGGAAAAAAGAACTAATCCAACAAGGGCTCAAGCAAATGTATTAGAAACAGTAGAATCATCTAAAGAGTTAGCTTCAGTTAAAAATCTCTCTTCTGTTGAAATTCTGCATTTCAGGCATCTCCTATCTCAGTTTAATCCTTCCTCCGGTGCTACCTCCAATTTTGTCTAGTCAGGTAACGCTTTTTCATATCTTAGCTCATGAATTATTGATTTTGGTGCAAATAAACATATGACAGGCACTTCTAAGGGCTTTCTGAGCTACTCTTCTCATCTAAAAAAGGATAGTGTCAGGGTGGCTGATGGATTTTTAACCCCTATTTCTGGGACATATTTTATTGTCTATACTTCTAATATTAAGTTATCTTTTGTTCTTCATGTTCCTCAATTCTCTATTAATCTTTTATCTGTCAGTACTATCACTAAAGCTCTTAACTATAAAATTGAATTTTTTGCTCGTTATTGTATCTTTCAGGATCTTCAAATAAGGAGGAGGATTGGCAGTAGTAGAGGGCATGATAGCTTATATATGATGAAAGAAAGTCAAGACTTAGCTCTTTTTGGGGGATATCAGGATGTCAACCGGGAGATAATTCAGTGGCATAGATGATTAGGGCATCCATCATTAATTGTCTTAGAAAAACCATATCCTATTTTATTTTCTAGAACTCGATTTGATTGTTTATCTTGTGATGCTTGTGAGTATGCTAAATATACTAAAAACTCGTATCCTTTTAATGATAATAAAACCAGTGATCCATTCATGCTTGTTCATTCTGATGTTTGAGGGTCTACACAGATTGCCTCTTTGTTTGGAAATCGATGGTTTATTACTTTCATTGATTGTTGCACAAGAATGACTTGGGTGTATTTGATTAAGGCAAAAAATAATGTTTTTTCCTGTTTTCAATCTTTTCATAAAATGATTCACACCCAATTTGATGGTAAAATAAAAGTTTTACGAACTAACAATGGGACAAAATATAAGGATAGTAGGTTTGTTACTTATTTGGAGTCTTATGAGATTATCCACCAAACTAGTTATCCTTGTACTAATATTCAAAATGGTATAGCTGAAAGGAAAAATAAGCATTTGTTAGAAGTTGTTGGATCTCTTATATTTATTATGCATGTTTAAAAGTCATATTGGGAGAATGTTATACTAGTAGTTGCCTATCTTCTTAATAGAATGTCTCTCAAAGCCCTCAACTTTAGGACTCCTTTAGAAGTCCTAACCGGAAAAAATGGCTATATTAATTCACCAAAGATTTTTGGGTGTGTTTGCTTTGTCCATACTAAAAATGTTGAAAAATTAGATCCGAAAGCACTGAGATGTGTGTTCATTGGGTATTCTCCAACCCAAAAGGGATATAAATACTATAACCCTCCATCTAGCAAATTCTATATGAGTATGGATGTTACCTTTCGGAAGTCCAAACCTTATTTTGACATTACACAATAACCTCTTCAAGGGAAGAGTAGTGACGAAGTGGTGATGAATACACCTGTGGTACCTCATGATCTTGTTAAGAAGGATAATGTTGTTGATGGTCAGGAGGAGCAAAATTTTGATGTTTAGGAGAAGGAGAATGATGTTGGTCGTTTAGATAGACCTGATTTGTTGAGATACACGAGGAAGAATGTATCTGAAGAAGCCATCATGCATTCTACACTACTAGTACCCTCTGGTGAGTTATCTTCTATCTCCCTCCTATAGAGCCTTTGCCTTATCTCTTTCCTCTATGTCTCTTCACTAGGATTGGAGGAAAGCTATCAGGAATCCAAAGTGGAGAGAAGCCATGGTTGAAGAAATGAAAACTCTATCTAAAAATGAAACCTAGGAACTAGTTGACTCTCCAGACAAAAAGTTAGTTGGTTGTAAGTGGATGTTCATAATAAAACACAAAGCTGATGATTCGATTGAAAGATTCAAAGCCAGATTAGTGGCAAAGGGGTTTACTTAGACTTATGAAGTTAACTATAAGGAGACATTTGTACCTGTTGCCAAAATGAATATAATCAGAATCTTGCTATCCTGTGCAGCTAACTTGGATTGGGATTTGCAGCAATTTGATGTGAATAATGCATTTCTCCATGGGAACCTGGATGAAGAGGTTTATATGGAGATCCCTCCTGGTTTTGATGATGAAAGAACTAAAGGGAAGGTGTGCAAACTGAAGAAAGCCTTATATGGGTTGAAACAATCTCCGAAAGCTTGGTTGGATAGATTCAACAAAACCATGGTATCTTTTGGTTATCAACAGAGCAATGCTGATCATACCCTTTTTATGAGACACTTCAAAGGTAAGATCACTCTTCTTATTGTTTATGTTGATGATATAGTGATGACGGGATGATAAAGAAGAAATGATTCGGTTGAAGAAGCTCTTAGCTCAAGAGTTTGAGATCAAAAATCTTGGAAAGCTATAATATTTCTTGGGAATTGAAGTTTCTAGATCAACCAAAAGAATCTTCATTTCTCAAAGAAAATACATCCTGGATCTTTTGAATAAAACTGGTATGTTGGGATACAAACCAGTAAATACACCCTTTGAAAGTAACCATAAGTTGCAAGCAGAAACTGAAAAATCAATTGATAAAGGCAGATATTAAAGGTTTGTTGGTAGACTTATCTATCTATCTCACACTAGACCAGACATTGACTATGCAGTTAGCTTGGTGAGTCAGTTTATGCATGATCCTAGAAAATCTCATCAGCAGGCTATTATTCGCATTTTGCGGTATTTAAAATCAATCCCAGGAAAAAGTCTTATGTTTTTAAAAAATGGTCATCTACGAATTGAAACATTCACAGATGCAGACTGAGCTGGATCTCTAGATTAGGGATGATCACGGGGAGGGGATTCCCCGGCCCCAGCGGGGACCCGCCCCGAACGGGGAGGGGATTCCCCGGCCCCAGCGGGGACCCGCCCCGAACGGGGCGGGGAATCCCCGAATTTTCCCCCCGCAGGGGCGGGGACGGAGGGAAAAAAATCCCCGTTATAAAATCGGGGACGGGGACGGGGAATGGGGTATCCGCCCCGCAGGGATTCCCGACCCGCAAATTTTTTTTTTTAATTTTAAAATATAATATTTTATAAATAATTATAATTAAAATTAAAATATAACTTAATTTTATTACTTAATTTTAAATTTATAAATGATTAAAATTTATATTATGATTAATTTTAAATTTTTTATTTATTAAATGTTATATTTTAATTTTAATTATTTATAAAATATTATATTTTAAAATTAAAAAAATAAAAAATTCGGGGATGGGGACAGGGGGGATTTTCTCCCCGTTCTAGATTCGGGGGCGGGGACGGGGAATCCCCGACCCCGCGCGGGGCAGGGAGTGGGGATGCAATCCCCGACCCCGCCCCGCCCCGTGAGCATCCCTACTCTAGATGACAAAAGATTCACTTTTGGTTATTGTACATTTGTGAGAGGTAACTTAGTCACTTGGAGAAGCAAGAAATAAAGTGCAATTGCAAGATCTAGTGCAAAAGCAGAATATAGAGCTATGGCTCAAGGTGTTTGTGAGTTGATATGGTTGCAGAAATTGTTAGCAGAGTTGAAATTGACTGAAAGAGATAGGCTATTTTTGTATTGTGATAACAAAGTTGCAATCAGTGTTGCTCATAATTCTGTTCAACATGACAAGACGAAACATATTGAAATTGATCAACACTCCATCAAAGAAAAATTGTATGAAGGTGTCTTGAGCTTATTTCAAGTAATATCGGACAGACAGTTGGCTAATGTTTTCACAAAAGGACTCAGTAGTCGAGCCTTCCATACCACAATCTGCAAGTTGGGCATGTGTAATATTTTTCCACCAACTTAAGGGGGAGTGTTGATTAACCTATTTGTTTAGCTAATTTTGTAATTAAGGGTAGAATAGTATTTTTTTCATATATACTAACTGTATATATATACCCTTCTATTATTATTTGGAAAAGTAATTAAGATAAGAAAGAAAATCCCGTTCCACAAAATTTACAGTAAGCTATATCGGGTGGTTCAAAGATGAAAATCTCTTAAGCATGTATAATGTGCCACTTAGAGTAATCCAAGCAGACAGTAATTAAGTCCATGAAATAAGAGTATTCTTCTAGTAATTCTACAGCATACACTTGTCTTTTGTATGCTTAATTCATACCTAGATTTCACAGCAATGGTGACGGTAAGAGCTTGCACAATATAAAATTATGGGCATGATGCGCATAAATCAAAAGATCATCTGCATTTATTGGTGAGTTAAAACATGAACATACCTTGGGTTCACATGCAACAATATATTGACAACGTAATCCTTTATCTTTAACCATTGCGTCACCAAGAAAATCTGATAGACGCCTTGCAGTGGTCACTGCACATGACTTTTGCTGACCGTAGTCTACCAAGGACTTGCTCATTGTACTTGATTCAGATATGTAATCAAGCAACTCACTATCAGCAATATCCTTTCCTTGATTCTGAGAGTGCAATTTTAATGAGAAAGATAATACCGTAAGCATTGGCATAATTCACCCACACTCATCCATGCAATCCTAAAAAACTTGAGAAAAGAATTATATAGGAAAAGAAGTCTCAAAGCAACTTCATAGTACTTAAACAATTAATTTCTTTTTTTCTCCTACATACATCAAGAAGATCAAGCCAGCGGTTGGCAACAGCAGCTACAGCTGAATAACACTCGTCTAAGGTTGATCCATGCAAGAACTTGTCAAAAAGCTCAGCCTGCCAGATTAAAAAATAAATAAATAAATTCATGTAAAGATGCTAACTTTAATTGTGGACATCAATATTTTGAATCTATAAGGCACAAACCTACAGTGATTGGAATCAATAGATTCAAAATGGTAGGATTATGGGGAAGGCATGATTGGGAACAATAACCACCATTGAGCACCAACAGATATCATAAGCAAATCCATCTATACTATAGCATTTATGTCTCCATTTCAAAAGATAGAATGCAGCATGTAGACATGGTATAAGGAAAAAAAAAAAAAAAACAAATGCAAACCCTTGCAAGCAAAGACAATGAGACATGTGCAAGCATAAAGAAGGAAAAATAATCGACATTAAATACATATGTTTAAAGACCCTTGGCAGAAGATTCTAAATAGAAAGGTTCACTTTCATATAAATTTAATTTGATGTGCCCATCCTTCAAATAATTGGCGTGAAACAGACAATGCAATGTCATGATTGACAATAGATTGTCTTTGATGTGACCTAGTAGAAAATATACCAACTTATAATTACAGCATAAGATAAGAATCACAGACGATGAACTAGATGATAACTAGACTTGGACCACCCTATATGCATAGAACAAGAGCACAAAAAGAAGAAAACGCTCCTTCAAGAAAGAAGAAGAAAAACATTAAGCAGCATATTAAGACAAAATGGCAATCAAATTTTATTAGTCAATCAATAGACAAAGACATTGAGAAATACCAAAAGATAAGAACCATAAATAAGTCCCATTCATTATCATAGATATGATTTCCTTTATGGGAAATGGCGTTCCTGAAAATGTTCTAGCATAATTCTCCAACCAAAAAATCTGTACAACAATGGTCAAACACGTGTTTGAAAACATCCTTTCTTTTCCTGTTATGTAAACTACAGGAAATACAGCAATTTATTTATTTTCTTATGCCTGAGACACCATCATTTTTTTATATTACAAAGACCACCTCCTACTTAACACCTTAAATTTTTAAGCTTGTGCAAAATAAGCTTTGGTAGACATCCACCAACAATCAGATATGTATTAATCCTTTATAGACTTTTGCCCATTGTACGGATGTAGCAAACAGTTGCAGCCAATATTCAGCCAGAAACAGAAAAATAATCAGATGTGAAAGAAGCAATAGAAAGAGGACTTTACTGGATAACATTTAAAAACAGAAAAGAAAACAAATAAAAACTGAGATATAACTTTTTATTCACTTGAGTATGCATAGATATACTTTTCATTGTTTTCCCTGCATATGGAAATCATTTGACTTTCCTAGTTTGCTTACGCAAACTGAAAATCTCTCTTGAATCATAATTTATCATTCAAAACTTGTTTCGTGCACTTACCATTAAAAGTAAGCAAAAAAAACCTAAAAATGTCCACAAATAACTGGATGCAAAAACCTTTTTTCACTTTAGACAAATACCTAAAGATTCGAAATACTAAAAAGGTACCTGGAAGACCTTGATGAGCTTCAGCTCACCTCTACGCTTGATTTCAAAACCTTTAAGCTCAGCAAGGGTTCCGTCATCATTGAAAACAGCATATCGCTTTTTAATCAAAATTCCTTCCTCCTTGGAAGCAGGAAGAATCATTGCCTACATGAATAACAGAGAAAATAATGAAATCTCAAGTGAAGCAAAAGTTGCACTTCAAATATAATGTACAATTTCATGTTACCTTGTATGGGCCATCGACTTCAAATTCAATTGAGCATTCACTATGAGTTGAATATGTCTTATTTACAGGATCAACAAGAGTCTGTTCTAAAAAGAAAGTTAGAACTTCAAACAATCATTTGGATTCCATACAAAGGAAAAGCAGATAAAAATCCTCATGGCATTAATGTAAGTTCATCATGACATCTTTCTTAAGATACATAGAGCAAAAAGAGCTTCCAACTGACCTGGTACTGTTCATTTGTATTGTTCCTTGCAACATCGACGTTAAGCATAACACAGGGATATGAGATTGTTAGTTTTTTCTTATTGTCCCTGAAATATATATTTCCCAAATGAAAGTTAGCATATAATTCTCTCCCAAGACTCAAGAGATGAAAATCCTACAAATGAAATAACAGGAATACAGAAAATGAAAATTGAGTACAGTAATAATTACGGTGCAAGAATATAGATCATAAACAGCAGTATCTTACTTTGTTTTAAATGTAAAGTTCTCTGGGAAAGATCCAGGGAGCACACACCATATACCATCCGTATCCAACTCAAGTGGTTTTCCAATTTTTTCAATCAGCAAGCGAGCATTCTGAATTATTTTTGCTCCTGTATATGTCACTACACCAGCCATTTCCATCGAATACCATCTTGCACCCCTGAAACAGAAACGAGTAAAATCACCATTTTGACAAAAACAAGAACAGCTAAATCCATGTTGCCATGGATCAGAAAAATAAAAGTAGCCTACTCACTTGCGCATGACATAGCCATAGAAGGAATTAAGAATGCATTTGTGTGCAAGTTGTAATGAATCATAAAGCACAACCATGTCCTGTAAGCACCATCAAGAAAAGGCAATTTGTATGACAAATAAGTTCTATAATTGTGGCAATAGTATTTTCAGTGCATTCAAGAGAACAAATAACTTTCATACCTGTGCTTCCTGGATCTTTATGGAATTTCCACTAGCCTTAGCTTCTGACAGTTTACCCTTCCAAACTTTGTTAAGACCCTTATATTCATACCTTCTATCTCGAAAGCTTAAAGCAAATAAAAAAAAAAAATAGTAATATATTTTAGTACAATTTAGTCTTGCATGAAGAGGTACACAAGGAAAAAAAATATTTCAAAGAAAAACAAGAAAAAAGGTTTATTATGTAACAACATATGAAAATACATACCTGCGGACAGTGTCAACATAAAATGGATTTTCACGCATGCAAATCCCTGCTTCTCGTAGTTCAGTGACAGGTTTGTCAAGTACACGCTTATATGCCTAAAGAGCACGACAAAATTATGATGCCAACCTTTCCTTAAGCAGATATTTTTAACAGGGCCAAAAACATACCTTCTGACAGTATTTCTTTAGACGCTCTTTGAGTTTGGATTGTTGCTCCATCTTAGGGAGGTCAAGAAAAGATTTCAAAATCTGACCATCAGTGCCATCAACAAACTCAGACTCGATTTGCTTCTTCAAGTGATAATAATCACTGAAATTGATGGAAGTCCATGCAAAATTAGCAACTACAAGTCCATAATTGCTACAAAGAGAGAGGCACAGGAACATAAGGAGTAAAAGGGAAAAGAACCTTCTTTTTGCCATAAAGAACTCTCCACGCCATACCCATTCTAGCTTTCTAAGACAAGTTTTATCCGGTCGGTTGAAGTCACATGCAGTACAGGTCTCATCTGTAACTATAGATGGTGGCTAAAATTGGAAGACATATAAAACATAAGGATCCTTTGCAAAAGAAGAAATGGAAGATAACGATAAAAAATACAGAACTGGTAGTAGACAATATGATATAAAGAGCCAAGAAACATGCTACAACTGTTCCCCAACTAACTCCAAAACTGTGTAGCACAATAATACATCTCCTCCTCTATTTTCCACTGCAGAAACCCCTAAAATTTGCTTTCAAAAACTCCTCTATTTTCTAATGTCTCAGCAAATGTCCAGCCTTCCCCCAAAAATTCGAGTTCCAGATAACCAGAGGCAGTGGACATACAATCCTAACACCTTGTAGGTTTTTCCCCCTTTATTTGAACAAAAGTTTCTAGCAAGAATGGAATGAAATTAGTAGTCTTTTTGACGTCTAGTTCCATATTCGAAATGATGTTTTGTTAATCACGTTACAAAATAAAACAAAATTGAACTGTAATAGAAATGCCGATGCTGATGGAGCAGCTTACTAGACATTGTACCTGAAGCCTGTTTGTCAAAATAATATTAGGATACATTGCAGCCACATCCAGATGATAAATAAGAGGGCACTCTTCACGTACTGGTTCATCTCTCAACCTCACAAGCTGCATAAGAAGAAGAAAAACATATGTCCTTTTTATTTTTCTTTTTATTTTATTTATTTAAATTATCTTAGAACTACCTTCCACTAGTTATGGGTGCAGCAGATGCAGTATTTGTGCTAAAATGGAAATCAGAGCAGACAAATTAATAAGTTTCTTGGAAGATGTTACTTGTTTAGCAAGTATTTTAAATGGTAGGAATCCTTTATTTGGCCTTTAATTTAAAGTTTTCTTATTCTATATTTTCCTATTTTAATATCTCCTAATTAGAAGGAATTCACAGTTTCCTAGTTAAAGAGGAATTCTATTTCATTAGATATTATTAGGCGTGTAAACTCTATTTAAAGAGGCAGAATTTTATAATTAAAACAAGTCAAAATTTTAAGAAATGAGCACAAGAGATGGGCAACTCTCTCTAACAAGTTCCCTCTTTAACGATATAAACTCCCTTTGACGGGCTCGATTAATCACCTGATGTTCCGAAACAAAATTCGGGACCATAACACACTACATCTTACAATATTCAAATTGCATGATCAAAATTCAAGCAAATAACTAGGAGACACAAATGATTATAAAAAAATAAAAAAATATTACGTGATTTTACAAGAATGCTTAGATAATTGAACATTATCATTATTAATGACATCAAAACCGAAGGTTTGCAAATGATGAACTGCATAGTAAGAAATGCCAGATGCATGAACAGAATATAAGAGTCAGCATGAAAAATAAAGAAAATAAATGAAACGGCATGAAAGAAAAGTTATACATTGATCCAAATATTAGTGTGAAGATTTAATCCTTGAAAGAAGAATCTATACCTTTTCCATGATAGCATTCTTCACTTCATTATAGTTGGAGACTGAATCCAACTCCATCTTACCCTCCACTCTAATCGCATATTGAAGATCTCGATCAAGGTTATTGATCAATTGCTAAAAATCAAAATGTCATAGCATCGGCCAAACAGGAGCTATATCATTAATCATTACTATAGATCTTATTACCAAGAGGATTTTATTCTCAATGCAATTTGTAAAATAACAATCCAGTGTTGTCACATAGCACATCCCCCTAAAACACACACACACTCAAAAACTTATTAATGGAGCCTGCTGCTTCCGAATTTCTACTAGTTGAATTTAAGCGTAGCGTAAATAAAAATCAATGCATTGCATTTGCATGGAAAATCTATTGCTTTTTCAAGACAAGATACCCAGCAAAACATGCAAGAAATTTTCTTAGGGTGGGGGCAAATATCCAATATGAAAGAACTACATAGCAATTCAGAGAGAACTACCCCTATCTTTTAGTTCTTCCAAGCTCCAAGTTTTTCAAGTCATGATTAATCAACAAAAATTTTTACATTTAGCTCACACTGCACCCCAATTGATATGATATTTGCATTAGGTAGTCTTGTCATCTGGTTTTGTGAAAAGAGTGTTCAAGGCCATAAAATAAGGGGTGTGTAATGCGGGAACCTGCTACATGTCAGAGTGATTCATAAACGATGAAGAGGGAAAATTGTGCACAAAAGTATGAGCTACCAAATAATACTAATTCCTGAGGCAATGAGATGAATCCACTGGAAAAATGAAATGCACAAAAACTTACAGTAGTTGCTCTAATGGAACTACTTACGTCATATGCAGACGGATCAAGCTTAAAACTTGTAGGTAGATCAGATCTGAAAACGCCACTTTCAAGGCACTCCACATGGCCACCAATGTATGTCTCACTCTCAAGAAGGTGGTTCTTGTAGAACTTCTCAGGGTCAGATTGGTGTTTGTTAGGGCAGATAACATTAGCCTTGTATGCCTATTAGAACATGTGAGGGTGAAATACACTAGAAAGAAAGAAAAGAATGCACAACAAAAAAGGACAAAAGCTCCGACATAAATGTGCACAAGCGTCTACCTGCACCATAAGAAGCATTTCACAAAGCGTCCCGCTACCTTTACGTAAAACCTCATCTGGTGACATGGGAATTATAGTTGCAAGAGAGAAAATGAATGGATGAACGTAGGTCATATACAAATAGTAAGTTGAAACAGCATCAGAAACTGAATACGAGGCCATTGTCTGTCACAATATTTAGAGAAACAAAATCGGTATCAGGAATGCTTTATGTAAAGAATGCACATAAATCAAATTCAATATTTAGTTATTAAAAATAATATCTAAACTGCTAGGTATAGCAAAGATGTATATTTAACTAAGCATTATTCCTAAACATATTGTGGCCATTAAATGGATAATTTTCCTTCATTATTCAATAGTGGCAAAAATGCCCCAACTAAAAGGTGTAATAGCTCATTATTTACTGAAAGGATGGTAAGTAGAGGTTTTTTAGAAGCACTGCACCCTACTCATACCTGAGGATTATCCTTTGCAAATCGAACCATGTCTTCTGGATTGACTTCCAAAGGATCGTAACCTAATTTTGCCTTTGTAACAGCCTGACATATGATCAAGAAGAGAAAAGGGGTTATTATATGAATACGAAACATGATTTTGAGCTTAACTGCAAATTGAGAATGAATATTTAAAATAAATAATAGAAAAGATAAGCACTGAATCCACTGCCCAAAAACATAGGTGAGTTCCATTATCCTTTTATGGAGTTGATGATTATATTTATCCAAACTAACATTTTTCTCTTAAAGGCTTCTGCATGATATAACTACGATATAAATGAGCCATTTCTAGTACCGTCAGACATCATTCTCTAAAGTTCTATATTCAAATGAAGGGTTTAATACCATTCTTCACAGATAAACCATAAAAAACATCCATTGCCTTCAGAAAATTTCTGTATTGGATATGCTGATATGAAATAGAAAATATCTCAATGAAATTCAAAGCAACAAAGTTCCAACACATTGAGAGATATAAAATGAGCACAATTCAAATTCAAGGACTTCAGCTGGTCTGCAGGGTTATATCTAGAATCCAAAGTGAACTTCATTATTAAAAGAAAAACCTCAGAGTATGACTGCATGGTCACTAAGGTAAGAAGCAATTCACTACTGTAATAATTAGTTTAACCAGCAAAGATAAACTAAATTCATGAAAAATGTAGATCACCAGTCTGAAGTTGCACCTTTAGACCATGGCTTCCTTGTGGGAGATAACTATCCCGTTTGACCCAAGCAAAACAATCCAAATGGCAAGCAAATTTAGCTCGGCATTCCCCCTGATTCTTATCACATGAGAAACCAACCTCCTGCAAACCCAATAGAAAAATCAAGCAGTAATTAGATAAACACATAACAGGAAATTGAAACTTAATGATTATTTAAAACCATAATGTCCAAACTACTTGTACTAAAACATGAAAATTACTATTCTCAAACCCTAGTAAACAGTTTATAGTCCAAAAAATAAAAAATCTTTTGGAAGAGATGAAATAAATATTCAAGCTTTTCATAATATCTCTAAGACAAAACCGTAAAAATACTTTAACTCTTTATATCCATTAAGAAAAAAATAAAGAATTTCCCAGCAAAAATAATGGAAAGCCTTAGCGATTGAAGTCACTAGGAGCTCTGCCTTTAGGATCCCAGCAATTGAAGAAAGGGAAAACTAATAATACACCATCAGACGGATTATTTTTTGAAATATTGTGTAAAATATATGGTTTTCCCTATTCCCTTCCCTTCTTTGCTCTAAATCTTCCTCCCAAAAATAAAAATAAAAATAAAAAGTTCAACGAGAACAATAGAAATTGAATGCCTAAAAACATGGTAGTGATATGCATAATATTTGAAACTTTCAAGTTATACATCCTTAGTATTGCATGTTATAGATCATTTATTATGAGTTTAAAAAATCGAGATGATTAGCCTTACATAAAAAATAAACGAAGTTGATACTCTACACTTCAAATAACAGAAAGCATCCAACTACATTGATTTTATATAGCTCAAGTTGTGACATTTCATTAATATAAACAACAATAAGCACAAAAATATGGGATTAGCAAGTGGGTGCAATAAATAGAGGCTGCGTACATCACTCATCTTCAACCCATGATATGCTGCTCTACTTTCCAGAAATGGCCAGTCAAAGTAATCACCATTGTAAGTAACATAAATACCAGGTTTCACCTCTTGCATGTGAGCAAACCACTTTCTAAGAAGTTCTACCTGCAAGTAGCACAAAAGCATAATCCAAGAGAAAGATATATCTGAGTCCAGATTCAACTAGTTTGATAAATTTTCACTACCTCATTTTGAACATTGGTAACTTTGAAGCACCCTTCAAATTCGGGTTTTGGAGTGTATTCCAAATCCTCTATGTCTTCCCCTACACACTAAAAGAGCAACAACTTTCATTAATATGTAAACAGACCTCAAAGTTTTATATAAATAGAATGGATGATGAAACTGATAAAGATTAATTTCTAGACTCAAAGAGAGGCACACTACCTTCTGAAGGTAGAGAAAGAAAGAGAAAGATGGATCTGAATTTTTTTTTCCTTCAGCAAGTATGAGCATTTTTAATCCTTCATATCATATTTGGAAAACCCTCATAATTTCCTCTAAAATATTAACCGATATGATGCTTGACCTAATATTCTAGCAATTTTGGTTCCCACATTAGCACTTGAATGTCTTGAAAGACAATATGTATTCCCTTATAAGAAGGGATTCGCAAATTTCACTTTCTTCCCAAATTGTAATTATGCTATTGATCTTGTCTGTTATAGTCCATGCACCTTATAAGAGCATAACAGACTTGAAATTGTCTCTGTGATTATCAGTTTGCAAACACATCGGATGCTGCATAGATTAATTATCTACTTGAAAAAGAGAACTATTAGCAGAAGAAATTCAATGAAAGCATTCTTTCCATAGGAGGTGAAATCCAAAAAAAATCAGTCACATGGATCAATTTTGCAATAAAACTTGACATAGCACCACACGCCATTTAATCTGTCTATTCAATGGGTAAAGAGTGGACCATATGCCATTACATTTGGGATAAACAGTATATAACAAACAAAAATACAGTTTAGCAAAAGCTGAAAAGCCCTTAAAATCATAAGTTATCATACTAAAAAGAAATACTATAAACTGAACAAGTGGCCAAATAACTGAAGGACCAAAAATCTATCGTACATACCTCTCTGTTAATAATTAAGAACCCCTGTCCATCAACCATGTACGAAATCATCATTATTAAATCATAATCAGCATCTGGAAACTTCAAAGGGAGCTTGGTAGTTTCAATATCAAATGCACAAATGAGAACTTCGGCACGTTGCAGAAGATCAGTCCTCTTTTCAAGCATAACACCACTACTGGACACACTAACATCATACCACTGACCACATCGAATATCTAGGTGGCATGAAATTATAAGTTGTCACATAATAGTTGTGCAATTAAATTAACTTGACAAGCAATAATACAGTAGAAAAAAAAAATCAAAACTGAGAGCATTTCATAAAGAATTACCATTGTCAATGGCAAAGCGAACATGGTATGGAACATCATACTCTCGGAGATCAACAATACAATCTAGGAAATCCTGAGGCCTTTGTTCTCTGCTAATCAGGCACCAAATAATATAACCATATAAATAATAACAAATATGAGAAGCAAAAGTCAACATGAACATGAAGTACATGATGAAACAAAGCTGTCCCCTGAAAGAACTTCTTTTTAGAATTTCAAATAAAATGATAGGAGGCTTCCACACATAAGGAATGTGCATCTAGAAGAGAAAGCATTACCTTTTCCCCATCAAAATGGACTCGTATGCTTCTGCAGTATCAAACTCTGCCTGGTTTCTTTCAACAACATGCAACAGATCTTTCTTCACATCCATCAATTGTTGAACAGTGGAAAAGGATAATTTTAAATATCTTTTTTGTAAACCAGACAAGTGGTTTTTCTGTCAATGCACACATAAAGAAATTAAATAAACTTCATTAGATAGTGCAAAAACGTTAAAACCAGGTTAAATATCAATAACATGGGAACAAAGCTGATTCAAAAGAATAAACATTTTATTTTAAGAAAACTAGAAAAGTAATGTTTCAAGTATAATTAGAGAAGCATTCTTGGCCAACAGAAAAGAGAAAACTTCAAGAGCATGATTATAAGTGCATTTTTTTCTTTTGAAAAAATACTACAAGCTGTGTTCATTTTTTACAGAGAACTACAGTTCTTCCCATAATCGAATGCTTGCATTTTGTTTCAGAAGTATAGTTCTTCCTATAATATATAGTCCATAGATTTAATTACCAGAAAGGTGAGAAGAAATATTCATCTTCAAGTATTTTACTTGCATTAAGATGCCACACCATAGACTGCAGATGTCAATGCATGCAATCTTAGATGTGATTCTTGAGATCTTAGGGAGCAAATCTTAGAAAAAGGTTACTTCTTGTTCTCATTCTCTTTTATTTGAGAGTGATTTGTCACTCAAAAGCTTCTTCTAGCTGAGTATATGACATTATAAGCCACGGCTCAGCTTTCTGACTGGCAGAACGTACTTTATAACCCCTATTCACAATTCTATAAGTTTTTGCTGCTTCATATTGAAATTTTTCAAAGGTGATCATGCAAGCTAGCTTCTAACACCTCATAAAACCAAAACCATAGCAGTTTTATATCAACTCCTCAGATACGTCTCGTAGAAACACTTCTAACACTAATATTTGCAACTAGCGTTAAATGTGTTCATGTTATGAAAACAAAGTAAAGAAACCAAGCTTTTCCTGAGACACATTCGAGATCCTAAAACGCTATCAAAATTCCCAAGGGCTTTCCTGACAATCCCTTGAGAATAGTATTGCAGTTTTATTTCATAAGAAAAAGAATAGGGCATGATGCCAAAACTTAAAAAAGAATTAGAGGCCTAAAGCAAGTGACAGAGAAGACAGAGTGACTCACAAGATCTAGGTCCTCCTTCGCCACAATCTCAATATCCGCAATTTGACTTTCATAGCGTCTACGCAAATAGGCCTCAACGTCCATTTCCATTTTTTCCTGTAATAAACAAAAAAAAAACAAAAACATTAGCAACAAAAGCACTACATTGGGCGTTTGAAAGCCACGAGTAGATGTTCTACCTTTGTGGCGGCGTAGAAATAAGGACGGAATTTAAACTTTGACTTGAACGCAGAACCATCCTGCAATTATATAACGTCTCTCATTAATTTCATAAACCAAAATAATACAGCCAAGTATAGACATTTCTTCGCAGAAGATCTAACCTGAGAAACAAAATAGAGATCAACGCAACTGTGGACTTTTCCAGTTTCTTGATCCTCCAGAGAAGACTGCAAATTTTAAGAAAAAATTTCACAAAAATTAGTTACTCGTCTCAGTAACCAAACAGATAGTCAAACAACGGCAAGATTGAAAATGAGGACAAAAATGGGCTGCACTGGTCACGCAAAATTGGATTCAACTTACAGGAGCAAAATTAAGAAGCCAGCCAAGACGTTTGTCGCCTTCGGTGAAGAGGTCAAAGCCGAACTTCGAGTCGAGCTCCTCTTCGGCGTTGCGCAACAGCTTCTGCTTCTTTGAGCTCCGGCCGAAATCCTTGCGGTCCAGCCTTCGGCTATCGCCAATCATCTTGTAAATTTCTGGTGGAAAATTACTTGAAGATGCATGAAATGAGAGAAATGGCGGGGAAAGCAGAAAAGAGTAACCGGTCGCAAACAAACCCTTGATCTAATCGTGCTCGTTGTGCTCCCGCTAACAAGCTAAGAGATGAAGTTTTTTTTTTTCCCGCCTAAATTACATTCCTTATTTATAATGACATAAATACCCACGATAATATTCTAAATAACGAGCCCTTCGATTATTCAGCAACTGGGCCCTTGGTCCAATAAAAGTTTGGGCTGTCTCATGGATAATCGGATCTAATACATATCATTAAAAAATATAGTTTGAATTCAATATTTTTCAGGATATTAAAATCAGTATTTATTATTTAAATATTCTTTAAAGACAAATAAATATAATATATATATATATGAAGGAATATAATTGAGAGACTCGTATTTGTAGCTTAAAACATAATCCTATGGTGATTAAAGCTATAAAGTATGAAGTTTGAGCTCTATCTCTATATATATGTGTGTGTGGATTGTATAAAAGTCTTGGAGATTAATTTTGCTCACAATGGTTCAACTATCTTATTTTTAGTTGTACAATTTTTTAACGGAAAAATATATGAACTTAAGAAAATGTTACAAAAAAAATTACTTTTACTGAATTTCATAAAAATTTCTATCAAAAATTCTCATCGATTATCATATCAGCCTGCTACTTAGTATGTGTCATATCAGTTGTCATATCGCTACCAATAAAGAGAAATCACATGTGGATATTTTTTAAATTGAAATATTTTTACATGTAATATCTATTCATTGATCACGTAATCGCTAACATGGCACTTATCTCAGGTGGTAGGATAATGTGGTTTATTATTTATCATATATATATGGATGAGATGAATGATATGACATGCTAGCAAAGATTTCTAATAGATTTTTTTCTTTTGAAATTCGTTCAAAGTGATTTTGTTTGGAGTATTTGCTCAAAATTAAATTTATGTATTAATCCATTAAACATTTTATTTTGAAACTTTTTTTTTTTGTTAAAAGTATAATAATCCAATAATTGTAAGTGAAATTAACCCGAATTTTGGATAATAGCGGGACAAATTCGTTAAAAAGAGATAGACTCTAATTTTTGAGCATTTGAATTTATCGTTTTTTGAATAAATTGTTAATTTTTTCATTAAAATTCTCTCATTTCTTCATATATTTTCTAAAATGTATCAATAACTCATCTTCGTAATCTCTCATTAATGTTAATCTTATAGCTTTCAAATTTGTTGATCTCTCACTACGGCAACTCTATTGAAGACAGACTCCATATTTTGAGGGATTTTTCTCGACTTTGGTAGATAGACCTCTAGCTTTGTTGTTAACATTGGTGTTTGCCCCGTTTTACTTGTTGAGATTTGGGGTGTGTTTTATGGTTTTCGAAGGGTCAAGCACAGGGGCGTAGTCACTTGGTTATTAGTGGGGTCAATTGACCCTACTCAATCTAGGAAAATTTTTAAAATAGCCTTGGTAAATTTTTTTTTTTAAATTGATCCCACTAAAATTTTTAAATAATTTTATAATAATTAATCTCATTAAAAAATTAAACCTACTAAATTTAATTTTTGGCTACGCCCCTGGTCAAGCAAATAGGATTTTTCTCAAATATTTGTAGAATGTGATAACAAGATTACAGTGGACATGATATGGGAAAAGTGTTATATCAACACGAGCTGACTGTCGCTCATCAAGCAGATTTGCAATGCTTCTAAAGAGTTTTATACCATCTCTTTCACCCATATTCATAGAGAAGTTAACTTCGCAACTAACTTCTCTTTTCATCTTACTTATGGTTTCTTCTCAGATTGCCATATCTTGCACTTGACTTCTCAAGGAATTGATATGTGGCTTAGCTATGATCTAGTTGGTGTTTTTTTATTATTGTTAACTGTTGTTTTTTTCTGAGTTTTACTTGCATCTTTTCACCAAAAACAAAAAAAAGTAAACAAGTGAGTAGAGAGATAAGCTTCTTTGGGACTAGATGTTCCTATGCCAGTATAACGTAACTTTGTCCAACGCGGGTAATTAGATGTTGGCGCAACCAAACACAAACTCTGCCAATGACGGGGGACAATAAGGGAATCAGAAAATAAACGGACACGATTTAATCTCATACCTAAACAAGACTCCAATCCAAAACCCTAGCCGTATATATATTTAAGATTTGGCATCAATCAGTGATTCTCTCGCTCAAAACCCTAGCAGCAGCTTCCATTGTTCTCTGCATCTCCTCAGGAACAGCAAAAGTACTTCAAAATTTCTCCTCTATATATTATTCTCTAGTCGTTCTTCTTTCTATGCGCATTGTTGCGGTACTCATTTGATTGGATTCGTGTTGCTTTGGCAGAAATGAAGATTGTTGCTGCATATTTGCTCGCCGTCTTGGGAGGTAACACCTGCCCTTCTGCTGAGGATTTGAAGGATATCCTTGGATCTGGTACTTTCTCGGACTTTCTCTGAATAAATGTGGAATAATTTGTAACGCTAGCATATCGATATTCAAAATATAAATGATATTCAATTTGCTGTGCTCTTGTTCCTTAATCGAGATGCGAAATTATTGAAATACCTGCTTCCCATGCGATTGAAGTTAATGTTTCACCTTTGGAATTAGTATTGGTGCTTCTGTTTTAGATTGATAATTGAAAAATATCGGACAATTATGATGATGATGATGATGATGATTATTATTATTATTATTGTTATTATATCCTTAATTTAATCATCTATTCATCACAAGCACTTATAGGAGAAGTTTTGAAGTAGTTTGTAGATGTTAGGACTCATTGAAATTTTTCTGTTGATCGTTCTTTTCACAATTGCATCTTTGTAAATGAATTAAATTTCGACAAGAATAAGAGTATCCGTCAATAACCAATGCTTATCAATGGCTCCCTTCGTTTTTGTTTTGAGAGCACTGCTAATCGAATGCCTACATACATAATACATTCGCTACCGTCCTCATCAGCCATGGCATTGCGTATTTTGTCTTTTTTATCTTTTGTCTCTGTGCTTATGTACCAGTTGCTGATTAGTTCTATTATAATGGGGTGTAATAGCTCACTCCCTCATTGGCCATGGCATTGAGTATTTTTTTAAGTTTTTTGTCACCAACTGTTTTTGCACCAGTTGCTTGTTGTATTCCATTCTTAGGGAGTTGATGCTGTTACTTTTATAGAAAAACGAATAGTGTTTCATGTTTCATTTTGAATTGCAGTTGGAGCTGAGGCTGATGACGACAGGATTGAGCTTCTGTTGTCTCAAGTTGCAGGAAAGGATGTCACAGAGTTGATTGCAGCCGGTAGGGAGAAATTGGCTTCAGTGCCAAGTGGTGGTGGTGGTGTTGCTGTTGCTGCCGCACCTGCACCTGCTGGAGGAGCTGCCGCACCTGCTGCTGAAGCCAAAAAGGAAGAGAAGGTTGAGGAGAAAGAAGAATCTGATGATGTAAGTTAATAACTTGCAAAATTTCTGTTTATAATAGATACTTGATCACGAGTCGGAAGGTTTTTGTATTTTCCCATTACTTACTTGAACCTGAATTCTTCTGCAGGATATGGGGTTCAGTCTCTTTGACTAAGGAGATTTTGCTTCTGGATTCCTTTGTATCAAGGCCTTTTATCTTTATGCTTAGTTTTTTAGTTAAAAATTACAAGTTTTTGGTCTGTAGTTTGAAATGATTTTAGAACTTGCTCGTGTTTCTTGAATTTTGGATTATTATATAATGGAGATCAAAATTTTCAGATCGAACTTTTAATTTTTGCGATTTGGTTATTGGATTGCTTACACCAATTCAAGCTCATCATTCCTTAATTATAGTTTGTTGAATGTTATAACTTTTTATTTTTACATGGATTGTTAAATGCTTGTTCAGTGTTTTCAATTATGTGCATATTCTATCTACTACATCAAGAAGTCGTTGAAAGATTTTTCAGGATATTTAGTACCATAAATCGAGTCACGTGGAAACAAGTAAATTTGTTGACTATAATTAGTCCATTACAAATCTAGAAATCTTTCAACTTGGTACGAATTGCTTTAATTCTACTATAATGTATAATACTGCTTTAAATCTTTCAACTTAGTTCTTCTACAATCGTATATCTAAAGGGACAAATTTTCAGTTCAAACTGCAACTGCTTCGGATGGGAACATCCTATTATATAGAATAAAAGGTAAGAGACTCGAATCCCATTGTCCATCCGCTTGTATTGTTCCTCAGCATCGTCTGACGAGTTTTTTAATCAGATTCGAGATAATTCAAGAAAGAAAAAAAATGGCGACAAAGGGGCAAAAACAGAGTTGTGTAATCAACGACAGGGATATACTTGACGAGGTTTGGATATAAAATATTGTCATGAATTCCTTCAAAAACAACTTTTAGATTGAGTTTGGTGTCAAAGCGCTGGCTTTATCTTGTCTCTGGTAAAACATCGAAGCCTATATTAGTTTACTAATCATCTATTGAATTCTTTCCCATTTGTATTGTCATCAAGGACTTGCAAGCAAAGGAGACGCTTTACCAAGGCCGGAATGAAGGTGGCCTCTTCTAGCCACCTTCACTGGGTCTTTCATCCGATAAATAGGTTAATTAGATAACCTTGAACCCGAACCGACCATACTAATCCGAATAATTTTATCTGAATGCTTTAAGTCGGATCAATGTCTTCGTATCGGATCGGATTTTGCATATCACTATGTAAAAAAAATAAAAGACCTGCGGAGGTTTAAAGATATTCCGACGGTCAAGTCAATCATTTCAAATATGAAAAATCATAGAAAAATTATATAAAATAGAGAGAATTCTATAAAAAGAAAAAAAATCATATCTAATTAAATAACTGATTTAGCTATTTATAGAATAAAAAATTATATATAGCTAAAATTCTGAATACCATAAAATTTTATATTAAATTAACTTTATTATCAAGTAATACTTCTTTACAAATTTTATATGTACATCACCCCATTTTTATTCTTACAATCCAATAACTTCTTTACAAATTTCGTCCACTATTTATCATTCAAATTTTAACACTTTTGATTTGGTTTGGCTTCTTTTATTATCTTTCAAATTAAAAAATACATAATTTTCTAATTTATAGTTACTTTTATTATCAAATTTAAATAAACTTTATACTAAAATACAGGCTAATATAGACTCAATTGAAATAAGAAAAATGTAAAGCGAGTATAAATGGTAATTGATATCTAATTGTATGGTAAAATAATGTAAAATAGTTGCTGATAGATTACAAAATAATCGAGATGGATATATTTTTTAGTTTAATATAATAAATTTAATTACTATAGATAACTAAATAAAGATCATAAAAGTATGATATAATATCCATAGAAGTTCAACCTAACAACCAGTCTAACAAAAATTATGGATTAATTTCACTCATGGTCACTAAACTTGTGATCAAATTACGCAAAAGTCATAAAAGAATCTTTTTTTCATAAAAAATACTGAATTTTGAAAATTTTTACAATAAAGTCACTTTGATCGATTTACTTGTCAGAAAGTCCACGTGTCACCATTTAGACTTGTCACATCAGCATGCCACGTGAATTTTTCGACGATTCGTCGGAATCTGATCAAAGCGATTTTACTATAAAAATTTACAAAATTCAGTATTTTTTATGAAAATTTTTTTTTTATGACTCTTACGTAATTTATCATAAGTTCAGTAAAAATTGGTGAAATAAACCCCAAAAATTATATATCAATTCAAGGTTTCCAAAATTGGCATGGCATGATCACGTCATCAACAAAGGATTGGTGCTATAAAGAATTGGGCCTGAAACTTAAAAGCCCAATAACACATAAATAATCGACTTGGATCACCAATCTGATCGTTCGTTAAGGGCTTCTTCTTCAGGCAAACCGTAATCCATAGTTCCAACTTCTCAGGAAGTGAGAGAGCCAGAAATTAGTTTCTTTAATTTGAAGATGAATGGTTTGCAAATTCTAATAACTTGGATTTCATTAATTGAGCATATATGCTTATCGTATTAATGTTTCTATAGGAGATTTGACATGTTTAATTTGTTTTGTTGGGAGGAGGAGATTTTGAATTTTTATTTTATTTTAAAAAATAAGAAAAAAACTTGACTTGATGAAAATAAAGAATGCGAAAATTTTGATACTGGAAAGCAATTCATATTTTGACAATAATATTTTTTTAAATATATATATATATATATATATATATATATATATATATATATATATATTTAAATTATAATAGTAACCCTCATAATTTATTTTAAGTACTACATATCAATTTTTAATCTAATAATAATCACGTAACGTTTTATTTTTAGAATTTGGCTACCTCTAACCTTAGGGTCCTTGCGGGTTAATGAATAAATTACGTAAATCAAATTTAAATAAACTTTATACTAAAATACAGGCTAATGTAGACACAATTCAGATAGGTCTTATGTTATTAGTAACTGATATATGCTTTATCACAGACATATTTCCACGTACAGCTCAAGAGCAGGCTTCACTGCCAAAATAAGAAGACACTGCCATTTTAGACATTATTACACCATTCTGTCTGTTTCTCACTCCTTTTAACACTTACTAAGACGATTTTAGATATATACAGAAGCCAAAGCTGATCACTTGGCTGTCTCCTTTTAGGGTTTTCATTCTCAAACTGAACTGAAAATGGTGGGCATTGATCTTAGATATCAGCAGAGAAACTTGATCAGCAGATTGAAAAATGAGGTCTATTCCTATTAATTTATTAATTATATCATTTTCTTGTTTGATGATTGCATGTTGCTAATCTGATATGAATTATACTTGTATCATTTGATGATGCCATGATGGCATGTAAATTGTTAGAAACATGTAAAGTGTATGACTAACTCAATAACGAAAGTTTCGTAAGAAGACTGGAGTAGGCTACCAAAGATCTGATTAAATTCAGAAAAATATATAATTTCTTATATGAAAATTTATAATTAATTTAAATCCATAAATAAATTTGTGGGATCAATTAATTTATTTTTTTTCTTGTCAAATTGTAATAGTTTTTGATGGTTGCAGGGAATATTGGATCATCGGTTTGATGAAATATTTGAATTAAGAGGAGACAACTGTCCTTTTCTAGTGGATGTGATATCCTTATACATAATATTTGCTGATAATTCCATTGCTGAAATAGACAAATACATGTATTAAATTTTCTCCCAATTTATTTTATTTCTTTGTAAATTTTATCTCTTATTATTATTATTATTATTATTATTATTATTATTATTATTATTATTATTATTATTATTATTATTATTATTATTATTATTATTTATCATTAAATTAATTTGATGGAATAATACTTTTGATAAATTATTTAATAGGAATGGACCTGTTGTTGAATTTGCCAAAGTCAACTCTTATGCTCACCACCTTAGGGACAATAGCTCAAGGTAAAAACTCCTCTGTGTTATTATATATCACAATACTATTATTAAATGAAAGGTAAAAGCTCTTTACGTCCCATTTTAAAATATTATTTTTCCTATTTTGATTTGTCATATTTTAAATATTCTTTTCGAAATTTAAGTAGTAAGTTTACATGGAGTAAATCTTAATCGCTAATACCTTTTATTTGGAAACATGCAGTGTTGGGGCTAGTCAGGTGTCTGAAGCTTCCCGAGATCTTCGAACTACTAGCAATAATATCGACAAAGATGGGTGAGGCACTTCCTCATCAATCCTCCATTAGTCATCAATTAAATGCAAACGTTCAAATTTATCTTTTACAAAAGACTATCTAATTAATGGCATAGTTGCAGTGTGCATAAATCTTTTTATGACTTAGGTGAATCGAGTCAATTATATAATGTCACGTATACACGAAGAAAATTATAATTGGATCGGTATATCGTAAGTGCTCTTTATATATATGTATGTATATAAGCATAATTAAGCATTTTCCGTGATAAGTACTTAGTGTTGGTCAAACTTTCACTCTTTGTGTAAACTTCCCGTTTAATTAGATGCTTTGAAGCCTTTAACAAGCTTAAGGATGCATACCAGATTCTAAAGCACAACATCAACGTTATTGCAGAGGTAATTTTTGAATTAAGTCTTAGGTAGAAATTCTTATTATGTATACCAGAAATCTAACATGACATATGCTGTTTAAACTATAAGCTTTTCATAATATAATAGACAATAGTCCACGTCAACATATATTCATATAAATTCTCTTTAAATAGATAACTTATGTATTATGATAAAGCAATTTTTTAAGCATGGTTAACCGAAATTTAGGTTAATCGAAAAATCGATCCGAAATCGAATTGATTTTTAGGTTAACTGAATCGAAACCGAATATATATATATTTTATGAATTATATTTTAAATTTTATACTTATATTTTTTAATTTTTATATAATTTATAAATATTATGATATATAGTTTTATAAAATATATATTTTTAGTAATTAAACATTAAAATTATGTGCATAATTAACGTTCTATTATTAGTTTTATATTGAATATTTTTAATTTTTATAATTAATTATGGAAATTTTATTTTTATTTTAATTATTTTAATGAATATTGTATTTAATTAGTATTTTTTCATTTTTAAAGTATTTTTAACTATTAAAAATAATATTATAAATTGTATAATTTATTAAATTTATATATTAAAAATTTTTAATGGTTAATCGATAAATCGATTCGAAAAATCGAATTAAAAACCGAAATTAATATAGCGGTTAATCGATAGTAATTGACCGGTTTAAGAAAATTATTAATAGACTGATTAACCAATTCATGCTCATTCCTAGATAAAATAATTTCTTACCATATCAGTTGCATTAATTTCGTGAATCTCAGTAAATGTATCCTACTACATGTTATTTTCTAGAAGTTCTGGTAGAGTTCGAAATGATTTTCAATGCGAAAGACTTTTAATGCAAAGATTACTTAGTTTTAAGTTTTTTTTTTTCGTTATAAATTTTTTTTTTCTCATTTTCTTGTTATAATTAATTTTGGCATACATAATTGATGGCGGATTGAGAGAACTCTCATATCTAATCGTACAAGGAATGGCAGCAATGGTCGCCTCCGACCATAGGCTATTTGGCTAGGGCTTGCCTAAAGATTGGAGTATTCTTAATTAATTATAAAATAAGCTCTGATCATATACATAATAAGAATTTCTACCTAAGACTTATTTTCTTGTGCATTTTCCCCCCCTCTTTCCTATGTTTGGGATTTTTAATACGTATGAGACTTTTTTTTTTTTGTTAATACATCAACTTATTTAACACAGCCTTTTGGATACACTCCATTGAAATTATAGCTCAAGCTTGCCTTCAAATGGTTTGTATTCGCCTAATTATAATTATAAGTCTTTATTATCTCCAAATTGAAATATTTTCTGATAAGATAATTGATTTAAATAAAGATTTGCAACTGTTTTGCAAACATATATTACACATCACGCACTGTTTGTTTCAACAGAAACATCAATAGAACACATATTCCGTTTAATTAACTAGAATTTAACCGAAAATTTTGTAGCATCTAATTCACTTTCCTCTTATGTGTCATCGGGACTAACAAATATCTCTTTAAAAATATAAATAGTGGACAATTAAATTCATTCAAATTCAGAAGTGCATATATAATAGAAAAGTTTAACATGATTGGAGATTAATGTTATATTAAGGCAGAAAGTACAAATTGCATTTTAAAATTTGGTAAAAAATAAAATTTAACGGTTTAAAATTTAATTTGGTATAATATAATTTCTAATATTTTAAAATTGAAGCAATTTGACTCTTAAAAATTAAAATGGTGATTCCGTGAGTTTGACAATTATTCGTCTGTTGATCGCTGACATAACGACATGAATGACATGTATCACTTCAGGATTTGGCACATAGGACATAATGTGGCTAAAAAAAATACGTCAGCAGATACTTATCCAATTCTTGAATGACACGTGTCATTTACGTCGCCACGTCAATGATCAACATATGATTTATGGTAAAACTGACGGAACCATCATTTTAAGGATCAAATTACCTCAATTTTAAAAATTAGAGGTAATATTACATCAAATTAAATTTTAAAAATTGAATTGTATTTTTTATCAAATTTTAGGTGAGGATCTATAACTTTAGCCTTATTTTAAATTAAATGAGTTGGAAAAATAAGTAGAACAGTATATATATATATATATATATATATATATATATATAAATTCAAATCCAGTTGAATGAACATAAACGTAGGCTTGCGTATAAAACTCGAGTTCAACTATTAAGTTTGGTGGACGAATTGTTTGCGATTGCCCAAACTAAACTCTCTATGGTGGACGTGAAAACAGCTCATTTGTTGGTGGATAGGGATGATCACGGGGCGGTTCCCCATCGGGAACAGGGATTTCCTGTCCTATGATCATCCCTATTGGCGGATGCTCACGGCTCCAAAAGGCTTCCGCTAGGAGGACCGACCTTGCCCGGAAACTTTCTCGTACAAGGACCAGACGTGATTGCCAGAAAACATATTCCTACTGCAGTAGCAGTTGTCGTATATCTTCCAGAGTTTCGAATTGTTCGACTCTACAAAAGAGTGTTGGGTTCTCTGCCTGAACCCTTCGACTATTCTGTTCCGAGTTTAAGGATAAAGCTTACTGTGAGGTTAAGTCATTAATATTATACTCAAAATTTATGCTTGCGCATCTCCAGTCTGCGATTTCCATACTGGTTGTGGATCAGCAAAAAATCAATGAATGGAAGGACTGATAAGGGAGATAATGTTAAGGAATATCCATCAGAAAGGACCATAGTTTCCTTCTATTGCCTGTTGGTACCATCCAATGTGCAGTTGTTTCCTCGTTAGCATAGAAGAAGCCCCAGACGCTTGGAAACTGAAGCCTGATATTGAGCTTATCTCTGTATTTAAGCTGACAATTATTTTTTCTGAGTAGCACAACTAATAGCATGTTCCTTATGGTGTATGCATAATTTGTTAACCATGTTCAAACCCTAATTGCACGATGCTTCTGATTTTGAATTTATATCAGAAGATTCAAATTCAATTCAAGAAGAGTGAAAGAGAACTGTAAGTTGATTGGTTTTTTGCTGGTATTATCTAATGACAGAACTGAAAATATTTTGCTTGTACCAACCAAATGACTGATTTTATGGTTGGATATTTTTATCATATGCAACACTCTCTTTATTAACCTTGACTCGACAGAAGAGAATAATGCAACTTACATATATTTGCTAGAATATAAAGAATTCTTTTGCAACTTGCTAATATTTGAATGCATGTCTAATCACCTAAAATGAAACATACACAAGTTATTATGTGAATGTCTATAAAAATGGACCTTCGCTAAGGTAGTAATATATATATATATATATAATTGTTACATGATTATTCTATTCAAAATAAAAATGAAGACCACAGGAAAATGTATAATTATAATAATATATAGATAAAGTGTGATTTGGGACATCATAAATAGTCTGAATCCTGAAGGCGCAGCTGAAGCAAATAGGCAGTAAATCTTAAAATTTTGAGCATGCAAAAATATATTGGAACTCCCTTGAAAATGCAATTAAATTTTATTTTATTTCTTATATTTATTTATTTATAATTTAGATTGCAATTTAATATATTAAGCATGCAACGAAAATTTTTTAATTTACATATATAGCACGGGCCAAAATTTGGTAATTAATCAACACATTTTTTTCCAGCATTAAAAAATTTTCAAGCAATTAAATTATTTTTATATAGTACAAAATATTGAATAATCAATAATTTCAAAAAGCATGCAAAATACCATATAATAATATGCATTTTTAACCAAATCCTCATCAAATAATATATATATTTGAAAAAAAAATTCAATGCACAATATGTATATAATATTATTATTTTATGCCATAATTTAATTACTTTTTTCATCTCAAATATTAATTATTTACTTATCTCACAACTACGCAAAGAAACGTTAAATGGATATTTAACAGACAAGGGTTGAAATCACTTTAGCGAGATAAAAATGAAGAATTTCTTCACAATTAGATGATCAAAACTTGTTCACAGGAACTACTGGCACATTATCATAAATGTCAAAAGGGGTTGAGGCACATCTCAGACCTGCTTAATGAGAGTAGTATCTTCTTCGTTATCCATTTTACACGAATGCAGAAAAAAACCTGGCAAAGGAACAGTTGATTAATCCAATAGCTTAAGGTTGATTATTAGAGGAAAATTAATATTATGATTCTGCAAGAAGCAAGAAGCCATCTTGGAAGCAAAATGAAATAAATAAGCCTTAAGATGGAGCAGTTCACTGGCAACAGACTCACTTGATACATGATCCTGTGTCGCATCACCAAGACTAACAAGATATTCACTAAGAAAACTGTGCTCTGCTACAACTTGGGAACTGTCACGTTCAGAATTTTTACATCTTGGTATGGCTTGTCTGCCTTGTCTGTCTTCACCTTCTCAATTGCCTGCCAACAACATACAAAATCCCAAATGGAGATTAATACATCCAACACGTCACGGGAAAACAAGAGATTTGCAAAATAAGACATGATGCAAGGTTGGGCTTTGGGCAGCATATATTCAGGTTCTATAGCCTATGGCAAGACCATGCAACCATAGTCTTGCAACTGAAATAGAGCTACATGGAGCCCTTCCGAGCAAGCAAGAATTCAGTCTTTCAGGACCCATCACAGCCAAATCTTCAAGCTACCTGTACGACATCCATGCCCTTTGAAACTCTACCAAAAACAGTGTGCTTATTGTCCAGCCATGGTGTAGCCACTGTTGTGATAAAGAACTGAGAGCCATTAGTGTTTGGCCCTGCATTTGCCATTGACACTGTGAAAGGCCTGTCATGCCGCAAGCTTTAGGGACAAACATTTCACCCAGTTAGTTGCACATCGTAGCTAGAATATGATTAAACATATTAAAAAAAAAAAAGGTAACAAACAAACAAGCAAGCAGCTAACCCTGTAAACATGCATTCAGAAACTAAACTACCCTACGTCCCCATCAATGTTTAAGAAATGATAGATAAACATGGAAGAGGAATGAATCAATGAATAAATCATGCCACTAAGCTTGATGTCATCTTGAGAAAATGGAAAAATAGAGAGTATGTCACTGCAGTATTTTTGCCTTTTCCTATGTAGAGGAGATCATTATGAAGAATCTTAGGACCTGTTTATTATCAATATTTACTTTTATTTTTTTTTAAAATCTCTGTTTCGGGCGAGAAATTAAAACAAAAAAAATGAAATAAAGGAGGAGGGCTAAACCACTTCTTGTGGATATCTGCTAGTTTTGCAACTTGCTTTTCTGTTTCAAGTAATCAGGTAACCAAAATAAGCATATGAAATTGAAACAAAAGTAGAAAATAAAACCAATAACAGAAATCATATCAAACAGGCCCATAATAAATCAGGAGTTATGACATTACATCATATCAGTTGGAGCAACAGGCTTCTCAAGAAGGTTGTAGTACTAATTAGAAAGCTAAGAAGGCTGATAACCAGAATAAAATATACAATAGAAACTACAAAGCTTACCTTTTGTGAAACTCGTCCTCAAACTCCCTTCCCCAAATAGACTGTCCACCAGTGCCATCCCCTAAAGGATCTCCAGTTTGTATCATGAAACCCTTGATGACACGATGAAAAATAAGATTGTCATAATAGCCATTTCGACAGTGTGTCGTAAAGTTCTCCACAGTTTTCGGACATTCTTCAGGGTAAAGTTTCATGTGAATGTCACCCATTGTGGTATGGAGAATCTGGCAAACAGCAACATAGATTAAAAGACATAGAGAAAACCACAAGACATCACAAATCAGACGCATAAATCCATAGGCAGACAAGCTAAAACAAAATATGTAATGGAATCAGTCTCAAAATAGAAAACCAAAGGTATTAGTTAAAAGAGTATATAGGAAACCATACAAAATTTTAATCAGTAATCCACAGTTTACAAAACATCTTGACGTGGGACTAGGACCCACAACTCTATAACACAAGCGGCAAGTAAAACATATCTAACTCCACGATCAAAAGGAAGAGTGGGTCTTATTTAAAAAAACGAAGAAGAGAAAAGATGAGAAAGAAAGTAATGCTGCATTTACAGCGACAAAGGGGTAAAAAAGCAAGGCCTTTAAAAGCTGAAACAAAAACCAAATATTACTCTTAAAAGATGGAGTGTCTGGCTGACTTGGCAGAACATAATCTAAATCAACTATAGTAAAATTTCGATAAGGAACTGTTAACTGCTATCCATTTAAGAATAGTTATTGAACTAGGCAAATCAATTTTCCTTGAACAATGATCTCTCAAAATGAATTATCATTTTCAGAAAGCTGTCAAATCTAGTAGCTCGCAGAAAGTAATCAATCAGTCTTGAATTGAACACATGGGGCAAACACAAAAGCAACTCACCACATTGTCAGGGAGTGATGTAGTGACTGATTTGCCTATATCTGATACAGACAACAATTCATCTGCAGGAGGCTTTTCATTGAACACATCCCTTCCCTTGGTTGCATCTTCAGGTTCCTCCGGTTCTCTCTGGCTAATTTGACCAGAAAGAATGCACCACAAATAATGTTACACATAATCCAAGAATTCCAGGAATCAGAGGCTTAATGCATTGAATTAACAGAACATTAAAACAAATAAATCATGTCAAAGACAAGTAAATATATGTAGCCTTATGTTCCGTAATTCCCACAAGAGACATCAATATATTAGTAATTGCTAGGATTGTTATATACATATCTAAAAAACAGATACAATGATCCCACAGAAGCAGAAGTTCCGTAAAGCTAAAACCTTGTTACTAGTGCTATTGTATCTTATCTAAACTATTTTATATTTTTGGTAACTAACGACAGCAGAGTAGTAACTGAATGCTTTACCATTAGAAGTAAACTAAGCAGAGAGGTTATGCCAGTTAACATTTGGCAGCAAACGGTTTGACTAAAATATGTGCTCTTTTGAGGGTAAAGGTATAGGAGTTCCATAACATAAAAAAGAGTGAAATGGGACCAGGATTGCCCATGCACCCAAAAAAAAAGTAGAGGAAAAAACTCTTTTAACGTATGTTCCACTTTCATAATAAAAACACTTCTTTTTTTTTTATATAAATAATTGTAGGGCCCAAAAACAGGACGCATTTTTTAGTGCTAAACAAAAGAAGTGTTTGATTTTACCAAGCATTGCAAAAGACTTCCTACAACTGCACAATGCAACAAGTGTAAGAGCTTTTCATGCTAGTGATTTGGATTTCCACTGATCATCAGCAAGTACCAAATCAAATTGGGTATTGCCACCCATAACAATATCAGCAGAAAGAGGTGTTATAAAAATGTTAACATAAGATATGATCAATGTAGAACAGGTGCTTGTACCTGAACAAATAAATCCTATGTTTCTTGAAAGCACAGCACAAGAGAGTAGGATCTGTTAAAGGCTCTTTATTCTCATTGGCATTTACTGCAGCTGCAGGAATTTTTCTTACTTTCTTACTGCTTCTGTCACCTTGATATAAGGCAATCCGCAAGAATCTATCATTGTTTTCAACCTTCCCAAGAATACGAGCAACTTTATTTGTATGCAGATTAACGACCTACAAGTTTAAAGGAATCCCAGAAGGAAGAGAATGAATAACTAGTTAAGGAGCAAGATATATACACAACTAAATTCGTGTTTTGTTCAGACAGGAACACAAGATGCAGAGGCATGCCCCCAAAGAAAAAGAAGTGAAGAGGTACAAAAACAAAACAAATACCATGACATCATGGTTATTTCTAGTCCCAAAAAAAAGACGCAGAAACAGCATATATCGTATTGTTAGTTTATTGAAGAATATAATAACAGTATCCTCACTTTTATCCCAAGGAGCGTAGCATATATCAGAAAATTAGAACTTTCATCAAAAACAGCATTTGGTTGTGGAGCAGTTTCTGTTTTTTCAATTTCCTTCTCAACAGCCATTCTTCGCCCAAAATCAATAGCTTCCAGCCGATACAAGGGAGCATCACTTCGCTGAAGATCTTGAGCCACCTAGTAAAAAGAAGATGCTTAGTTATTGCAAGAAAATATGACTCAGAAGAATATCAATTCTAAATCCAATAAAAAGTGTTATTACCTCAAGAGATTCATCATAAACACGCCTTAATTTGCCTGTTCTGAACCAAAATACCCGTATCCTACGATCAGGCGATGTAATAGAAAATTGCTTTCCATCTGGACTCACCTGATAGCCAACAATGTCAGGTAAATTGTCATTTATTTACTTTATTTTTCAAGTCTAGCCCTCACATTATATAATTTAAAAAGATAGCAGTCAGATAACCATAGTGATGATAAAGCAACAATGTCAAACATAGTTCAGACTCGCATGCATCTAGTATATATATTACCTCCATAGTAGAAACACTTGTCTTGCATTTCAAAATTTCAAATAGATCGGTATCAGTTTTCAGTTTAAAATTCACCCTGCAAGAGCAAGATACAAGAAACTATTGTTAGCCATCCCCTGCAAAAGGTGAAACCTGAAAAATATACATGTGATACGTTAATGTCTCAGCTTGAAAAAACCCACATTATTCCAGGAAAGATCACAGCCATATAAGAGTGGGAAAGTCAAGAAACAGAATAGAAGATAGCACAATTGTATCACTATCTCAATATAACACAAAAGTATAGAAGATAGCACAATTGCATCAGTAGCCCAGTATACAAAAATTTCTTAAGCCTGTTAGGTGCAAAAAAGGGCAAATTTTTTTTAACAGTTCATAACAACTTCTAAATCAATTATTCAAACAAACAAACACATAAATTTGAAGGAAATAAAAAAAAAATAATATAAAAAAACAAAGAAATGTACTCCAGATGAATACTCATCTCAAGTAGACCTTAGCATTTGTTTTGAAAAGGGGAAAAAGGTAGGGGTGAGCATTTGGTTGGTTCGGTTCGGTTTTGGACCGAACCGAAAAACCGATTTTCATGAAATATAAGAACCGAACCGAACTTTATAGAACCGAAAACCAAACAAACCGAAATAATTTCGGTCGGTTCGGTTCTGGGTCCACAATGTAAAAACAGCCCAAACTGTTCCCAGATCTGCCCACCTTATCTTATCCTCTACGGTTCAGGCACAATTGGTGGCATTGCAATTTCTAACACCCTTCATCTCCACGACCTTAAAATTCCAAACTTTCTTGTTGGGTGTTCTGTTTTCTCTTCCCGCCAACCCACCGGAATAGCCGGTTTTGGCCGTGGTCCTTCTTCGCTGCCCACCCAACTTGGCCTCAGGAAGTTCTCTTACTGCTTACTTTCTCGTATTTTCGATGATACAGAGAAAAACAGCTTACTTGTTCTTGATTCTGAGTATAATTCAGATAAGAAAACTGAAGAATTAATCTACACACCGTTTGTTGAAAACCCAACAATCAAAGAAAAGGCAGCGTTTTCAGTATACTACTACGTGGGTCTCCGGCGGATCAGTGTTGGCAGCCGGAGCTTAAAGATTCCTCACAAGTACCTGTCGCCGGGAAAGGATGGTAATGGCGGTACCACCATCGACTAGGGATGCTCACGGGGCGGGGAATCCCCGACCCCGATGGGGACCCGCCCCGAACGGGGAGGGGATTCCCTGATTTTTCCCCCCACGGGGGCAGGGACGGGGATTAAAAAATCCCCGTGGTGCATTTCGGGGCGGGGGCGGGGAATGGGGTATCCGCCCCGCGGGGATCCCCGCCCCCGATATGTTATTACTATCATATCCCTAATTTTCTATTTATTTACCTTTGTGCCATTGACTATAAATATCTCATCATAAACCCTAACTTCTTTACCTTTCTTCTCTTGCAGCCGCTCCTCTCTTCTCTCTCTCTCCCCCCTCCGATCTTCCACTTACTCCCGCTGCCGATTCAGCCCCACTTTCTTCACCACCATGCCAAACATCAATCTCCCTCTCCATCCTTCCTCACTCTCCCCCTGCCTCACTGTAGATCTGTCTCTATCCCTCTTTCTTTCTCTCCAAACCGAGACTTCACTTCTAGATCTACTATAAATCTCTTCTTTCTCTTTGATTTCGGAGTCCAAAAAGGGATATTACCTTAGATCAACTTATGGCTCGGTTTACTTGTGATTTGCGGAGGTGAAAGGTTGGGTTTGGGTTCCTTTGACCCTATTACTCTGAAACAGGGCGTTTGTTCTCTCCTCAACAGCAGATCTAATGAAGTAACAAAAGAAATTATTTCTATTTCCTTATCTTTCTATTTGATTCCAGATCTTTGGATTCCTAATTCTTTTGCCATTTTTTCTATGTTGTAGACATACATCCCTATTTCGGATCTATTGAGAAGGGGGCTTCAATCAGGTCTATTTTCTCATTTTCTTTATTTTCCCTTTACATTTCATCCTTATGTTTTCGTTTCTATAAAAAAAATCCATTTTTATTTCTTTGACTTTGCTATTTTTTTGTTGATTGTTATTGATTTGTTGCTTCTGGCCTTTGCTGATTCTTTCATGTCCATTATTTTTCCCTTTTTTTATTTTTATTTTTATTTTTAGTATTTTGATTCTTTTGTTTCTGATTTTGTCTATTTCATATGAAGAGGGTATGCGTTTTATGTTAGCAAATGTTTGCTAACACTATCATGCCCATTGTCTGGAGCTGTTTACATCTAATCGAAGTTTATCAATATTTTATCACCGCCCAATTAAGTTTTGCTTAGTTTTGCCACTTATTCTAGGTAGGTGTTCTGATCGAGGAACCATTTTCAATGTTAGCCCTTGATGAACTTTGCAAGCTTAGTACAGAGCAACATTCAGGAAGCAATTGCAACGGAGAAAGCCATTCACGATCAACTCATTGCTAAGAGAAAGAGTGATACCTGCAAACATACAACAAATGGTCGCCCCAAATCATAGCAGACAGGGGCCCAAGCCTGAAAACCTGATTCTTGAACAGCTTACTTGTATAATTTTTTATATCTTGCGGAGCTTGTAGCTTTCTGATCCTCCGTTTAACCCACAGATCATAGTTGAGCTGGAGCTTTAAATACAGATGACAAGCTTCCTTCCCTCAGAAAAATTGTAGTCGATGTATAAATTTGTATATATGGTGCAACTTTACTGTAAATATGCTGGTTACATGTATAACAAACATCTGAATTTCTTTTCTGAATAATTTGGATAATTTGGATGTCAAAAGTATAGGGCTGTGGTGAATTGAACAATGCTATAAGAAATATTTAATTCGGGTCGGGTCGGGGAATTGAGGCAGAACGGGGAATTCATCGGGGAACGGGGATTCCAGCAGGGCGGGGACGGGGGGATTTTTCTCCCCGTGTTCCAAGCGGGGGCGGGGACGGGGAATCCCCGACAATGCATGGGGCGGGGAGTGGGGACTCCTTCCCCGCCCCTGCCCCGTGAGCATCCCTACCATCGACTCAGGGACAACATTCACATTCATGTCAGGTGATGTCTTTGAGAATCTAAGCAATGAGCTCATGACACAGGCGAAGAAGTATAAAAGAGCAGTTATGGTGGAGGAAATGAGTGGGCTAAAGCCTTGTTTTAACATTTCCGGCGATGAAAAGCCAGAGTTTCCAAAACTGACACTTCATTTTAAGGGTGGCGCAGACGTGGAACTGCTCACTGAGAATTATTTTGCGTTGATTGGTGGGGAAGAGGTGGCTTGCTTGACGATGGTGACGGATGGGGTGGCAGAGGAAGCCGAGCCGGGTATCATATTGGGGAATTTTCAAATGCAGAATTTTTATGTGGAGTATGATTTGAGGAATCAGAGACTTGGTCTGAAAAAAGAGTCTTGCAAGTGATATTATTGTTTATTTAGTACATAATGTTCAATAAAAATGTCCATTTTTGCAATTTTATTTCAGCTATTGCAATCATAATATTAATAAACTAAAATGAGCTTGTTTTGTGTTGCAGAATGAAGTGATTTTAATGCTTTAGGTTTATCCAGTTATTTAGGGAAAAATATGTTGCAATCAAAAAGTAAGAAAACTGCCCTGCAGTTTGTGGGTTTCGAACCTGCAACCTTGGGGATTTTAACTTTGTTTTCACGCCATCATTGGCCATCAGTCCAAGTTACATTCTCTGAATCATAAGTACTATAAAAATATATGTATATAAACTTCGGTCGGTTCGGTTCCTTCGATTTTTCAATTTCAATAACCGAACCAAACCGATAAAACCGAATTTTTATTTCGGTTAAGAACCAAACGAACCGAAAACCGAAATATCCAAACCAAACATACCAAAATCAATTCGGTTCAGTTCGGTTTTCGATTTCGGTTCAGTTCTGCAAACCCCTAGAAAAAGGTATTGCGCCATCAAGCAGCAGAGCAAACATCAAAATACATTCATTAATAACTCAAACTCAATAAGCTGCTATTACACAGTGCACAAATCCCATGCTCAAGAAAGGCTTATATATTAGATTTGTTAGTGTTTGAATGACCAACCAAGAATAAAAAAAAAAAAGCAGTTGACACATACTCGCTCTCTGGTAACTGAAGTGTATCAGGACTCCAATACTCAATGATTCCCTTCTCATCAGCAGATATCACTGTGTCAAACACAGGATTGTACTTCATAACTTTAATTGGACCGAGGTGCACCTAGGAAAGGATAGGTTGACAAGGGAAAAGAAACGTTCATCAAATTTAAACTGCAAAGAAACCAAAAAGGAAAATGACTTATAAAATGATGCAACTACTGGAGTAATTTGTTACCTCTCTTGATATGATAGGTTCATTTGTACCCGCTCTTGCATCATATATGTGCACAAAGGGGGAGTTCCGATCACTAATGGCAAGCTTAGCTTTGACATCGCCTTGTTTGTATACCCATTCAACACTCCCAGGAATAAATGGTATGCGGATCATAACCATCATATCATAATTTACAACATCATATACCTTAACAGACTGATCGTTTGAAATTGTACAACAAAGGAGACCATCCACACTAACCTGCATAGCTGAACAAAGTCACGGTTGATGACTCCACTAGAAAGTGACAACGAAGAAACAAATAAAAAAGTAAAAACATGAGAACTACTTTATATGTATTCTCTACTATTGGTAAACATCATCAAACCTATTGGCTTACAACAAACTGAGAGGAAGGTCTAGATCCAAAGCATCCAACAAAGCATTTAACATTCAATTACAAATAAGTGAATTACAAACTGTGGATACTCATAATTCACAGATTACGACAAATATAACAAACTTATTGATCAAATATGTTCAACGTTAAAAATGAAAATAGAAGCAGCAATCAATATACATTTGATATACATGTGTCAAGCAAGAAGGTAGAACTTACCGCTAAACCTTCTATGGGACCAAGGTGGGATCTAAAATGTTTTGCAAACTCAATGCCAACTGCTTTTTTCTTCCAAAATTTCAAATGCCCTGATTAAGATTGAAGGAAATAATTAGATATTTCAAATTGGAAAGTCTAGTATGGAAGCAACCTCATTTAAATGAGAAAAAGTTCAATTATATAGATCCTAAAAAATGGGAGTTCCAGAACAATATATATCCAAATAATCAATTCATAAATTTCTACCATTGGTTGTTCTTTCACAACCTATGGAGCATGCTTTCAAACCATGACATCATTGTCAAAGTCCTGAAATTCCCACATCAACTAGGACGGCCCAGAACCACTCATAGAAATACAAATAAGTTCAATGAAAACAAAAAGAATGGATCAAAGCAATAGGATTTGAGAAACATGTGCATCTAGAGTTAGATACAATACCATCGAGACTTCCAGTAATGAAAAAATCTGCTGCAGACACTGCAACATGGGTAACCATATCTCTGTGCATATAACTTTTCTCATACCTGTGAAAATAAACTTTGAATTAGAAACTTTCTTCTATGCTTAAAACATCTAATCCATTTATTAGCAACTCTTTCCAAAAAGGATGAAAAAAGCACTTCAAACTTGTATAGGAACTTAGAACATGCACTAACAGCTTCCAATTAATCAAGCAAGTTGCAGACGAACAGAAAGAAAAAAAAAAAAAGAAAGAAAGAAAAGAAGAAGAAGAAGAATATAGGAGACTGTTATTGATAGATCTTAAATCACTCTTCGCCTCTTGAAAACTTGCAGATGTCCACTTTGATTTTGAATCACCACAAATCAAAGTTCTGAAAATACCCAATCCTATCCACATATCCCAAGAGTCCAATCCCACTGAAAACCCTTTATGTACTTGGCAATTTGCAGTATATAATGATTCTAAACAAATTATTATCCAAAATTGAGCAGGGCATTTTGCAGCTGAATATGAATTCCATTTTGGGCAAAAAAAAAAGGAGTATATTGTCTGAAACTGAGCTCAAAAAGCTTGTCAAAGGAAGGTGACAAATGAAAAAACACATAGACGAAGAAAAGCAAGACAATTATACTGCAAGCAGTAGACTACATGAAGCTAAACAATACAGTTCATAAAACCCTAACGAAAAAGCTCAAAACGTAAAGAAACATGAAAAGCGAGAAGCTATTAAGAAAGAGTGAAAAGTGATATTACATACATATTTGCAGACGGAAGAGAGTTGAGATAGGCTTGCTCGAACTGGAGAGGACGCTTTGGGCGAGCCTTGGGAGCGGGGCCAGGCCCAATCACGGCCTCCTCCTGGATCTCTGGCGGTGCCGAGTTAGCATTCAGGTCGCCGTTACCGATTTGGGGATCCTCCATTTGTCGTTGATTTCCTTCTAGGGCTGAGAAATGGAGAGCGAAAATTTTTTAAGCGGAAATTTTCAGGGTTTAAAATTAGACAAAGATCGGTCCGGTGTTTTTAAAAGAATTTTAAAATTTATAAGAAATTACAGAGGGGGCATGATTCAGTACACTCATGTACATAAATGTATATGTTAATCCAGCCAACCAAACTAAAACGATATGTAAAGTTGTAAACGGTTAATCTCAATCACATACTAAGGGTACTTTCGGGAAACGATTTTATTTTTGATTTTTGATTTTTTTTAAATAAAACAAAAATATGTTAGACAATTTTATTTTCGTTTTTATTTTTATAAAAATTTAAGAAGTAATTTTGGTAACAAAAACAAAAATTAAAAATTTTTATAATTTTATTTTTATCAATAATTTAATTATTTCATCCTTATTATTACCATCACTACCACTACCACACTATCGCCACTATTACTGGTACCAACACCATATCACCGCTGCTACTACACCATCATTACCGCCGTCACCACCACCACCGCCACCACTGCCGCTGCCATATTTGCCATCACCACCTTCACCACACTACTACTGCTACCACCACCAAACAAGGATAAATAAATTTTTTATCTTAATCGATTCTAATCATTCCATAATTTATCATAAAATAATTAATCATGCATAATAATAAGTTATGCATAACAAATGCAAATTTGGGGGCGTTACAATTACTTTAAAGATCATACCGCTAACTCTTTATCAAAGCTAAAAATTTTGTAAGCTTTTCATTGTGTTGGGTGTTGGCCTAAGGCTACATCTAAATTTTGATGATAATCAAATCTTAAATAAACTCTATTAAGAAATTCGTTCTAAGCTATGTTTTGCAGACATCTCAATTTATCATTCTGATAAAATTATAAAAAATGAAGAGTGTGGAATGAATTATTGAAGACCAAGATTGAAGAATATCTTAGTCTAAGAAAAATTAGGTTATTAAATTGTAAGATCAACTTGAGGATCAAATTGTCATTCATACATACATATTCTAAGTTTTAAAATTGCATAAAAATGTTTTTAAGTCGTAAATCTCGTTTTTAGTTAAAACTGGTTTCTTTCAGAAAATGTTTTAGAAATTGATTCGTCAGAATTTGTGTTATTAGAAATTGAATTAGAAATCTGGCAATCTTTCTGGTCGAAAATCTGCTTTACACTAAAAGACAAAATAACGGCTAGTTAGGGACAAAACTGTCTGTCCTGTTTTCTAACGGTCACAAACGGCTAGTTCTGTGTTCTCTCACTTCAAAACATGTTTTTAAGTATAAATATGTGTTGGTTGATCATTTTGAAGGTTAGAGAAAATATTGGAAAGATTTTCTAACTCTTAAGAGAAAAGCCTACTTGTTCTAAAATCTCACTTTCCATCTTGCACTTAATTCTTATTTATTATCCTCAATTGATTATAGCTTTTGTTGTAATTATTTGTGAGAAATCTTTATTGTAAAAGATTGTAAGTTGGGTTGGCTAGAACCTAAGAGAATTTCTAGTAAGTGTTTAAATTATTAGGTGAACATGTCCACCAACAATATCTAAGGTAATTGCCAATCTGAACGCTATCTATCCATTAATATACTTGTAAAACTCCATACCTTCAAAGACTCAAAGGAAAATGTCACATGATTTCTAATTGAAGCCACTCCATTTTGTGAATAAATAAGTTTCTGATTGTTCCATGAAGTAAAAGGGTGTGCATAAACATTACTTGGTATCTGTAAGTCGACCATGCAAGCTCCATCTCTGGTGAAATCCTTCAGAACCTTCAACACCACTGGCAAGAATCAAACGCCTACAAGTGTAAAGTGTAAGGACACATGAGTTGATGCCCAAATATGCATAGATAATTCTACAGGGTTAGATATCAATCACCTGTATTGTGATCTATAGTCACTCTTTCAGATATCATTGATTTACCCCCTACTTTTATTTCAAGGACTATAATTAGCAAAACATGGTTATGCAGAGTATTCATATATTTTACCAAGAGAGCTTTACCGTTCAATAAAGCTGGTCTTGAAAGAAAGTACAGTGTGAACTATGAATATTAATAAGTGTCTACAATGCAGCACATGCATACAAATAATTGCTTTTGATTCCCTTATTAGGAAAAGTTTTTGCGCACAACTCCACACTGAATGAGCATATTTAGCAAAGCTATTGTCAGAGAGAAACCTCTCCAACGATGTGACTTCTGATTGGAGCAGGAGCTGGTTAGCTCTTTCCTTTGCTTATTCTAAGGGCATCGACATCCCTAGTTTGTGCTCCCTATCTTGAAGTTGTTTCCTGATTTCCTTATCCAGTAACTCAGTTTTCAAACACCAAAAAAAAAAATCAAAGTTATATATATCAGAGTCAACCTCAAAAATGTTTATTTGTAGATTACATAATTGAGGAAGGAGCAAGAAAAACATAGAAGGTCCATCTTCTCACCCTCCTTTCAGCACATTGTTTATATAAAACAAGCTCATCTTGACAGAAAGGCTCGATGTCATTGATTTGTAAAACTATAACATACATCAGGAATTAATTACAATTCGTTTCTACGACACTATCAGAAACAAAGGTGAAAAGCAAATGCAGATTAGAGATACAATTGAAGTCATTCTCCTTCATTTATATATTTTGCAAAGAATTTGAGTACTTCCATGTGGACCCAAACTATCAATGTTACACCGCCCCTCTACGTCCATTATGATTACATGGTTAAGCAATTATAAATTACAAAATACTTTAAAAAATGACTTTAATATATTCCAACAATAAACAGAAACTAGTCAAAGCAAGAATCAAATCCATCCACTAAACAAAAACTTACACAGAAATAGGTTCCTTAAAATCCCATCGCATAAATTAACACCTTCAAGTACATGCGATGCAATTTCTGCTGGGATGAGCGGAGAAGGTGGCCGCATCATGAGATCAACTCCAACCAATATAGTTTCCTCCATAGTTGGTTGTGAATCAACTTAAGACATTCATTACAATAGGCTTGTCAATATATTGTCATTCTTATAATCAATTGATAATCAAAATGTGCAAAAAAAATTATGAAAACCACAAGTTCACATAGGTATCAAAATTTGGCAGATGTCTCGAGAATAAGAAATTAGGGAAAATTATTGATTTACACATATTGTCATGGAAAGGGAATAGAAAATGCAAAGGGAGGGATGAGCATTCACTTACCATCCATGATTGCTTTTAAGAGAACTTTTCACCACCAAAAAATCGAGAATCAAATAAGTAAAACCCTGTTAACAACGAGAAAGGAAACAAATTTCAGTACAGAATTAATAAGACCAAGATGTTTCATGTTTGAACGCTATAACTACAGCAACGTACTACAAATCCTTATAAGCCTCTTGACAATATAAATAACAAGAAACGGAAAACACAAAAGAAAAAAATCCACCCACTCTCTAATTTACTTTAACAAGTAAGATAGTGATGATTGTAAATCACGTAGGCCGCAAAGAGTGAAAGTTAGCCCTATTGAGAAATTTTATTGAACACATTAAAATCAATACAAGACCAACCTAATATCCGCCTAAGCAAACCAATTCGACAAAATGAGCTTCAAATTTCAGTGTTTTGAATGCAATAAATATAGAGATAAATTTATTTGTAGAAATGGAGGCTGATTGATAACAGTACAAGAGGAAGAGAAGGATGAAGAAGGTGGAGAGGGAGCTGAAAAAGGTGGAAGCTTTTCATACGAGTTGTTATGGGTGTTTATTAGACCCATATACTTGGGAATATTTCAATCTAAGATGCGGTAAATATTTAAATTTTTTAACTTTTAATTATTTGATTTTGCAATATTTTATAAATTAATAGTTACAATTTTGGCTTTAGTTTAAACTGCTATCTTCCTTAATATATATAAAAGGGAAAAGGTACTAAAATACACTTTAAATTTGTATCGAAAGAAACTAAAATGTTCTTAATATTTTTTTTTAGCAAAAATGACGCTCAACTTATAAAAATGACTCTAAAATATTTTTTCATTAACATTTCACCTGTTTATTTATAACGGTACTGACATGACGTATTATATGGACAAATTGCTTGATGACGTGGCTGACATGCATGTGCTAGATGCCAACTAGCGCTTATTCGGCATCTAGCAGCATGCATGACAGCTACATCATCAAGCAACTTGTTCACATAATGTGCCACATCAACACCGTTACTGAGAAAAATAAAGGGAATATTAATAGGTGGGTATTTTAGTATATTTTTATAAATTGAGGGGTATTTTTATAAAAAATAATATTATGTCTATTATAACCATTCTGCAACAACTTGAAAGATATTTTAGTACCTTTTTCCTGAATAATATATATATATATATATATATATATATATATATATATATATAATACTTCGGTTAGATTGGGCCAGCCATCAAATTTTCATGTATTTTTCTGAGCCAAACTCAGATGAACATAAAATATTTTTTGAGGATTTAAACTAGATGAACACTACTCTTGTTGAATAGTCCATATCCCTTCACTGGAAAGAAACATGTAAAATAAAACAACGATAATAGAAAGCAAAGATATGTTTTTTTCACCATATTAAGGTTACTTTTGTGCAAATACTAATCATATGGAAAGCCTATATTCATCTCCACAGTCACCAATCTTTTTCATCAAATCTTTCCCTCTCTTGGAAACTTCTTCTATGCTATTTATATCTTCTTCATCCAGAGCTACTGAAAATATTGCATTAGCATCTTCAATGTACTCCGATGAACCGAATCGAACCTTGATAACGGATCCTGCTACTTCTGGCTATACAAAAATAAATAAAATTATTTAGACTAAGTTCCTAAGTTTATATTCGACAAAAAAAGGGAGTGATTATTTATTTACCTGATTGAGTATGTATTTTATAGCAACAGCAGGAATTGAGACTCTCCATGTTTAGTTGCTATTTTTTTAAGAATGTTCAATAAAACTTGGAACTCATTCCAATCTCCCCATGCATCCAAAATCTGCCAATATTCTTGTCAGTTGTCAAAAATTAATAATGCACCATGAGTATGGTTCCGTTTTTAATTATAATTTTAAATTAAAATTTGGTAAAAATTATAATTAAAGTTGACCTGGATTTTTATATTAATTTAAAAAAATAAAAATTCTCTTATATCACTAACTGAAATCAAACACATTATTTTAATAATCGAATGTTCGATTTTTGGCTAAAAGCAAACCATGCTTAAAATTTTAATTATTATTAAAATTCAGTAGTGCATTATAACTTACCTTTTTGTAATTTTGAAGGGAAAATTTCTCAGATAGCAGCCCACCCATTAATGTACCATACCTGCATTTTTTTTTAATTAAGCATTTACAACAATACATTGCATATATAACAAACTAATAAATTGTATTTATTATGTATCATGGAAAATTTCTTGCCTATGAGATTAATAATATGCTTTATTTAATTCTTAATTTTTTAGTAAAAATTAATTTTTAGTACTGCAATAAATTATTAGCTCGATTTATTTAATTTTTAGTACTGCAATAAATTATTAGCTCGATTTATGAATGATAATTAGATAAATTAAATACGTTATGAGTTTAACTCCCGTGGATCGACAAAGCTCTGCCGTTTTCTGTTGAGGACGCATGTCAATTATCGAATGTGGGACCTGATTGAAATAAAATCATAACATTCAGGGAAATGTGGTTAACTTTTTTTCTAATTAAAATGAATAATTTAGCATCATAGATTTTAATGCTTAATTAATTTTTAATTAGTACCTGATTGCTGACAATAGGGATACCATTTTCCAAAATTATTTGCAATCTTTTAGTGTTGAAATTCGTCAAACCAAGTGCCTTGATTTTACCTGCAAACACACAACATATCCTTAATTAATTATGCAATATATTTACATACATACATACATATTTAAAATAATAATAATAATGATGATGATGATGATGATAGTAATAATAGCAACAACAACAATAATAATAATAATAATAATAATAACCACCACCTTGTTGTTTGAGGTCTGTGAGGTGTTTATGGGTATCAAGATAACAAGAATCAGAATAGTCCCACCTGTTTCAGTAAATTATTGTTCTGCAAATTGGTATTATCTTCTAGTTGAAGGCAATAAAACAGAAAGAATATCAGTCTCCTCTTTCAGTAAAGACAGAAAAGAAGACTTTGCCGTTACTGTAAAAAAGAAAAAGAAAAAAAAATACTTTCCAGCCACTGGAAGCCACGTCTAACCACAATTCTTGCTAAAAACCAATTTACATGCAGGGAAATTGTTTTTATTCGATAGTGCAATTATGGAATTTTCTTGACTAAAAAATTAAACAAATAATAATTTTGCAAACAAAAAATTATTTCGCATGCATGATTTTGCAAAATATTTACTTTACTAAACTTTATTTATGAAGATATAGTATAGGTAAATATCTTCTCGTTATTATTTATAATATAAGCAAACACTTGTGCCAGAATTATGCATAAATATTTTTCCGCTGTCTACACTTCAAAGATATAACATAAATAAATGCTTTTTTAATTATCGAGATAGACACTCATAAAAATTATACTTAAATGCTTTTTCACTTTGTACACTTCGAAAATATAATATACATAAATATTTTTTTTATTTTTGTATGCTATGATTGAGGTAGATCCTATTAAAAAATATATAAAAATACTTTTTCACTACCTACACTTCGAAAATATAATATACGTAAATGCTTTTTTTTTTCAATTATCTATACTACAATCAGATAGACACTCGTAAAAATCATACTTAAATGCTTTTTCACTACCTATACTTCAAACATGTTATATACGTAATATTTTTTTAATTATGTATGATATGATCGAGTTGACACTCGTAAAAAAAATATACATAAATACTTTTCACTATCTACACTTGGAAAATATAATATAAGTTAATATTTTTTCTTTTTATGATCTATGGTGTGAGGTAGACACTAGCTAAAAAAGATATGCATAAATAATTTTTCACCTTCAAAGGTATTGTTTATTATATGCGCTATGAGGCAGACACTTGATTATCGTACTATTAACCTATTTATCTAATGAAAAGGAGTATTATTGGATGATATATACATACAGTGGTTGGACATGTCGAAGGTGGTAAGGCCAGCGTCGGCGTACCGGAGCATAGCGTCCACGGCTTTATCAGAATCAATAGCACCCGGTTCTCCACTTGGTTGCCACAATCCATTGATGACACGACATATCTTTAGTGAATCATTCCCGTTCTTCAACATGACATGGTGGTCATCGGTGGTTGTAGAGGCGCACCTGACTGAGCTAGCGCCACTGAGTCTGGATGGTTTAGAGAAATGAGGGGCTGAGGTGGATTTGACAGCGGAGAGATGGTGGTAGCCAAGGAGGACACAAGCCGACATTTTTGTTTAGGAAGGAAGATGGAGAGAGAGAGAGAGAGAGAGAGATGGGAAATTTGGAATGTGCCTTCTTTTATTGGATGAAATATTGGGAATTTTATTTTTATTCTTTAAGGGTTCATTCCGTTGGGGTCCACAAAAATTCTTAAAAAAAAAATCCTTAAACGAAAATAAATAAAAAAAATTTGTTATAGATAAATTCTAATTTTCTTTTCTCCCTAAATTCAAAATTTTTATTTTCTTTATTTAATTCTAAAGTTCCCGCAAGTTTATTTACGGATGATAGCTTTTTTTTTCTTAATTTTTTTATTATATTTATATTTATATTTTTCAATTTTTTATATATATTTTTTTATTTTTTTTCAAATCACTCTATAATAAATTTTAAATCGATATAAATCTGAAAATTTAATTTATTCATTATTTTTTATTTGTATTTTATTTTTAATAAATTCAAATTTAAAATTTGTTATTTTAAATTTAATTTTTGTACTTTTTTAAATTTTATTTATATTTTTATAAATCTGACTCATTTAACCAATATTGAATATAATTTAAAATTTTTATTATGTAAATTTATCCTCCACATTTAAAAGTTATTGTTTTCTTTTACGAAAATTTTCATTATTCTAAAATAATTTTTTTCGTGAACAACATATAAACAAATTTTCTACTAAAAATCAAATTGCACGTGACATATTATCCATTATTTTTGTTGGAAAAATTTAGAAATATATTTCAACAACTCTATTAGTATCATACATCTCATATACTTTTAAATTTTATAAATTTATTTGCATTTTTCTTATTTTTTATTATTAATGAAATTTATTTCGCATTAAAAAAAAACTAGCTCATGCAGAATATACAAAATACCTTTAATTAAAAGAAAAATATGAAGACAGCAATATCAATCTTGTGCACCCCAATCCCAAATATTATATGCGTCTGTATTCATCTCCACAGTCACCTATCACTTTCATCAGGTCTTTCCCTTTTTTGGAAACTTCTCCTATGTTACTCACGTCATCCTCATCAAGAACTAGTGAAAATATAGCATTCGCGTCGTTGATATGCTCAGACAAACCAAGACGAACGCCTATCATTGACCCCGCAACAGCCGGCTGCAGTTGTACAAATCATACCAGAACAATGAGAGGAGAATAAGAACTATGGTAGAGATTACTTCATGAAAGCTTAAGAAGTGCATGTAGTTTACCTGATCAAGAATGTATCTTACAGCAACAGTTGGAATCGAGACTCCGTGTTTGGTGGCTATCTTTTTTAGGGTCTGCAGTAAAACCTGGAACTGGCTCCATCCCCCCCAAGCATCCACCATCTGCCACATTTGTTATATAATTAATCTGACAAATAATTTCGGTTATCTCGGATAAGTGTTCTCCTTGAACATTGATCGATTCAGTTATCCCTTCAAAGAGTTCGGTCTGGTTTTGACAGTTTGTCAACAATTGCACACACCTACTTATGACAACTTTTTTAACAGTCCAATCCAAACCTTGAAGGTCTTATTTTCTAATGGAAACTATGTACAATTTGCAAGAAGAGGTTAAATTCTGTGAGAATTACTAACAAAAAAATAAGACAGGTATAATTTCCCGAGTGGTATCAGTAAATGAAGAACGGAAATTGCAGCCTTAAGGACCCTAACATTAAATGCTTGACTTATGAATAGTCCCCCTAACACCCATCAACAAAGTTCAAATGAGCTATAGACAGATTAGCAATTAGTATCCTCAAAGAGGCAACAATTAATGCATTTCAAATTCTTATAACATACCCTTTTGTACTTCTGGAGTGAAGGAGTGTTTAAAGGGGGGCCAGCAAAAGGAATTGCCAAGTTGGTATCAAGGAATTTCTCTGATAGCAACCCACCCATTACAGTCCCATACCTGCATTTGTCAATTATCATAAGAAAAAAATAATGCAAAATTGATGAATAAATTATGTCTTCTATCATTTTAAGAGCATTTTCAGGATCCTATAAAGTGTGAGCAAACACACATAAGTATATTCAAGAGATGTACGTGATAAGTTTAACTCCTGTCAGTTGACAGAGCTCTGCCATTTTCTGCTGAGGACGCATGTCAACAATTGAATGTTGCACCTATGGGAATCACACAGACCAATCGCATCAGCTATTATATAAAGAAACACGAAGTCTTACCAAGATGATCAAGAATTTAAGGATCACCTGATTGCTGACAACAGGGATATCGTTTTCCAGAATTATTTGCAACCTCTCAGTGTCAAAATTTGTTAAAGCAACAGTCTTAATTTTACCTGCAGGCCACTTACTAAAGTAACGCAATCAATCAAGATATATGGACTAACATTTTAAGAGGAATAACATGCATAAATAACGCTAACCTTCTTCTTTTAGATCTGTCAGATGTTTCAAAGCATCAAGGTAGCCAGGATTGGAATAGTCCCACCTATATAGGTTCCATATCAAGAAAATTGTCATTGAAAAGTACTTACCGTTGACTACATTTGTGTCATAAATTTGTCACACAATATTCTAAAATACAGAACAATAAACCCAGCGTCAAATGAAAAGGAAAAAGATACCAATGAAACTGAAGCATGTCCAAAGAAGATACATCCATTCTCTTTCGTGAAACGTTGATGCTCTCCCTAACAAAGCTACTCGTCATCTTAACTGGTGGCGGCACCCATTTAGTAAGACTGCATAGCATAATACTGCATAACGTCAAATATCTTATCTATGTAAACTGAGGTGCATGTCAACTCCTTGTCATCCACACAGCATCCTCCAAACCACAGCCTCAAAACTTTATACCAAAACTGAAGATAGCTCACCCTCTAACTTGCTGCAAGAATTCTGGTGGGCGTTCTCGGCGAATTCGATTAATGAAAATGCCATAAAGATCTTCAGCTGGTCCATCTGCAAACGACACCTATGAGAAAGTCAATCCAGGGACACAAGACAAACAGTATACTAATTGATACCCCCCTAGAACAATTCAACACAGAGTGAAAGAAGAAAATGTTCATTACATAAGCAACGGATATGAACCATCTATATATACCTAACTTTACCATTTAATTAAATAACAAACTAGGTGGGATCAGAAACATCAAAGATATGAAAAACAAAAGCTATTTGTTGCATAATCCTATTACATATATCAGCCATATCAAAAGTAGCCAGTCCAGCATCAGCATATTTAAGCATAGCATCAACAGCACTATCACGATCAATCCTGCCCCACCCACCGCTTGTCTGCCACATCCCATTCATGACTCTGCATACATCCAATGAATCCTTCCCATTCTTCACTGTGGTTTTTCGGTTATCTTCAGTTAAAACACATTGCAATGGCTTCAAATTGAGGTTTCTAAACTGACCAACTCTTCTGTTTTCCAGTTTAAGTGTATTGAAAGTGAAGCTGCCTAAAGAGTGGTATATAAACTGTGCCATTCCAATAGAAGTGCTCAAGTATCCACATACATAGAGAAGAAAACTTTTAAGGAATAATTTTTCATTATTGTCCTCTTAACCATAAAAAAACGGAACCTTTTCTCAAAAATTCTAGTGATTTTGTCTTATCTGCTTCCATGTCTAGTTGTCCAGCACTGGCTTCACTAAATTTGATGGTCTATACTCTATATTGAAGAGCCATAAATGGCCTACACAAAAACTGCCAATTGCCTAAGGGCGTTTTTGTAAAATTAAGGAATTAACATGGCAAAATTGACTATAACACAAAAAAGATAAGGCCTTTATGCAAAATCCCAAAAGCAAAAAACAAGGTTTCGAACATTACAATGGTCGGCCATGTCGAATGTGGTGAGGCCCGCGTCTGCATACTGAATCATAGCTTCGACGGCGTCGTCGCGGTCAATACGGCCCCATCCGCCGCTTGTTTGCCACATTCCGTTGAGGACTCGGCAAATTTCGAGCGAATCATTGCCGTTCTTTACCGTCACTATGCGGGAGTCGGTGGTGGCGACACAGCACCTAACAGAATTAGTACCAAGTCTCCCAGCATCGGTACGAGTTGAAGTTGAGGTTGAAGTGGGTTTGAAGGGTAAGAGGGAATAGTGTACGGACACTGACATAGCTTTACTGAAGAGATGGAATTGTGAGATTTTGTATGACACAGAAAGAGATGAAGTGTTTGGCGCTAAAGATTTTGCCTTTTTAATGGCATAAAAGATAAAACAGTTTCTGATTTTTTTTGTTTTTATTAGAATTAAAAAATAATAAATAAATTTAAATTTAATATTAAGTTGTATTATTAATATTAAAATTAAAATTTTAAATTTAAATGATTTTAATTTTATTTAAAAAATAAATTAAATTATATTAATAATAGATAAATAAAATTTAAATTTACTTAAAATGACACATAAAAAATGGAGGAAGTATTATATAGAAATGGAAAGTTATTAATTCCTTTTTGTTATAAAGTCATTATTATTTTTCTAGGGAGGGAATATTATATTAGTTTAGAGCATTGCTACATGCCCGGATGCCACACCTTTAAATAAGTATAAAATAAATTTTTATTTTTATTTGATTAAACATTATATATATATATATATATATATATATATATATATATATATATATATATATATATATATATATATATATATATATATTTCAAAAAAATATGTCAATTAAAAATGACATTGGAATTTCCCCTATCAATTAATTAAATGAGGGAATGGGAAAGGAGAAAAAATTGAAGGAAACTTGCTCCTAAACTCAGGAGGATGAAGATCATGCCAAGTATATCAATCTTAAAAACTTATTGGGCTTTATTGGGGCCCAAAAAAATGGGCCTAAAGCCCAATTTGCTCATAAAAAAAATCAGCAGATATGGTGGTAAATGCCATAAAAAAATCCCATCAGATGTTCTGATGTTAAAAATTATTGCGTTCATTACTTCACCAAAAGGCCATATATTGACAAAGATGGAAAACCAATACAGGTCATCCAACTTACCATGTTCAGTAACATGGATAGCTTCCCCAAATATATAGCCATGCCATTCTTGAAGGTTAGTTTCAAGTTGCTTTGAAACTTTACAATCAAAACTATTACATCACAAAATTTTGTTTCCAGTAACGGCTTAACTAAGGCAAAACACATAATTTAATTCCTAAATTTTAACGTTTTTATATATTGAATTTCTATACTTTTGAAATTATACATTAAATTTCAAAATAACACATTAAATTCAAAATGGACCGTATAAACGATATTGTAACACATGCTATGTTAAAATTACCTGTATTTTAACGGAACGTTGTTGTTTTTAACTTCTGTTTGGACTTTATGTGTTCTAATAATAGATAAGTTCAAGGATTTAATGTGTAATTTTAAAAATATAGAGATTAAATGCATAAATACGTAAAATTTTAGGGATTTAATGTGTAATTTTGAAATAAAAAGGGTCTAGTGTTTAAAAACATTAAAATTTAGGAACTAAATTATGTATTTTTCCTTTAATTAAAGATAAACTATGTATAACAGAAAAAAACATTCAAGTAAAATCAACAAATCAAAATAATAAGAAATTTAAATTTCAGTAGCATATGCTGACTATACAATTCACATAAAATTTTAATATTCAAGAGCCAACATCTCTGCATTTTATATCACGGTGCCATGCCATGAAAATAGTAAAAATGCAATTACTACAAAAAAAAAATGGTATTTAATAGAAAGAAATCCGAACACTAAAAGTCTATATCAAACTTAGGGATGATTATGGAGCGAGAAATTTTCATCTCCAGTAGGAAACTGTCTCGAATGGGAAGAAAAATTTCTGAAAATTCCCCTCATGAGGGCTGAGATAGGGGAAAAATATTTTTCGACTTCGAATTCGGAACGAGAACGGGGATGGACGGCCTTGCCTCCATTCCGCTCCCGCACGGGACAGTAAGTGGAAAGCCATTTTCCGCCCCCAGATTGTTCCATGATCATCCCTAATGAAATTGTTAAAAGCCTATAACAACCAGTAAAATTCAGTAGTCACCAAATCACAATTGATAAAAGTATAAATGATCGGATTCGTAAAAAATTAATCTTGAAACACTACATCATATTTACCTGCAATGACATAATAGTTGTGTAATCTTTTTAATTACACAACTCGTTTTTTATAGATTTAAATTTAGTAACCACCCAAATATTTAATGCAAAAATACCCCTATATGAAAACCACTAATATATAACCGATATATATTTTGATTTGGATTCTAAAATTCAAAGACTAATTACTATTCACTAGCTTAAAATGGATTTTCTATGCATTAATATTCCATATTGTATTTAGAATTGAATTGAACCGTACGCATCTAATAACATTGCTAGAGAATCTAATTATTTAATTTTAGATACATTAATATTCCATATTGTATTTAGAATTTCATTAACAACTCACACCACTAATTGGGCTTAACTGAAGCCCAATTTGTATCACACTTTTGGACTATTTTATGGTTGAGATTACATCCACTCATAACACAAGCCCAAAGACAAAATGGGCCTCACTGAAGCCCAATTTCTATCTAACTCTTGGAATATTTAAGTTGATGGACTATTTTTCATGATATTATTTTTTATCTTTTTAAAAGAATTCATTCAAATTTTTTAAAAAAAAATATACGATTATACATATAATTATGTTTATATTAACATTGTATAAAAAAATTATGAAATGATAAATAATATAAATGGGTTGAATCATATGGGTCACATAATAGGTTGAATAGATCGAATAACTTTATACAACGAATCAGAATGAATTTAAACTATATTTTTATGAAAAAATTAGACCGAATCAAAATTTACCACATCTAAATATTTCACTATCTTATTTAAAAGGTGGTTTATTATTTTCATGTTATTTGAAAGTGGAATTTTGACATAATTAATTATCAAGATGAAGCCATCAAAATCAAGACACTCATGTAATTGTCAATACATAATAGCACCTAGGGGTGAGCATAGACCGGTTAACCGATCCATTAATAATTTTATTAAATCAGTTCATTAATTTCAATTAACCGCAATATTGATTTTAGATTTTAATTCGATTTTTCAGATCGATTTATCGGTTAACTACTAAAAAACTTAAATATATAAATTTAATAAATTATACAATTTGTAATATTATTTTTAATAGTTAAAAATGTTTTAGAAATGAAAAAAAACAAATTAAATACAATATTCATTATATGAATCAAAATAAAAATAAAATTTTCATAATTAATTATAATAATTAAATATATTCAATATGAAACCAACAACAACAACAACAACAACAACAACAACAACATAATAATAATAATAATAATAATAATAATAATAATAATAATAATAATAATAATAATAATAATAATAATAATAATAATAATAATTTTAATGTTTATTTACTAAAAATATGTATTTTAATAATATTTTAAAAAATTATATATCATAATATTTATAAATTACACAAATATTGAAAAATATAAATGTAAATTTTAAAATACAATTTATAAAATATATATATCGGTTATGTTAACCACCGATTTTTAAATTTAAAAACCGTAAATCTAAATTTTTGATTCAGTTAACTTAAAAATTGGTTCGATTTCGGATTGAATTTTTTGTTAACCAAAATTTCAATTTTTTTTTCTCACCCTAATAGCACCCACATTAGAATGTTTGGTGCATTTTTGGTAAGTTTATATATATGCTAAACTTGGATTGCTAGTCTAATCTTTTAGCACAAAATTAGGAAGAAAATACATACCTACGAAATATGCACATTTTCATGAAAACAACGTCCGTTGAATTTCTATTGGTTACTTAAAAAGATTAAGGTAGAGTTATTTACATATCATCCTTTTGGAAATGTTAGAAAAGCATACATTACCGTATTCTATTTAGTTTTTAATTCTTAAAATTTTATTTCTTTAAATTAAACTCTTGAATTTTTATTTTGTTAAAATTAAGCTCTTGATTGATTAAAGTAAAATGTTTGCAAATCAAATAAAATAAAAATTAACTAGAAGGTTTTCAAAATCAAGTGTTTAAACTTTAATATTATGTTAATTAAACCTTCTAGTTAATCTTTAGTTTCAAAAATTCAACTGCTTAGTTTTGGTAAATCAAGTTTTTTATGAGTTTACTAAAAAAAAATATTATAGTTTTGGTAAATCAAGAGTTTTTCCATAATTCAATATGCATATTTATGAATTGATTAATTATATAATATATATACACACACTTCCATCACCTCAATTGGGGTTTGTGTGTGTATATATATATATATATATATATATATATATATAATACAATGTCATTTTTCCAGAAAATGACAGAACCTCGAACCAATTAATTTGTTTACTTGCGAATTAAACTACCTTGTATAAAATTTGTTTTTTCTTCACAAATGCATAAATTATTCTAAAAATATTATTTAACTTATATGGTAATTTACTATTTATTGATCGACTTTGTAATAATGGAAAAAAAGAAGAAATTTGTTTGTCTTTTTATAATAAACACATGAATGACTTAAAAAATGTTAAACATATATTACAGTTTATTGATTTGATTCATAGAAGAGTTTGCTCCGTCGAGTTTTAAGAATATTTACAATTCTAAAGTTCAAAATAATCGATGATCCGATTCAAATTAATTACAATTAGTTTATATTATTTATAATTTCATAATTTTTTATATAATAAATAAATATTATTAATTGTTCTTTATAATATATACATGCATAATTTTTTATTTTTTGAAAATTTTTAAGAAAAGATAAAAAAAATTAATCCTTTCATCATCATTTGTTTTTTAATAAATTTAAATAGCTAATAATATTATATAAAAGGAATGAATTTTAGGAACATTTTTAAAAAAAATAAGACAATTAGAATATATCAGAAAATATTTAGAAAATTAAGGTAAGTTTCAATCTCGCAGTTAACTCAATCCTGCAGTAACTGTTTGGATCAAATGTGGAACCCATCGAATAAGATCGACTTTTTACAATGAATCCGCAATATACTGTTGTGGTATTAGAGTTTCTATCAGATCTGAACCCACAATATTTGGTCGCAATTTTAGGTGTGAGAGTGACATCTGATACCTAGCACAACCCATTTTTTGAATTATAATTAGTATTTTGAATACATTTCAAGTTGAATGTTGTGGCACGAAATAAAACTGATCACTTTTTTTCAATAAAACCATATATACCGTTGTGGTATCAGAGTCGCTATCAGATTTGAAACTACAATATATGATACAATTTCAGGTGTGATAGTGATATTTGACATATACCACAATCAAATTTCTGAATTATAATTAATATCTTGAATATATATCAAATCGAATATTGTGGCTTAATGGCAAAAGTTTTCACTCTCTACGCCGCGCTTGCATCACTCCCCACCACGTTTTAGATTTGAATCCTATCAATTATTTTATTCCTTTTTTTATTTGAATATATGTAAAGCTACAAAAAATTATATATTGAATACGTATTTCAAATGCATTAAGCCACAACATTCCATTAAAAACATATCAAGATATTAATTATGATTCGAAAAATTTTAAAAATTAGCTATGCCAGGTGCCATATATAACTATCACATCTGAAATCGCAACTAAGTTATGCAGTTTCATATCAAATAGTAATTATGATACCGCAAAAACTTGTTTTATAGATCTCATATCCGATCTCGTAAACAGTTGCTGTGAGATTTAAAGTCATTCTAATTTTTCAAGTACTTTCTAATACACTCTAATAAAATGTATTATTTAAAACAATATTCCTAAATTTAGCGGTTGATGAAGAGTAATATGTAAGGCTCAACAAATGGGACCATTAATTGAAGTTTCTTGAAGAGACCAATTCCAACATTATGCAAACTGGCTATGACCATGAAATATATGAATAGACTTGCTTCTGTATCTTTGCAAATTGCGTTAATTTACCAAAAAAAAAAAAGAAAATTCAATTTCCTGTCTTATTTTGAACGTTCATTTTCATGTGAAAAACATGCAAATGTCCTTTTCTATTTATCAAATGGTAACATCATCCTTGTTGCCACAAACAAATAATATTCGAATTTCATTAGTTTTATTATATATATACATAAAACGAAACACTCTCGTCTAAATATTTCAAAATATTATCTATATAAAACTCGAGCCGAAATCTCTCGTTCGAAAATAAAAGAACTCTTAAAATTTTATCTTATTTGTTGATGATTTAGCCTTACTTTATATATATATATATATATAATTTTCTTGTATATTTTATTTTAAAATAATCAAACTTAAGGGCAAAATGGAATTAGTAATAATTAAACGAGCATGCCACAATTGAAAATCTCAAAATCCTTTTGTCAACAAAAGCTAGAGAGTAGTTACTAAATTCTACTGGTTACAAGCAGATGTCTAGAGCTGACGTGTTTATACTCGTAAGCAATCGGATATATTTTTTTATAATTCTTTTTTTCTTTGAAAGTTTATATATATATATTTTATTTACACGGATAATTTGCCGCCAGAAAAATCGTGGCTTGATTCTTAAAATTTTTGTATACTAAATATGAAAATAAAAATATTGAATATATCTATATGTGGTTAAAGTATTTATTGAAAATATATTTATATACGTTAAAAATTCGTAAATCATAACCAACCTCGAACTTTTATTCGAATTCGGGGGCGCAGATAATTAAAAAAAAAAAAAAACTCAGCCTATAAGAAACCAAAGTTTGAAAACCGATAAGAAATTCGAGGCGGACAAGATAAGTATTGAATCTGTCAACGGATAAATTATTAATTTTTCTTTTATCGATTACTCAATTTATTCATTTTTATCTGTTATTTTTATTATTTTTATTAAAATTAAAAAATAATAATAAATTTAAATTTAATATTAAATTACTTAATAAAAATTAAATTATTAAATTTAATTGATTTTAATTAATTGAAAAATAAAAATAAACTGAAAGTCTAAAGATAATAAATAAATGAAATTTTAATTTTACTTAAAAGTGACATATAAACGAAAACGAAGGAAATATTTTAATAAAATTTTAATTTTACTTAAAAGTGACACATAAAAAAGAACGAATAAAATATTTTATTACTTAAAATAGAAAAAGATGATAATAGTTATCTAGATGCACCCTAAAAACAAGTGCAAAATCATAAAAAAATAATTAACACATTTTTTATGTTTTAAAGGAAAATAAATTAATAATGAAACAATATTTTTCTAAAATAATATTTGCAGTAAGAGACGAAAGTATTATAATTAACAAATTTAATTACTAATAGTTGGTCTGATTGTTAATACTTGATAAAAATTATAAAAAAAAATTTAAATGCAATTCTTTTTTTTTTTGACATTTTTATAGCTAGAAATTATATCTTTTATTAAAAAAAATCCTCATTTTATCTTATTATAAAATATTAAAATTGTAAGTTGTTAAATTAAAATTCGAGTAATTAACCACCGAGCACGTAACTGAGATAATTAAGATCTTTACTAGTTTCACCATTGGTCTCGAATTGGAGTTTCGGGATTGCAGCTGTGTTGAATCTCATATGAGAGAATTTTACCTATTCAGTAATCTTACTCGATTCGAGTGAGAATTAATCCGAGTGTAATAATTTAAATTTTCATTAGGCGACACGTCTATGGTTATAACATTTAGTATTGATCAACGTGGATGACTTCAAGACAATTAAGATTAGTTTGTATACACTGCTACTACATCATACATGCATGCAATTTCGTTTTGCTTGTAATTTGCTGTAGTAATTATTCTGTTTGGGGTTGCTACGTGTACGACTAATATCCATAGATTTTATCCCAAAAAAGCATTAATATCCACAAACAAAAGACAAATAAAAATAAAATAACTCAAAATCAAATGTTTCCATTAAAAAATGTTTGAATTTTGTTTTTTCATCTAAGACAAAAAAAAAAAAGTGAAAATCAAATGTATACGAAAATCAGGTGCATGTACTTGCCGTAAAATCATGCGCCCGACATGCTGCTTGTCGTCGACATGCAAATACCTATATCACCTATCTTTGTTGCTCTTTTTCTCCCTCATTTTTCATAAATATAAATTTTATTTTTATTTTTACTTATCCGTATATAATTTCTTTTATACACCTTCCATTTAATTTTCTTGCAATCAACCTATATTTTTTAGTGAACTTTTTATTTTTTCCAAATTCATTTTCTAAAAATATTTATAAGGTTGTAACATTTAATTTTTTTTAGTAAAAGAAGGTGCGCATAACTCAGAAATAAAACATTAACGAATATAAGAAACTCTATATGAGTTATGATAGAGCCAATTATCCATCCTGTAAGGAATCGAGTGGAAGATATAATAGCCTGAAGGGAACCCATAAGCTAGATGAGCAAGAAAATCCGCTGTAATATTGGCTTTTCAGTAAATATAGTGAAAGGAGATAGTTTAAGAAGTCATTCGGGAAGCGACGAATGAGGTTGATGAGAGAGATGCAGGAGGAGTTTATGGAGCATTTACCACAAATTATATCTACAGTCACTTTATTGTCCCATTCAACTATCACATTGTTAAACCCTTCCTCTTAGCTCTTTGAAAACCATAAAACACACATCATATATCAGCCAAAGAATGATTTAACAACTCTTTATTTATTGTTTTATACTAACGGGAGTTCGAATTTAATTTTTTTTTAATATATTATATTAAATACTCCACATCAGTCGATTATAAAAACTAAATACTCATAGAAATTCGAAATTAAATTGGATCAAAATTTATCTCCTTCGTATATTATGAATAGATTTTATGGACGAATGCCGATGTGAAATGACATTGAGAAAAAATATCAATAAATTTTCATCAATGTATTAAAAAAATATATTAACGTTTTGAATATAAAATTAATTTTTACTTAATTAGTTATTAACTTAGTTGGAATAAAGATGAACAATTATCAAATGTTCTTATTGAATCGGATGCTGAAATTGTGATTGTCAAACTCAATCGTTCTTCGATTTAGATTTAATTGTTGATAATTGTGTTAGTTTGCAAAAGGATTTATGTAATATCCTTTTTTATTTCGTTTCTCGTTCTATGAATCACAATGCTCATATGTTAGCTGTAGAGCGACTGTTTTTATGTCAATCTTTGGTTTGGAAGGCTCATCTTCCTCTTTACTTGTATGCAGCTTTAGCTGCAGATTTATATTTTTAATGAATTCCTTATTTCTTTAAATATTATTATTATTAGTATTATTATTATTATTATTATTATTATTATTATTATTATATGACCTTAAAATCATAAACGTTTTAATCAGTGTTGTAATCTTTGAAATTTGAATTCATAATTGCGGATTTGGTTTCTAACTTTTTGCATGACTTCCGCTATAATATAAATCTTTTTGAAATTTGAGCCAGCTGATAAAGTGATTAATTATTAAATATTTTTCAAAATCATTATACAAAAAGTCCAATAAAAATATTTTTTTCTTTTTTAATATATCATTTTTATTATTTTTACTATAATTAATAAATAAATTTAAATTTAATATTAAATTACATGATTAATATTATATTATTAAATTTAATTGATTTTAATTTTATTAAAAAATAAAAATAAATTAATTTATATTTAAATTTTAAAAGTAACAGATAAATAAAATTTAAATTTTAATAAAAAATAAAAAATATAACAAAACGGATATGAGAAAATTAATGAAATTAGTGCGGCAAAAGAAGAGAACAAATTAAACAAGCTATCAATAGATCGGCAGTTAATCTTGCTTTAAATGTTTAACATGCATGTCTTTTGTATTGCGTGCAATTGCATAATCCAAATTAGATTTTGCTTTCTTTGTTAATCTTGTCTATATCGGTCTATATATGAATTGAAATTACTCATCTATCAGAAGGTTAATTTTAATTTCACTCATGATTAATGTCTTTAGATCAAACTACTCAATAATAATAATAAAAAATTTGATACACAAAATTCATTAAATTTAACAATATTATATATAAAAATAATCATAACTGTTTTCTTGTGAATATCAATGTCGAAAAATACATGTGGCAAATCATGTTAATACCTTATACGCAAGTAAAAATATTATTTATACAACATCATCATATATATTGACACGTCATCATACCACGTGATGAAAATCTTTAACAAATTGACAGATGGAAATATTGACATATCATATGATGATGATTTAGTATAAACAATATTTTTACGTGTGTATAAAATTCTGACATTACATATCACTTGTAATTTTTAATATTAATATTCACCAAAAACTGGTTATAAATATTTTTATATATAATATTGCTAAATTCAATATTTTTTTATGTAACGTAATTTTTTTTAAATTATTTTTATGTAATTTGACCATAAGTAAAACCAACCATCTTTCAAAAACGTTATAGAAAAACTCAAATTTGCATTAATTGTATGCTACTGACATTGGTTTAAAAGACGAATAACCTTATCAATCAAATTTAAATAAAAAATCTTATATTAGATGTTCCAGTTTATTTTTTTAGTCGTGAGAAGGGAAGAGTGAAATTAGAATACAAATCAAACAAAAATTATGAAAGATTAAAAAAATGTGAAGAAATTAAATCCATTTAGGTTATATATATGGCTGTATAAAGCATTGGAAGGTGAAATATAATAATTAAAAGCTTGGTATTTATTTGGCAACCCACATACTCACAGACATCGCATTATATAGTGATATGTGATAATGAATCACTTCTCACTAACCGATATATAATTGACTTATATGGTCAAAATTTGATTTGATTTAATTTAGTGGACAACTATTACTTACGTACGCTCCTTTCAATATCTTATTTTTCAACCAACGAAATTAGTGTCGATAATCAAATTGTTTTCTTCGGATCCTTCGAGTTTGGATGTTGTCCAAACTTCTACTATAATATTATCAAAATAGAACTAATTAATAGGCATTATAATATTAATTACTAGCGATTAATTTCATATTTATTTATTAAAATTATCACACAATAATATTTAATAGACTATAATTAAATATTTTATACAATATATCGTATGGAATCGGATTCTTTTAAAGTTATAATTGACGGATTTTTTTCTCAATTTCATCTGTACAGAACCGAATACAAAAATTTCTTTTCATCCAGCTCCTCACGACTGAAATGATTAAAAAATATACATATTTTTATGAATAAAATAAATAATATACTAAATTATAGAATTCTTTGAGATTTTAGAGCAATCGATCCAGCAGAACAATTCAAAAGATAAAAAAAATGTCGTTAATTTCTTTGTACTCATTCGAAGTACCGTTTGTCACATGATTTTTTTTTTTCATATAGATAGATATAGAACTCATTCTTTCAATTTTTTTATAGAAATTTGAATTAAATTTGACTTTAATTATAAAAATTAGTATAGTTCTTTAAGTTTTTTTTAATTAATGTTTCTAAAACATTAAAAATATTACAGATTTTTCATAGTTAAATATTTTAAAGGTCGACAAATATGAATATTGTTTTCTTCATAAACATTACTGATTCCACAGGCAAAGTATTTGTTTTTCCTATGAAAATGCTAATTTTCATCAAATAATTGTTTATTATTGGAGTTCTCAAGAACAATTTTATATCTAATAGCGTGAATTTGATTTATTTATTTTGAATTAATTATTTGATATTTGAATCTCACTTAACCGATTAAATTCGAATTTGAAATATCATTATAGGTTAAAATTTTTTATTTCTTTTTATAAAAAATATTGAAAGTCTGATCTCGAAATTTTTCATTTCTAACATAGCTTTCATCATTATCAGGTTACCATTTCATGGATAGCGTGAGTTTGATATATATATATATATATATATATATAAAGGATAATGGTGGGCTAATGGGTAAGGTCACGCCGTCTCAAAGCCGACATCAAATGGAATAGTCGCCGAAGAAAAAGGTACACAACTACGGACACCTTGTCGGATTAAAATGCTCAGTACCAAGAGAAAAATGACAATCGTCTCGTGCTTTATTGGTTTTCTCCAATACGACATGACGTCCACACTTGTTTCCTTTTTCGACACGTGTTCTACATGCATTTTTATAACTTTTTCTCAAAAACAACTATTAAACGACGTGACATCTCTCCATTTCCCACCGTTTTTAATTTTCTTTTACAATTTTTATTTTATTTTTTCTTATATAAATAGCCAGCCTCCATTCCTAATCCACTCACTGCTAATCCCACCATTAACAACTTCTTCTTCTTCTTCTTCTTCTCACTCTTTTGTTTGTTCTTCAATGGAGTTGGAGTCTATTTCTTGGGTTTTTAGTTTTATTTATTTTGGCTTCACTTTATGTTTCTCTTTGTTCTCTTTGCTCCTATATTTCTTGAGATTAAAGCCATGGTGTAACTGTAAAATTTGCAGAAGCTATGTTACAGGCAGTTGGGCTAAAGATTTTGATAATCTTTGCGATTGGTATACTCATCTTCTTAAAAAATCTCCAACTGGGACAATCCATTTCCATGTTCTTGGCAACATAATTACCTCAAATGCGGAAAACGTTAAATATATCCTCAAAACCAATTTCCAAAACTACCCAAAAGGCAAACCTTTCTCTGCTCTTCTGGGAGATCTTTTAGGCAGTGGAATTTTCAATGTTGATGGTGATTCGTGGAGATTTCAGAGAAAAATTGCGAGTTTAGAACTGGGGAGTGTGTCTATTAGAATGTATGCTTTTGAACTCATTACGCAAGAGATCAAAACCAGATTAATTCCTCTTTTATCTTCAACTTCGGTTCATAATCAAACACCTTTAGATTTACAAGATGTTTTTCGTAGATTTTCTTTCGATACAATCTGCAGATTCTCTTTCGGGTTAGACCCGGGTTGTTTGAAACTATCGATGCCTGTCTCAGAATTTGCTCTTGCTTTTGATTCTGCATCGAAGTTATCAGCACAGAGAGCAATGGCTGCTTCTCCAATTGTATGGAAGATCAAAAGATTGTTGAATATTGGGTCTGAGAGAAAGCTTAAAGAAGCTATAAAAATAGTGGATGAGCTTGCTGAGAAGCTGATAAGTCACCGGAGAAAAGAAGGGTTTTCTGATAAGAAGGACCTGTTATCAAGATTCATGGGATCTATCAACGATGATAAGTACCTTCGTGATATTGTGATAAGCTTTCTTTTA